>VYZX01023784.1:1959557-2132276 GCA_013401335.1 Brachypteracias leptosomus | reverse complement strand
GGCGGGCGTGGCAGGAGGGGCGGGCACTAGCCGCCTCCGCTGCCGCCGCCGCCGCTGCTCGCTCGGCCCTGGGCCCCCGGCAGGGAGCGGCCGTGGCTGAGTCCCCGCCCGGTGGCAGCTGCGCCCCCCCACCCGGGGATTGCCGAGCCCCGGCACCGGAGGCTGCAGCGCCCCGGCCCGCATCCTCCCTCTGCGGGGGGAGCCGCTGGGTTCAGCCCTGTGTTTACTCACCGAAAGGGAGAGAATCCGCGCTGCAAACAGCGATGAGGACATGTGCGGAAAACCTCCGCGGGGGTGTGGGTTGCTGCTGCCTGGGTGTGATGAGCTGGAACGGCGGGCGGGGCGGGGAGGGCCCGGCGGGCAGGAGCCCCGGGGCTGTGGGTGTCGGTGGGCAGGGCTCCCAGGGGCTGTGGGAGCCGGGGATGCCAGCGGGCAGGACCCCCGGGGCTGTGGGTACCGGCTGGGGCACAGCGGTGGTGCCGGGACGGGGCGATGGCGCGGGCGTGGGTGCTCTGCCCCGCTCCCGGGAAGGGCCTCTGCAGAAGTGCAGGGGAGGGAACTGCTGCAATTTCACCCTTTAATGACAAGGTTTTGGTGGTTACGGAACCATAGAAATGTTGGCTGGAAGCGACCTCTGGAGGTCTCTAACCCAAACGCCCCCTCAGAGCGGGACCTACGGACAGCAGGTCACATCAGCCGTGGCTTTGTCTGGTGGGGAGTTGAAAACCTTCAGGGATGGGGGCTCCCCCACCTTCCCGGGTGACCAAAGGCAGTGCTGCCCCGCTGCCCAGTGCAGGAGATTCTCCTGGCTCCAGTCTGACCCTCCCACTGACCCTGACCACTTCTTTAGACATCACCCCCTGTTGTGTTGCCTGCCACTGCCAAGAAGAGTTTATCTCTTGTCATCGTAATAACTGCCCTTAAGTAGCTGTAAGCTTAAGTTAGATCTGCCCTCAGACACCTCCTTGCCAAAGCAAACAAGCTGCCTCATGTAGTTCTTGTGCATCTGGTGCTGGGCCCTCTTCTCTACATCTCTTTTAAATGGGGGGAGGGAATTGTTAATAATATAGTAAATATCTGTGTTGATATTTATAGGTTGTTTCACTACAGAAATGGGGATGAGGATGCAGCCTATATTTAGGAGAAATTTCCAAAGCCTTAATGGGGACTGAGAGCCTGAAGAAGTGTCTGGGTTGTCCTAGTCCCACCCAATCGTACAGCAGTTGGGAGATACTGCTGGCCTTGGCTGCTCCAGCCAAGTGTTGGGACTGCCTCGGGTTCAGACAGTGTTTTTTGTCCATGGTGGGAACTTCACTTGGAAAGATAGGGAGCTAACAGACCATGGAGGAGTTTCCATCCTCTTTAGAAGTGCCCAGTTGGAACGATGGGGTGAGGATAGCAGGAGGATGGATGCTCTATTGCTGATTTTCATCTGTGGCCATGCAGAAGATTGCAGGCATCACGGCTCCCAGTGCCTTGTCCTCCCCAAGCCTTCTGGGGGAAGATCTCTGAATCCCACACAAAAGCTGTTTTCAGTACATTAGCGTAGCTCAGTGTGCTCATATCGTGCCATCAGAGCTGCAGACGCTTCTGTACTGTGCAGTTCTCTCAGCAGCAACTAACGGGAGTACCAGGGGGCCCAGATTACAGAGGAGCTAAGCTGGAGCAGATGCAGTTCAGCTGCTATAAAAGGCTGCCCATGCATTCACAATATTGCCTCTCCTCCTAGTTATAGAGAAACTCAGGATTACAGTCCTGTTCCGAGTCAAACTAAAGGAAAGTAGCAGGACAACATTTGCACCTTCCCAGTCTGGTTCCCCAATAACCTCTCCATCAGCTATTTGCATTTCAATGGCTTTCCAAGCCTCTGGTAATTGTTGGGGGAGGAGGCGGGTAAAAAGGCTATTATATTAGAGTTAGATCAGCTTTAGCGAGCCTGAAGGCATGAGAGAGCATCGCAGCAGCTGATGCAACCCGTGACAGTACATTGTTCGCCATTCTGTGTGAGCCCGGGGTGTGCACCAATGCTTGTGAGTTGATTCATAATTACAAAGAAATGTGTGAATGTAGCGTTTAATTGGCAGTCAGACAGCAGCGGTGCTGCGTGCTGAAGCTGGAGGGGAAACGGGGCGGTAGGAGCTGAGAATTCGTGTTGGAAGCATTCATCTGGCTAAACCCCCCGAGATCTGAGGGTGCCGTCGCTGGCCGGTCGTGCCCAGCCCGAGCTGGGTCTAAGTTGTGTCTTTAAGGGAGGCCGAGCCCAGGGCAGCTGGAGAGCCTGGGCACTGGCCAGCCAGTGACTCAGCATCGCCTGACCTGCGCCCAGAAGTCCAGGCTATTCTTGGTCCGGGGTGTGTTCAAGGCAGGCAGACCAGGCTTAAACACTTCCAATTGCTCCGCAGAGGATGTGCCTGTGCCGAGACTGGAGCCTCGCACGCGTTATGTTGTCCAGGAGCCCAGAGCTGTCTTCCCGTTGGATCGCTTTCCTCCAAGCTCAGGGGAGCTTCGACCTTTTCATTTTCTTCTCTTGAGCTAGATTAAAGCTGTACTCTTTAAACAGTGGAATAAGCAGTCATCTGAGAAACTTTCAGTGGGAAATATACTTGCTTCCCATTAACAGGTATCATGCTTAACTCTTCTGTCTGCCTTTGAAAATCTGCTCTCTGGGCTTAGTGTGCTTTTGTCTCTCTGAGCAGAAATATGTTTAAAGTGAAGGGGAAATGCTGATCAGGAAAGGTATTGCTGGGTCAGACAAAAATCTGATTTGGACACTTTTTCTTCCTAAATCTATTCAAATAATTTAGCAGGCTCAGAACATGTAATCCCTTAGATCTCAGAGCCCCTTGCAGGCACTAATCAATTACCCCCGATAAGTGATGGGCACATAAAAAGCTTCAATTTAGCTGCTACTGAAGTGCTGCTGTTTTAAAAGCAAAATGAGCTGTCATGTGGCAAATGCATAGCCTTGCCACACAGTTATCTCTGATGGAAAATGAAAATACTATACACGATTTTGAAATGAGCAATTTCAGAGGCTGAATTACGATTCCATCTGTGTCCATCTCCTGCCTGAGGTATGGTTGTTTTATGATCCAGTTTCCAAATGCAACAACTCTTTGTTAAGTAAGAATGTTGCTAATTTGGGTGTCTTTTAAATTCCCTTATGAAGCTGGAACGCATCTGGTCAGATTTTCTAAGTGCCTTGTTTTCTAAAGTCTTGATTAAGGCTATGATCCAAGCAGTGCCTTTAAAAAAAAACCACAACAAAACCGGCAGCAAGCAGTGGTATGAGATGGCAGCACTGCAAAGAGCCCTGAGCCTGCACCACCCCAGCAGCTAAAGGACTCAGGGACATCCCCAGTCTCTTCCGTCACAGCCACATCCCCGTGGGGAAGGAAGGAGTAGGTTTCCCTGGGCAATGGGTTGGTGGGTTGCAGTGCTGCCGACTCTGGGCCTGTGCCAGAGCTGAGATCCAACAGACTTTCCTCCAATGGCAGCAGCTGAGCTGGGGAAACAGGCCGGGGGTCTCTGGGGCTCGGTGCCCCCGAGCTCGGGGTGTGCTGTGGCTGGCTGCAGTGGTTCAGCCTGGTGGAAGTCACGGCTGAGTAGAGCTCCCTGTAAACAGACTTACTCCACTTCTCCCTGCCTGCCAAGTGCTACTTGCTGTAACCATGTTCCCATTCTGGTTCCTTGCAGAATGAATGCATTGGGGGATATTTGTACAAGTTCATTTTAAGCATATCGTTTCTCTGCCTAAATTAGATGTCTAGACTCCTGCTGTAATCCAAGGTGAGAGGCAGGTTCAGAATCCCAGTACTCTGAATCACAACCTAAAAGATCCCTTGTCTGTATGGGGAGTGTGGGCACCTTAGGTGGGGGCTTAAAATGGGTCTGAATGTGCCTTGTTGTGTGCTGGGTCTGCCACCACTACTGAGAACAAACACAGAACCTCCTCATTTTGTGTAAATCCAATGCTTTAGCCATGCTCTTAAAGGAGAAATGTTAGTAGTACTTGGGTGGAAATTAACTGGAGAGTGCATTTATTTTTGGCCAGTCCCCTGGGAGCACCTGCCAAGCATTACCTCTCATTTCAAGCCTGGCTGTTCCTGCTGAGAAAGTCTGATGGAGCTTCAAGTCTGGGTCAAGGTGAGTGCTTGGCTCTTCATCAGCTGTCTGTGCCATTTAAAAGGGAAAGAGGAAAGAAAGCTAAGCAGCAGATTGGGTGTGGGGAATGGTGAGCTTGTGCTAGAGAGCACAGGAATGAGAAGGAACAGGGCTGCTCGGGGATGGTTTATGTACTGATTAAATGCACCCGCCTGTCCCCAAGCATCACTGGATGGTTTTAGAATAAAAATCTTGAATTGTAAATTAAATAAAGATAATTGATTCTGGCCTTGTCTACCCTGGGATGATAGCCAGCTGCTTAAATAAGGCTTGTGTGCACCTGTTTGAAACTGGAGTAACTGACACAAGCCCTGGTGCCTATGTACAAGGTTTCTGAGAGTCATTAAAGCTGTTGTGTGGACACGCTCAGGTACCAGTGATGAGGACTTTGGCGTCGGGTGGATCAGGCTCTTCCCTTCTGTGGGAGCACAACCGGAGTGTGCAGAAGGATGTGCCTTGTAGGGTGCCTGGAGGTCCCCGGTGCTGAACGGGAGATAGCACAGCCAGGATCCCTCCCATTTCCCAGCACTGTGTGGCTGGGAGTGTGCTGGTCCAGCACTGGGCACTGAGCTGCTCGTTCTGGTGCAGGACTCGTGGACAGAGATGGTGAGGACTTTATTTTCTCAGAATAACTGTCATCTCAAATGGAAGGACACCCTTTCACAAATGCATTAGAAACTCATATTTGTTCTCTAGGTTCCTGAAAAGCAGAAAAACCTGGTGTTTTCTTTTTTTTTTTTATTTTCCACCAGGGACAGAAATTGCTGGCTGAGAATCTGAGGCCTGAACCCAAAGAAAACACATCCCAAGAAGCAGCGTAACTACTCTGGCCAAACTTTTTATTTTTTTTTCTTGTCCTACTCCAGAAGTCTGCAGAATCCAAAAGGGGCTACAAAGTGTAAGGTGACGTTCAGTGGATCAATGAACAGCTGTAAAAGAGCTTTCCTGCCTTTCCCCACAGTTAATAACTTTGTTGCACAGAACTTAGTTTTTCAGAAAGACCTCATGTGTTTCTTGGCTGACTGAGGACTGGCAAGGAATGTTCATAGTTATGAACAGGGAGAATTTTTTTTTTTAAGGGAGAAAAATCCTAGCCCCTCAAACAACCAGGCTTGTTTTCACCAAAACTTTTGTTCTTCTTGCTGGGAGCGTGCAGTATTACCTGTGGTAAGAAAATGGTGCATAAAGCAGCCTTATTCTTACTGAGAAGTGTGGAATCTGAGTGCAGAACAGGTAGCATCAGGCAGCCAAGGTGCCTGATTGGTTTTCTTCCCTCACACTGGACAGATGTGATCTATGTGGCTGGTTAGTGTAACGGTGGGGTGGGCACTGGCAAAGAGCAGACACGACTCATGGCTGATACTGCCTGGGAGGAAAGAAGTTTTGTTCCCAAATGCTGGATGCTGGCCCTTGGAGAAGAGAGATGACTCTATCTTCTTGGCTCGTGAACCTAAAGGAGACTTTTAGCACAGCTAAATTGTACGTGTCCCTTGGGGAGGGTTTTGAGGCCAAAACCGCTAAAAAACCCAGACTCTTTCATCTAAATACAGACCTAGGAAATTACTGTCGTTTAATACGCACTCTGTCTTGTACAATGTTATCTCTCTTTTGTAATTAAGGGTTTGCTTGTTTACTCATCATTCTACCTGTAATGGAAAAGTTCCATCAAGTGTAACAGAAATTATGTACAAAAAAGGAAACTAATGCTTATAAAATCCAAAAACTTTGGGATGGTTCTTAAGTTATTGTGTGTAGGTTGGTTTTCTTTTTTTTTTAACCTTGCCATAAAATTTTGAAATTGGGCAGTGATTTTATATTAAATTTTGTTACACGTTCAAAACTCTATTGAGAAGTGCTCATGTGTCTGGTACTTTCTCTGTGACTTTTCTGCAAATGTGAGAGAGAGTTAAAAACCCCAAGTGCTGGAGATGGACAAGTTCTTCTCAGAAGTTGTTCCCTTGTTGGGACTGCTCAAGCTTGCTATGGACTGGATAGATATGAATTTGACGTTTTTAACTTATGGGAGTAATTTTCTTTTTATCAGACCCTGGGAGCATATATTAAGTGCAACTTAATTAAGTTGACTTACGTGTGACTTAAAAATAGGAAAAATCTAGGCCCTTTTTCCATGTTTTTTGTTATGCTCTGGTCCTGGCTCTTGGTCTGGTCTCCACCTATGAAGTAGGTGACCTGACCCCTACTGGTGGACCTCATGGTAACATGAGTCAGTGAGGCAGGGTTCAACCTGCTGTTAAATGAGGTTATTTGCCTACAAACCTGGTTGTTTCTACTGCTGATGCCATAGGCTGGATCTCCAGGTGCAGCAAAACACCAGGGCTAGCAAAAAGTGAAGCTGGTGGGTGTTTAACTGCTGACTTAATGAACAGAGAAATATCTGACACTATTTTGACATACGCCTGAAGTGATTCTGTTTTACACTCATATGGCTTTGAATTTTTTTCCTGTCTTAATTTTAATTCTTTTCCTTTCCCTGTCACTATTACAGATATCATCATGCTTTCCTTCCCCTCTTCCCTCCCCCATCACTTCCTATATTATTTAACATTTTCCTGATTTGGGGGGAATTTAACAGCCAGTCCCAGTCTACGTTCAAGCGGGGTGCATGCAGCAACAACAAGCCTGCTGAGATGCAAAGAGCAAATGCTCCCCAGCAGAGCTGACACGCCGGGCAGACCTTTGGCTGTTGGCAAGTGACTGCAGAGTATAAACCCTGCCCGTGGTGAGGGACTGCAGAGTATAAACCCTGCCCGTAGCCAAAACCAGAGCAGCCTCTCCGCTCGCCCAGGCGTTGGCAGGGAGCACTCGTGTGTGCAGGGGTGTATTCAGGTCTACTGCACTTCTACCAAAGTTTTGTCCTCTGCTTGTCAGCCCAGGTGCTCTGGGCAGGCAGAGAGAGGAACTTTCTGCTAAAGATCCTACCATCAAAATAGACTCTTATTGCTAGACCCTGATGTAACAACCAACTTCCATGCCCAGACAGAATTCCCACTGATGTCAAAGGTTTTATTTCCACAGAGAAATTAGTAAGCGCCGCGGATTTTGGAATATTATCAACGTTAAAACAACAGTCTGGACTGTGTTTTCCCTGCTGTTGTCACGTGAAATACTTAGGGGTGGCTATAAGTGTAAGTCTCTGTTACTCCTTCATTTTGTTCATTTGATGGCAGAATTGCTGTCTGCTTAGTTAATTAATTTCTCCTGCTGTGTTCTGGTCTCTCACACAACACCGGTGAAAAAAAAAAGTCTTTGAGAGTGAGACAATGTAGTGTGAACCCACAAAAGTTGTTAGAGGGACCCAAGGGAGATGAGAGGCTATGAGAGTTGATTTTATTGTATAAAAATGGTTTTCCTGTAGAACTCAAGTGAGAGTGCCACTGCGGAGTCAGCCATTGGAGCAGCTGAACGAGGAGTTTGGTTGACCTGCTTGGAAACCCACTATGAAATTCTGTGACAATTCACTGTAAGCAAGTTCGTAAGTGATGGAGAGGCTGTTTCTTTCCCATTCAGAGCTGCCAGACCTCTTTTACCTCTGGGGTGAGGTTTATGCTGTCTCCTGCAGCTCCTCTCTGGGAGCTCAACCTGCTCTTTGGACCCCGTTGCCATTCCTGCCACAGTCAGGCCATGAGCTGCTCCTCAGCAAATAGCACTGATGATAATTAAGTTTTCATCCCCTCAACTTGAGCCAACTGCAGAAGTGTAAATATTGTTACTGCTGTTTTACAGGTGAGGGGAAGATGAGAGAAATGTGATTTGCCCAGAGAGCTCAGCCCAATGGCTGTGTGTGAACTGAGCAGCTTGAGCTGATGGGGAGAAGCTGGAGAAGAGATCCCATGTGTCATCGCTGCTCCAAGACCCCAAAATGCCACCTGCTTGTCTCCCTGCAGATCAACACCAGCTTTGATTCACGTGTCTTTAGGCTGTTGCATTGCTGGTGGCACAAGCAGTCGTGGTTTGCCTTGAGCTGAGGTGCACAGACTGTGTGCATCTGGAGCCCAGGCTGGTGGGACTCCTGTGCTGATGTGACCAGGTGTTAGAGCAAACGCTCGCCACGGTTCTTCCTTCTTAGCATCTCTCTGTGGCCTGGGACAGTGCTTGGTGCTGGTTGCATAAAGACTATAAAATGGTCCATGTCATCTGGTGTGTTTCTGTGTGTTGTGACTCCCTGGGAAAGCTCAGTGCTGGGAGCCTACTGTCTTCCAGATGCAATGTCTACCATCCCCGCTCCTCCCGGCGGAGCCAGTGCTGTCCCTGGTGGGAGTGTTTGCTACATCAAAGCCCTGGTTTGTGCTGCGAGTGGATGATTTCTCTGGTATATTTACACTTGTAAGGGAAGATTTTTTTTTCCCCCTTGTAAATATCACGGCACTTCTGTTGCTTCTGTGCCGGCCCATCTGTGCACCATTTTCACTTGTACTGACTCATGTTCACGGAGTAGTAAGAACCGTCTCTAAGTGTTTTAATTTCTGCATTACAGTGTGGGCCCAGTTTGCTTTTCCAGTTAGCTCCGAGGCAGTCGAGCCCTGGGTTTTCTTTTTTCTTAATGACATCTCTGGACTCTGTTGGGTTGGTATAGATTGTAACGAAGTAGTTTGCATTTTTTCATTCAGATTTTACAAGACTTCTCCTGTTTCTGGGGTTTGTTCTCTGTAGTGAGATGCACTTTCTGCCTGTTTTCTGTGTGACCAGAAATCAGAAGAAGGGTGTGTACCCTCTCTGAAAGTGGGTACAACATCTCCAGTCTGTCATAAGGTTTCAAGTTCAGCTATTCCAGAAGGAAACGTTAGGTTAAGGTTGTTCACACAGATTGCACTCAGGCCCATTGAGTCGTGCTGTGCTCTTTTTAATGGGTGAACACTTTCTTCACCTTCATCTCTTTGGGTTACCAGAGTGGACAGCAGCTGTTTACTGAACAACTCTTGAATATTTTGGCTTGTCTTTGCTGCTCTATGTGCTGCTCTGTAGGGTCATCTTCATTGTCTACAGGTCAGACCTCACTCTGGAGGTAGGCTGATCACAGACTTGTTTTAGTAACTGCTTTCCAGATGTTCACTGAGGTGTAGTGTCCATATCATCACTCAACTTGAACTATCTCCTAGGTCTCTTCTGACCTGGTGCCACAGAGGCCACTCTGCAACCAAAGGGCATATGTGCAACGAAAGCCCTACCAAACCCTGCAGCCACAGGAGCATCCTTGGTTGTGGTCAGATGCTCTAAGTGTTGCCTCACTGGTGTGTCTGGCACAGCGGGGCATGAAGCTTGCTCAGCACTGAGGATAGTCAAAGTAGCTGCTGGATCTCTGCTGCACATGTGTAAACAGCAAATATATATATATAAAGTCTGAGGCTGAAAACAGCCAGATTATGATCCTTTTTCCCCATGAGAATATAAAAAGACTTGTATTTCACAGCAGTTGAGTCTGCCAGTACTTCAAGGTACTGCTTTTAGAAGCATAGAGATGTGAGAGCATTTCAGTAAATGACAAAAAGATCCTTTTAACAAGGACAAAAAAGAGTGTTTTTCCTTAAATATATTCTTGGGAAAGACTTGAGCCATTTCAGCTGAAATGAAAAAGTTTAGCCTGAGGCCAAACCCAGCTGGAGAAATTGTCAGCCCAAACAATTAATTATAGCTGAAGTTATGAGCAACCAAAACTGGAGTTATACAATAGTCAACTGTAATTACAGTGGTGCTTTCAACTCTGCCTATAGCATTGGCACATGTGTCAATGTAAGTTCTTGGGTGACTTTCTCGGGAAGAGCCTTCTCGCAGAGCTGTGTTTAAACCCCAGCTCGCTGATTTGAGGCGATGGGAGCAGGCATTTCACACCAGAAATAATCAGCTTCTGAAAAGGGAATTAACTGGTGGCTTTCAGAGCAGTGTCTTGTCTGTGTTCAGCGTTTACCCAGGGTCAGGTTTAGCTGGGCTATTATGTTTCTGTGGCATGTGGGAGGAAGGGCATCACGAAGAGGGAGCCTCCTCTGACAGAGAACAACTCAAGCATTAGGAAGCTGGGATGGCAGAGATTAATGGGGCTGCATTCCATCTGCACTACCTCCATCTGGGCAAGGCTTTCCTGGGAAACTGGAAGGTAGCCTCCTGGTGATGGAGGTTGTTGTAAAAGCAGTTCCTTGCTTAGCAGGGAGAGCACACCAAGACTGCAAGTGTGTCCTGAATGAACGGTTCCTCGCGGAGATGTTCATGCCACTCACAATCACAGGTGAGCCTTTAGAAGCTTGCACATGGGGGAATAGTCTCGCCTCCGCTGGTTGCTAAATTGAGCTGTGTGTGAACTCTCTCAGCAGTAGAGGTAGTGCTGACAAACAGTCATCTTTGGTGATGAAAGGAGTGCAGGTGAGAGGAAATTTTGTGGGAGGAGATCCTCCTCTGAATTTCTTGTGGAAACCGTAATTATGTGATTCAGTGTAGAGAGGTACGAGGGTTTCCAGTGTAAGCTATAAAAAAACACTTAGGGAAGCAGCCTACGGATGAGGCTGCTCATTCAGACCTTATCTACTCATGTGGGAGCGTGGAAATCTTAGCACTCCACCTTATCTCTTCTCCCCCGGGAGATCAGTGTTGAGAGTTTGACCTCTCACTTACCATTTCAAATCAAACCCAGTGTAATAGTGGTTCTGGCCATGCAGTGCCTTAAACACTTAATGAAATAGTCTTGTTCCCTGCCCTTGCGGGTAGAAATATATCTTGCCGAAATACCACTTAAGTGGTACCTGGAGGATAGTCATAACAGAGCAGAGCTGTGGGAGAAACATCCTCCCTTCCCCCAGGCTTTCCCCACAGCTGCAGAGCTTGGGATGTTGGAGGTATGAAGGTTTGTCCCTCTGCTTCGGGGCAGCTGCTGTTTTGCTTATGAAGGCATTCCCTGTTTCTGTGCTTGCTCCTGGGCTTCTGCAGTTCCCTGCAGATTTAAACAAGCTTTAAATCGACATCGATTCAAAGCATTCAGCACAAGCAGATCCCAGATCCAGAATGGATGTTCTCCAAAAGTGAGGGCACCTGGGTGCCAGCATGGGAGGATCCACACAAAGCTCTCAGCCAGCGCGGGCCCAAGATCTGTTTTGCTTTCTCACACTTGGAGCTGGTATATTTTAAAGGATATCAAGCAGCAAATGTGGCAAAGGGGAAAAATTGTTACAGACTGATTTTGGCAGAAAACCAGCAAAGATAAAATACCATACGTTCTGTGCAATGAACTCCTACATAAATGATTCATTCACTAGAACACAGCTGGGGTCAACACCTTCTATTTGAACAGCCCAAAGTTATGCAAATATTTTTATGTGGATTTTCTCAAAAAAAAAAAAAAAAAAANAAAAAAAAAAAAAAAAAAGACAATATATTCTGTTCCAATAAAAAAGCTCTTTATCTATGTAACTTTTAAGAATCAAAATCCCACAAGAACAGTGTCATCATGTTACACACATATATACAGCAGCTGAATAGCTAGAAAATGACAAGATATACCCTAGAGATGCAAACTCTGAAAAGATTGCTTGTTTTCCTCTGTATTACCAGCCAAGTCTGTTCTACAAATTGTGTGTGGTGCAGATCACACTATTTCAAAATATCAAATTGCTAATTAAAGAAACTACTCAAGGAAACTTTCCAGTAGAACAATATATGCAGTGGGATAATAGTAGTCACTATTTCTTTAATGAGTTTCTTTCCTAACCAGAATTTCTTACAATACATTCAGTGCAGCCATTCAGTTAGATTATTATGAATCACATGTGTATTATTTCTGATTCCGTATTAACATAAAAACTTCTGATGAACCATAGTATTACAAAACCAGGTCTAGTGTATGGAATGCAATATCATTCCTGCAGATAAAAGCCTGGAAATAAAGGTCCTTATGCAGCAATACAGTTTAATGTGTTAGTGTCTAGGCTTAATTTGCAAAGGTGCTGAGAAATTACAGGTCCAACTGAAGCCAAGAGGAGCAGAGTGACTCTGAACAGTCAGATATGTTGATCCACAGCATGAGCATTGCTCTGCAGTGCATTCTGTAGGATCTGTATCAGCAAAAGTTAACGGGAGGGAGAAACCTTTCTTGAGGGGTGTTCTCATAACATGGTTGGCTGAGAGAGGTTTTCTTAAATAATTCTATTTTGCTATAGCAAAGTAATTAGCAATGTCGTCCAAGGGGCAGTGTGTACAAGCCTTTATGAAATGATGCAGGTAGATCAAGTCACGCAAGCAGTAATTTAGTTGTGTAGCAGAGAGAAGAGCAAATCTCTTAAATCTCTTCTTCCCTGTTCTGTGAGAGGATGGTGGTGAAAATATTTCCTTCAAGTTCTGAATAGAAGTTGACATAACGAGGCAGATTTCCAAAAAAATTCCAAGAAGGTGGACTGATTTTTCAGTGGCTTGTTGGTGGTAACTAGGTGGTATTCTTGAAAATCCATCGTTCCTGCTTAAGAGGTTGTGTAGTGCCTTTCATTTTCTTTGATGGACAAGAATAACTTTTTGATCTTGGGGTTTGCATTCCCAAATACACATTCTTTGTATTCCCTTCAAGTAAAGAGAGCAAACCACCATTTAAAGAAAAGAATGCAAGAGCTTCCTAAGTATAAAGGTAAGACTTTTCCCCCCTCATATGTTTGGAGTGATTACCCGGCATTAGATAAGTAGTCCTTGATTCGTCCTTGGTTTGAATCATGCTATCTCACCACACAGCCAGAGACCTGTGAAATGTCTTTTCTTCAGCTGCCTTAAAAATCACTCTTAATCTCTCTTGTAGCTTCTGGTGCTCTAAATGACTTAGCCTCTTCATTATCATAATGGCTCTGGATGGTTCTTCCATAGCTGGTCCTCGCCCTGGTGCTGGTTACCATGACTCTTCTGCATTTTCTTGTAGTGATTGACTCCCTTTCCAAACAAGAACTAAAACAAATCCCCTGGGAATGAGTCACTTGGAGGAGGGCAGCAGCTTGGTTTGGCTGTTATTTGAAGACAGTGGAGCCAAAGCCTTCAGGCAGAGCATCAGCACTTCACTGTGCTGTGTTCTACCCTAACTCCTAATAGAAAGATTAGAGAACTTAAATGCCTGAGTTAATATGGTTCTGTGTCCATTTTGGCCAGCAGGACTGGGCCAGGGTGCTATTTCCTCTGGGTTGGTTGCAGATGGGCCAGTCTGTTATGAAATCAATTTGTTTCTAAACATCAGTAGGACACTACTGTGGTCAGGCCACGTGTGCCATTGTTTTCTTGGCATCTAAGCTTCACTTGGATGTTTGCCATGAGAGTTAGTGACTTGGTAAGCTATTTCCAAATATGACCTGTGGCATATGACTGAGGCCAGGGAATATGGATCAGCTTAATTCCCACGTGTCCAAAGCACCCTGTCAAATACTTAGAAAAATATTGGACAATCTAACAGGTCAGACTTCTCTCATGGGGTCCAGACTTGGCTCTTTTGTCTCTAATGTCTAACAGGCAAGCCAAAATCTTAGTCCAATCACCACTGTCCTAAGCACCTCCAAACTGTGGGTTAGATGTGGATTCTGCCTACTGGACAAATTGTCAGTCATTGTTTTAAGAAGCAAGTAAATTTTGTTGGTGGGACTCCTTCATCCCAGGAAGAAGTCAGGAAAGAAAGATGGGAAGGATTAAAGATCTTGTCTGCCTTCATCAGAGGCATTTTTGGGCAATTTCTCTCCTCTCAGTCCAGAAGGTGTTGTGCATGGTCTGACAGTTACTGGTCTGGGAAGCTGTTGACAACTGAAAGATGGAAAGTGTAGAGAGAAGAAGTCAGCGAAGGGCAGCAAGTGACCACAGAGTACATCACTATTGACCACGGACCCTTTTATTTTCCTTTGTTTGGTGATGGGTGTTCCCACACCGCCTCAGGTGCTCTCCCCATTCCTGCCTTGCAGAGCATTGCTCCTTGCATCTCAGTGGATTTATTCTCCTCCTTATCTAATTTTAATTAAAGCTCCTTTCACCTCTCCCCTCTCCCCCCCACCATAATCAATTGAAGAAAAATGAGCTGGTAAGTCATTGTTTTTACCACTCTGGCAGCAAACGAATGTTATGTCTGGCACGCTCGGCACCAAGTCAGAAAATGAATCAGCAGCTGTTGTGACAGAAGCTTTTTCCTGAATGGGGAAACAGAGACAAAAAGAAAACAGGCCAAGGAGAGGTTTCTGCAGTGGGCACTGCCAGCCCCTCATCGCCATGAGGAACGTCTTTGCCCTTGGGTGGAGAGGACAATGCAGCCACCAGTGGGGCCTCCCCTCTTGCCCCATGGCATGGTGGTGGGGCCAGGAGATGCCAGTTATAACTGATGCCGGCCGGGGGCTGCTGCCTGTGGCCATGCCTGGGAAGACAGTGGTGGGATGAGGTGCCCCAGCACCTTGGTGGGGAGCTGGTGGATTAAGGGAAGCAAGAGTGACTCAAATCCCTACAGGTCTTCCTCAAAGCCCCATCTCAGCTGGGCAGGTGGTGAGGTGTTTATGCAGGAGCATTGATTGAGAAACACTTATTTGTCCCAGGACAGCACTATGGTGTGGTCTGCTTTGTGCCCATCCTTGGGAAATGGAGGAATTATTTCCTTGTGTCTTGATCGACCCATATTTAGGTGCTTTAAGTGGTAACCTTGCACATATTGGGCTATTGGATTAATAGTTGGACTGGATGATCTTAAAGGTCTTTTCCAACCTAAATGATTCTATGACATTATACACAGCATGCTGTGAGCTGCAACCTCCTGGAGGAAAGTGGTTTATGGTACCCCCAGATCATCCTCATCCTTTTTCTTTATCTAACAGTTAACTTCTCATAAGGACTCAATTGTCTTTGTGACCTTTGTCATCTGCCGTTTCTTTTACGCCAAACATTTGAGGACACATGAGAAATGCTTTTGATTAATATTATGGCCTTGTTAATATATTGCTAACTATTTCTACAGGAGCAGCATCAAAATTTTATCTGCTAAATAAATATTGTTGGGCTAAACTAATACGCAGAGTAGATCTGGAGGCAGATCCACACTGGAGCAGACACAAGGTCCAGCTGGAGAACAGCACTGCACAACTAGGTGATGAGTGAGACTGGAGTTTCAGCAGGTTTGTCTGGGACAGAGAGTCTCCATATCTCCCTGGGCATGGCTGCTTTTGCTAGGGCATTTTTAATGGGAGTAATAGACAATTGAGCCAGCTGAACTGGTGACTTGCAGCCTGAATAGCTTCAGTAAAGTCCAAAGGGACAGTGTATGGTTGTGAGTCAGGGCAGAGTTTGCCCTGGGTTCCTGGAGACAATTATCACAATATTTATAGCTTCTTTCATGCCAAATGGACAAGCGACTTGTTTGTCCTTTCCCTGTCCCTATAAATTCCCTCCTCACCTCTGCAAAACAGCGTGTGCTGTAATGTCTGCTCTGTCACACACTACCAGTGACACAGGTTGGAACAGGGGTTTCTTCTGTGGCATGGCTGGAGGGACTCTCTCTAATCCTGTTTTTCTCTTGCTGAGCATACAGAGATGTTCACAGTCCAGCCCATGGCCTCACCATGCCAGAAATCCCTCCTGGCTTTGGCTGGGGTTTGTGTGGGGTGGGATGGGGTTTTTTGTGTTAGAAGGACTGACTACAACTATTAGGAGAAGAATAAAGCTAGGGGTCAGGTCCATTTGATGTTTTGTGTATCGACTCTACAACTACCTAAAAGAAGGTTGTAGTGAGGCTGGTGTTGGTCTCTTCTCCTAAGTAACTAATGACAGGACAAGAGGTAACGGCCTCAAGTTGCACCAGGGGAGGTTTAGACTGGACATTAGGAAGAAATTCTTTATTGAAAGAGTGGTCAGGCACTGGAACAGGCTGCCCGGGGAAGTGGTGGAGTCACCATCCCTGAAGGGGTTCAAAAAACAAGTAGATGTGGCACTTCGGGACATGGACTAGGGGTCAGGAAGATGTTGGACAAAGGTTGGACTTGATGATCCTAGAGGTCCTTTCCAACCTAAATGATTCTATGACTGACAAGGTTTTTGATGAAGTTGTGTGCTCCATATTTCCCTTTCAGCTCCCTTTGCTCCAGTGCCAGCTCCCTCATCCCAATCCAAAAAAATGCTGCTTCATCTGCTCTATAAAAACCTGCAGTCCCATGGAAATGCTGTGCACAAAGCACCTGCAACCACACATGGTTTATCCAGCTGGAGGAGGAGAATGTGGAACTGGCAGCCTGGCCCACCACAGTCACAGAAAGGTGTTTTGATAGAGATTTGTTATTCGCTGACCAAAGCACTGATGTGACAGTCACAGCTCAGACATACCAGTCCTCTGAGTCCTCAATTAACTGGCTTATATAGGAAAAAAAAAAACTTGAGGAAGAGAAAGATTGCTCTAATAGGTGTGTGGTTAGTTTTTCTTTAATTTCAGTTTTGGTTTATGAGTTGTGTGACTGGTGGATTTAAAATCCATTAAGAGGGACTCATTAGAGATCACTTTCTAGGAACACTGCTTTTCATTATCTTATTATATAATTTATTTTCTCATCTTGATCCTGATCCTGCAAAGCCTTTCTATCACATGTAGATGCAGTAGTGCTCTTGTCACTTGTGTGGCTGCAGCTCAAGGGATCCAAGCCCTGCTGGAGCAGGGACAGGACCTGGTGACATCCCAATGTTGCTCCAGAGCCTTCTTTAGCTCCTGAGTGGCTTCATCCCAAGTTGCTGAAGTCTACGAGAGATGGGACCCTCCTTCAAAGTAATTTCACGTGAATCGTTCCTGAGTGGACTTCAAGTTAATTGATTCTGTTTGCAAATGTGAAAAGGAGGAGTTACCAGTGAGTTGTTACCAGTGAGCATGTGCCATGCCTACTGAGGTGGTGTGGAAGGAACTTTTCCAACCAGCCTCACGCATGTAGAAAGTATTGGGCCTGACTCTTAGGGTGTGCATGCAGCTTGCTCTGTGGGATTTACTGAAATTGCTCCCGATTTGCTCCGGGCTGTGGTTATGCGAGAGGAAAACGAAGTTCATTGATTGTCTGAAGAATCAAAATCAAAGCTGAAGGAGAGAAAGGTGCAGTGACATTTCAGGAGTGACCGGCCATCTGTGCAAGCATCAGCAATCTCCTCACCAACAGGCAGAGTCCACCTCCTTCAAACCCTTGCTGCTGGACTTGTCAGCAGCACTGACAGCACTGGGATCTCCCGCAGCAGCGCCCGCGGGCACAGCTCTGCTGCTTTAAAGGCTGTCAGGATCAGGCCAGGGCTCCTGCACAGCTGCGCTGCCTTGCCCCTACTTTACATCCACCAAAAGACTTTTGAATGGACTTCAGAAGCCATTAGGAACCCAAATGTCGACCCGCACTTGCAGAATGTCTCTGGTTAATGTTTTCCTACCGACGCTCGGCTTTGCTCCCCGCCTGCCAGAGTTTCCTGTGACCTATTTGAAATATCACTCTCCTAAGTGAAAATGTGCCTCTCTTTTTCAAACTTGCAAAACTCACAAAAATAAATAGCCTAATTTGGCCAGTTAATAGCCCTCTCCTGGGGCTCCTCTCAGCAACTAAGAGGCCTTTTAAATACAACATTTGTGACTGCGTCATTAAAGCTCTGCATGATCCAAGCAGACTAAACCAAAAAGAAAGAAATGCCTTATTTGATCTAAGTTTTCTTTTCTTTTAAATAGTGACACTAGAGACCCATTTATTTTTAATTACACAATTGCTTTATTAAAAGCCTAAATTCTGCAGTCCCTAGTCATTGCTCAGGCAAAACAGCTATCATTGAAGGAGGGACCTGTAGGAGTCAATCCTAAAAATAGGACAGCTGACAAAGTCTGCCTTTCAAAATGGGTTTGCTTTACTTTTGAAGGGTTTCCCGAGTCAAAGAGAACTTACCTCTGCTTTACTTTTCAGTTCTGCATCTATTTGAAAGCTGAATATAGGAAAGCAGTCGCCCCAGAAAGCAAAACCAACCTCAGTATTCCTTTCAAGTTGGCTGTGCTGCCCTTTCCACCCTAAGACACCACCCTCTACATAGCCACGCTACTATTTACCAGCACAAGGTATGCACGAGAGTTAGCTCCAGCTCTGCCCAAACATATCTCTGAGCCTGAGCCAGCTTTACCCTGGTGGGCCTGAGCAGAGGTCTCCCTTGTATCTACCCATGGGATGACTTGCACTGTGCCCAGATGAGCTGCGTGAAGCCCCAGGCTACCAGCCAGGTTGCTGGCTCCTAAACACCTGCCCTGGGCTCCTACCAAGCACAGAACCTCCTGCAAACACTCCGTGGAATGGGGTTGGTGCTGCTGTGCAGAGCTTCGGGTACTGCTGTAGCAACCTCCAGTTCTGCAGCACCTCTCTGCAGCCCTGCCCCGCACATGGGGAGCAAAACCAGCTGCTGGGAGACTGACAGACAGCAGGATTGGTCCTGTGCCTCAGATCTTCTGCTACCCAAATGCATTCCTGTCTTTGGACTCCGTGTGAAGTGCAGATCTCTTTGCTAGGTTAAGATGGTGCTGCTAGCTGTAGAAAAGGGAGCAGGCTAGTCAGCCACATATACCGGATTATATTCCTGGGCTAAATTCCAGAGCCTTCAATTTTATTATCTAATTACCTAACTAAACTCATTCATCTTTATTTTTCAGTCTTACCCACAGACCCCAGTTTAAATGCAGCTCTGCTATGTGAAGTACTGCCCTGGCACTCTCCACTTGGAAAAATTCACGGTTTCTCAGCTTTATTCACTCAAACTGTGTTTTCCTAGTGTAAAGGATGCATGGCAGAAATCCCAGCCCCGGTCAGCGGCAGAGGTGTGCGTTAGGCTGTGCTGAGGCAGAGATGACTGCATTATCACAGGCAAGTGTACCAGGGGGAGCCAGAGAAAGAAAATAAACCTCTAATTTTATACAAATGTTGTGTAACTAGGTGTAGTCTTCATCACCAGTGTGACACATCATTAGATTGCATACAGGGCTTTGTGGTGTGGCTCACTGCTATATATGGCTTTATTACCAAGTATAAACACCAAGAGTTAGTAAATAAAAACAACAGGGGGGGAAAAAGCTTCCCCCAGAAGATAATCAGACATCAGGAATATATCCTAAACTGGAGCCGAAGGCGGCACCAGTCCTGGTGTCCCATCCTTTTCCTCTTCAGGTCAAAGAGGGAGCTTGCCCTTGTCCCTCTGTTCTTGAGTGCCCGTGGTTAATGTGTGGTGTGAAACCCCCCATCTGTGTGCGCCAGGGAGGACAGTGCCTCTCCGTATGTTACCATCATGTGTGTGTAATCCATGTACCATGCTGGGACAGAGGCTTCCTGATCAGCATAACCCTGCCCCTGGGAGGGGCTTAGCCTATAAATATGCTGCTTTTTCTGTGCTCCTTGCCTTTATTTCCTAAGGGAATGCAGATACTGGCAGGTTCAGTGGGCATCCAGAGCAGGTAAATGGCTAAAAAGGGCTGAAGTGGAAAACTTTCCTCCTGATCTAGCAGTATTCATGTTTGCTCTCCAGTTTGCAGGGGCTGGGAAGGGAGAAGGGAAGGGAAAGGTGGCAGATGCTGCAGAGCATGAAGCTGCTGTCTCGCCAGCTTGCTTTCATCTTAGCCAGACAAGGGAGAGAAGCCCTCATGCAGACTTTCTCCCTCAGAGGCCTCTTGCAGAAGGAGCCCTTCTGGTGCCACTTGCCCAGCCCCAGCCTGCTGGAGTTGAGGGGCTCTGTCTTGGAGAAGGTTGGTGCAGAGGCACGGATGCTTTGTGGAGGTCGGTCTGGCGTCTGGGCAGTCAACTGCTCCCAATTCTGAGCAGAGAGCATGGCTGGGACAAGGAGCAGGCAGGGAGATGTTGTGTGTTGTGCTGTGCCAGGAGCCCGAAAGCTGCTGAGCAGGGCAGTGAAGTTGTGTCGCAATACGGGGAGGTGCGTGGCAGGGAGGGTGCTCTGCTCTGCCCTGGCCTGCTCTGCGGGAGGAAATGCTGCTCAGAGAAGTGGTGGCACCTTCTGCAGGACAAGCCTCACTTGGTGTTGAGTAGCACATGGGAAGGAGCCTCCTGGAGCACAGCACATGGAAACCCCAGGACACGCAGCAGAAGGGGAGATGGAGCTGGGTCTGGTTGGGAGGAGGGAAGGAGCAGTGGCAGGAAAAGCTGCTACATCTGGTAGTGCTACATCTGACCTCTGAGCGTGCCCGGTGAAAACCTGCCAGGCTCCCAGAAGTGTGTTGTGCTCACAGAGGCTTTGCTCAGGGGCGCTTTCACAGATGGCCACAATTCAGCTCATTCTCCTCGTCTGGTGGCAGTGTTACTTCTCCTCGTCTTGTATCTCCACTTGCTGTTGTCTAGGCTTTCTCCAAGCAGAGACCAGCTGACTTTATCTTCCCAGATGTTTCTTATGATCTCTCCTGTTCTAGCTTTTATCCCTGACCACAAGCAGCACTTGGAACAATTAACACCTTGTGCTCCTAACATCTTATGGTTTACAAGGCAGCTGGTTACTAGGGCAACAACTGCACTTTTTTCTTTTGGTGTATTGACTGAAAATCAACATTTTATATTAAAGGGAAAGAAAAATAATATTCTCTCTAGCCACAGTGAGTTACAACACCATCTCTCCTGTAATCAAGATATTGCTGAATTATGGTGCTATAAACAAACACTTCTGATATAACCACAAACACTGTGGGACATGTAACACATTGGCAGTATATTTCAAGTGACAAACTCATTTATTGCAGGGAGTAGAGGGAGAAAAACACCTTTCCAGAAGCCACTGCAAGGAATTACAGCAAAGAATGGCTGGAGCTTAAGGATAGAGAGGTGAAGTAATTCTACCAACCTGACCAGAATAAAGCACTTCAAAGTATGAAGAAGATCAGAGCAGTACCAGTAGCTTAGAAGGTAAGGACACAGGACTTGATTATTCTCTCCCTCCCACTGGCATAAATCAAGATTATTTGCACAGCACTTAATAGAATCACCATGCTGTGAGACTGGTCTAACAAAGTAGCTCCCAGGAGGTTGAGGAAGTGAGCCCAGAGCTATCCCATAACGCTAGCAGGCCGGTGTGGAGACTTCCTTGCTTGCAGGTGGGACTTGAGTAACAATCATGAATCATTAAGGTACATAACTACCTGAGAGATCAAAGTGAGCAAGAGCTCTAGATGTGAAACTAGCTTGTGCCAGATGCTGTGGAGGCAGAGAACAGGCTGGGAGCTGCCTGCCAAAGAGGTTTCATCTCTTGCTGCGTTCCAGGTGGCTGCTGTGGTCAGTGGGATTGGAAGAGAGCCATCATCTGCTTCCTCAATGGTCTGCCAGCCCTTGCGTTTGGTGAGTTTCAGGTCACGAGACTTCCTTGCCCAAACAGGGTGATTTTTATAAGCTGTTTTATTATGCCACAATGTGCTGGTCTGTTTTGGTAGTGATCTGCTGCCCAACTTGTTAAATACATGCAAGCTGTCTTCTGGCTGTAAACAGGACCATGGATGAAGTGGGGGAAGAAAGATGGGGTGGGCAGATGTTCAGTAACTCCCCAGCCATGTACAAAAGGACATCTGTGCTGTGCAGTGGTAATGGGAGAAGGGATGGAGGGATATTGCCCCCCTACATCCCCTTAGGAAGCCTGCCACTGGGAAAGATAATGTACATAAGGGTCTATGTGCATACATGAATTTGGTAATCAGAAAGTACCTGTGCTTAAAGTTCATTGACTGTGCCTTATAACCTACATATTTATATCAATGTGAATATATACAGGGCTGTGTATATATGGGGCTCTGAGCAATCTGCTTTAGGTAAAGATGTCCCTGTTCACTGGAGGAGGGTTGGACTAGATGAGCTTTAAAGGTCCCTTCCAACCCAAACAATTCTATGGTTCTACGTGTAGAGTATGAGTAGGTTATCCAAGCTTGCATGGGGTTTGCAGGGCTGATTTTGAAGTAAAAAAAAAGTGTGTGATGTGTAAGGTGACCTAGCCAAAATTATGAGTGAGGATGATTGGGGTGCCATTGCTTCTGGAAGGCTGGGTTTCCAAACATGCCGTTACAAGAACACTGGGGTTCTCTGCCTTTAGTTTTAAGTGAGTTTGGAGTTGAGGGGAATAAAGCTCCAAGCAATCCCACCACAGAGTTTACAAATGAGCACAAAAATGCATTGAATGGGAGCTGTTCAGCTCACAGACTTCTGATGGTTTTGACAGAGGAGCTCAAAAGTTCCTTGAATAATAGGTCTGTGATTTCTGGCAGCTTGTAAGCCCTGAACTTCTTTGGATTTCAAAGCAAATAGATACATCTTAACAAAGACCACCTTGTGTCAGCTATGCTTAAAATTATGGCACATAGATTAAAATAAAATGTGTGTACTTGTTCCCCCTGGGACACTGGGGAAGGGAAAAGCATTATCAGAATTCTTTAAACTCATCTTAACAGTATTGAACCAATTATTTTGTTAAATCTGGGTTTGTTTTCTGCCTCTCAATGAGAACATTTGAAGCCTATCATCTCCACCATTTATGAGTTACCAGTATGCAAGTGTAAAATTTCCAATTGGAACATATGGTATCAGAGGGAACGAGGGGGAAATATCTGATTGCTCGTGCTCCCCAAACTCCAAATCTACTGCATTTAGTATTTTGCTCACAGTTCCTGCAGGGGGAAATAAAAGAAATCATCTCTGAGCTGAGACCATGCACTGAACATTTCACCCTGAGTAGGAATCTGTTTGAGAAACTTATAAGCAGCTGAAAAGGGAATAGAATAGAAACTCCATTTCAGTTTCTTCACTGGGGTTGCCGCTATGGGCAGTAACAAAACCCCCTATGAACCTTCTCTCTAAGTTCTGACACCTGGTTTGGGGATGTGCCTGAAGCCCATGAAAGATGAATTTTCCCTATGAAAGGAGAGACTCTCAGTTACCACGTTAATAGAAGAACTGGCCCCTTCACCTGTGTTAACTCAAAGGGTTCGTGACCAGCTGCACCATTTGTTCAAGTGCTTGCCATGGATGTGGAGCAGCCTCGGGCACTCGTATGTGCTGTACCTGGAGAATGAGAACATGCTGGCAACTGATACCCAGCCTGGGGATGGCTGAGCTGAGGTGTCAGAGGAACCCTGGTGGATGTATAGTGTGGGCTTGCAGTCCTCCCTCTGCCTGGAAGCAGAGGTTCATGAGGTGAGGTGTGACCAGAGACCCCTCATAGCTCCAATCACTTTCTCTGCTGAGTGACACCAAATGTTTTGGAGAAAGCCAGAAGGACCCAAGGACTGGAACGGTGTTTTCTACCCTGAGATTTTACAGAGAACTAGATTTTGAGTTCCCAAGCATGGAGACAAAGTAACACTGCCAAGGCATGCTGATCCTGCACAAGAGCCTTGACTCCAACCACTGCATGGAGACAGAGCAAGGAAGAGGCCAGGGATCAGTTTTTCTTCCCCCCACGATTGCTCCCCACGGTATCAGTGAGGCTGGGCAGTTTGAGGGCTGCTAGCAGAGCTGGGTGTGGAGGCAGCGGGGCTGTGGTGACCTGCTGCAGAGACCTGGAAATGTACTTGGCTTCTGAGCCTTGAGTGCTTGCAGACTGTGCAAGACATCTTGCTAGGCATACTGCCCAGCTTAACCCCTATGTCTGTATTTAGTACTGGCCTGATTCTTGCCATGCAGCAGTGCAAACTCTTTGAGACCATAGAGCAGCGCCAGCTGTTAAGTGCCGGGTAGTCCCATTACTCCTGTAAATCATAGAATCACAGAATGGTTGGGGTTGGAAGGGACCTTAGAGATCATCTAGTTCCAACCCCCCTGCCATAGGCAGGGACACCTTCCACTAGATGAGGTTGCTCAGAGCCCCATCCAAACTGACGTTGAACACTTCCAGCAATGGAGCATCCACAACTTCCCTGGGCAACCTGTTCCAGTGTCTCACCACCCTCATAGTGAAGAATTTCTTCCTAATTTTCAATCTAAATCTCCCCTCTTCCAGTTTGAAGCCATCACTCCTTGTCCTATCACTACAGGCCTTTGTGAAAAGTCCCTTTCCAGCTTTCTTGTAGTCCCCTTTCAGATTCTGAAAGGCTGCAATAATGTCTACCTGGAGCCTTTTCTTCTCCAGGCTGAACAATCCAGCCCCCTCACCGTGGTCAGTCCCTTACTGGCACTGTGAAATGCATGACCTCCCTGTACCACCACTGCACTGAGCCATTCTCACAGGAGCATCCATTTGCCCTATAACAGCAAATGTTCATACAGACCTTCCTTCTGTGTGGGGTAGTGAGTACCTTTCCCCTTTGCTTCCCTGCGCAGCTGAGGCTGTTAGCTCTGGGCAGCCAGCCCGTAGGATGCAAGAAACAGGCTTCCCACTCTTCATCCTGGCAGAATAGAGAGGGACCATGCCTGTAGCCCTGGGAATTGAAGTGACCAAAGCACAGAAGAGGAGCCTTTCACTCGGCAGCACGGATGGTTGTGTAGTGCCACGTGTACAACCAAATCCTTCCTGCCATTCAGACAGAGAGCAGCGTGCTTTGGAGTAACTTCCCTGGGAGGGGGAGGAACAGATGTTTGAACCAGAAGCGTGTGTGACAGTTGGGAGAGACAGCGTGGAAACGCACAGTTGAAAGGAGAAGTCTGATGGGAGTGTGATGACAGCAGCAGGACTCCAGTGACAAGGAGTGGGAAGGAGAACAAGCAGGGAGGAGTGTTACTTCGAAAGCTGAGCAAAGTGCACAAGAAGATGTGTCAGGAAAGCGTCAGGGAAAGGAAGAGAGGAAATGTGAGAGTAGAGACAGGCTTCGGGATCTGTCTCCAGGCATGTGTGACCTCTTGCCTGGCAAACAGGGAAAGGAAGGCCTTTTATTCCTCTGCCTCCTTCCACCAAGTTAACTCTTCTTGCAGCCAGGCCAGCTGGCCAGTTCTGGTGGAGCTCTTCAGGCATCCAGTTAGCACTTGTAAGAGGTAAAGCTGCCTGTGCCACCTCAAAGCTCTGAGGTCCAGGGGTGCTGTGCAGCGGGGACTGGGGCAGGGGTGTCTGGGCCTTTCTTCTGCCCAGTGCCTTTGCAGGGCAGCACAGAAGCCACATGCCTTGGGATTTCTGGAGGCTGCAAAAGGAGGAGGGGTGATGACAATCTCCTAACAGGCCTCCCCTCCGCCACAGTGCAGTGATTGCAAGAGCAGGATGCGTGAGGAGAGAAAGAGACGGGAGCGTGTGTTCCTCCTGCAGCAGGGAGGGACCTCTCCAGCAGCGCCTTACCCTGGTCATATAAATCACAGCTCTGCAGTGTCCAGTTTTCCTTAGTTCAGCAGATGTGCAAGGCACACTGGGAGTGTGCCACTGGAGTGTAAAGCCCCTGACGCTAGAGATCCTGTAAGCAGGGGGAGGGGGGACTGTAACTTCTCCCACAGAGGGATTTACCAGCACAGTTTTGCAGACCCCTTTCAGCACCCGGATTCACCACTGACCCCCCAGTATGCCTTGAGAGAGGCATGTTCCCTCTTGTAGAGAGGGAACAATTTCTCTAAGGGTTGAGTCTTGAAATACATTAACAAAGTGATTGTCAGGTAGGTGCCAGCCATGGCTGGCTACGCTGGGAGCTGGGATCTGTCACTGGATATTGCACAGCTGGTGACTCTCTCCACCTTTGTAGAAACACTGGCATTCATTTCTTGTGGAATTTCAGCAACTTAGGGGACAGGCAATATCCCCTATGTGGATGTGCAAGGGGAAAGGCTGCACGAGGGTAAAGGAGGCAGGTCAGAGTGTGCTGTGTCTGAGAGCTCTGGGGGACAGTGGCTTTGCCAGGGAGCAACAGGGACCTGTGAATGGAATGGGCTGTGGAGGGTCAAGGCTCAGCCAGCAACGTGTTCATTGGTTTATTTATTTTAGGGAGGAATGGATAGGGAGGAACATGAGAGGGGAGAAGGGGGGAGATTCTTTCCTCCTTGTTAGGGTGCATACTCTTGGCTGAAATGATTCATCCCACACCAATGCAATGGTCTCCAGCTGTGTGTCCTCATTGCGCTACCCATCATGGGAGGGCTACAGCAGAGTCTGGAGAGTGCTCCAGTAACCCTGAGAGGGTGGCCCGTAGGTGGATGGCAGCTCTTATTCCTCTTGGTTGCACCATCTCAGAAGGGAGGCGAAGGGAGGAAGGAGAGGACAGCACCTCCCCTGATCTGCCACAGTCAGGAGCAGCCTCAGATGAAAACAAGGGGTTTGGGACCTACTACAGTTGACAAATTAGTGGAAAAAATTAGCTTCCTCGGGGCAGACTTGCTGGTTCTCTCTCCCAGCCAGTACTTATGGACTCCTCAACTCAATTTTGGTTCCTTGCTGCTGAGCCAGTCCTTGTTGACCCACATGTCATTTAGCAACAGCACATAATGTCATAGGGGAGAGAATCATCTTCCCTAATGACAATCAGCAAGTTCTCCTTGGCTGATCCCATCATCTGCTGACCTGCTCCTAAGCTCCCACATGGGCTGGGGTCTCTGCCAAGTGCGTCTTGGTGATGAAGCTCCATGTAGGGGCAGTTTCTGAGACATCCTATCCAGCAGCTATGGCCAGTGTGGGTGGTGGAGCCTGTTAGGAAGTGCCCTTGGTCAAGACACTGTGGCGGTGCAAGGGTATTGAGTGCTGTAGGAGAAACAGCTTGATGAAGGTGTGAAAAGTTGAAGGATCTCCCTTCCTTCCTCACCCAGAGCAGACATGACAGGCTCATGGCAAGGGAGGAAGGTCTGAACAGCATAAAGGCAAAGCAGGCAATGTAAAGGTGATGTAGACCTCTCTGGTGCCTGTACTGATTGACTCAGGTGCAGGACCCTTCTCAGGCTGGTCTCAAGAGTAGCTGTGGGCAGTTCTCACTGATTAGTACTTCCAAAGCCTTCCATATATGCACCAAGCTGGGGACAGTGAGGCTTGTAGGGCCATTCTTCCCCTGAGGTTGTGGTGTGAGGTCTCATGGTGAGGTGGCAGAAGGGACCTGCAGGCTGCCAGGGTGGCTTCGGCTAGGAGGAGTGTGGACTAGCAGGCACCTTGGTGTTTTCACACAGGAGCGATGAACCTCGCAGCAGGACAGGGCTGAGCATCCCTCAGATGCTTGGCTTTGTGTAGCAGAACCACACCTTTCTTCCCGTTAACTTGCACAGGATCTTGGCCTTTGGCCTCAGCAAGAGTCAGGATCAGACCCAAGGTGTGTTTTCTGAAATTACTTGAGCAGCTACTGAAATTAAAAATCTCATAAGTGCAGACCTGTCTTCCCTGCAGTCCAAATTCAGAACAACAAAGCGGCCTTTAGTCTCTGGAGATAGTTTAAAAACCTTCTCAAGGTCGGTGCTCCTTGTGGAAAAAATAATTCAGACGAGACTCACCACATCTGACACTTGCCAGCCTGTGTTCAGCACAGTCCAGGTGCTGCGTGCCCAGATAACAAGGGGCTCGACTCCACATTGTCTTGTGTCTGGGAAACGGCGCATCACCAAACCCTGGAAGGATGCTGGAGTGTCACTGGTGATTTCTGCCTCAGCCCTTCCAGCCCAGGCTTGTGGAGGTTTCCCTAGGACCAGCAGCCTGGGTTCTGGCGTTCCCTGCGGCCGCGCTCCTCGCAGAGCAGAGCCGTATATCACCCGGCATTTTCTGCGTGCCTGGGAAAGGGAGCCTGGATCCCTCCCTGCACAGAGAGCTACACACTGGGGCCAACACACAACCCTCGGCGTTTTTTTTTTTATTTACTATAAAGCTCTTAAAAGAAGTCTGGGGGATTTTTTTCATTTACTGTGTTACTGTATGGAACCAATCACTATAAATTTAAATGGAGAGCTGGTAGGAGCACACTTACCTTTTATATAATAATTGTGCGAGTGCCGCTGCTGAACCGCTATTAAGATTATTCAGACCTTCTCAGGTTTCATTGTAAAACATTAGGCTGCGAGAGGTACTGTAAGGGTGTGATTATCCAAAGAGTGTAAGTAGTAGTGAGTGTTGTCGGCCAGAATTACTACAACACGGGAGAAATGCTGAGTAGCTGGGAGCAGAGGAAGCTGAGGAGCATAATCTGCCATTCAGAAATACAGTGGCCTGTATGTGGAGAAATCCCACCTGATTTCTATCTGGGTCTGCACGGGCTTGAGAAGTTTGTCTTATTGTCATCGGGTGCGATTTGAATCCTTGGCTGAGTGTAGGTGTTGTCCCCTGTGCTCCTCTGTGGAAACCGTAACAGGGAGTACAAGTCATGCTGGTGCTTGAGCCGTGCTCCAAAATCCTGGCAGTGCAGCCACGCTGCCCTGGGGCGTCGGGAGGTCAGCTCTTCCATTGATGGGACCCACTGATAAGACCCTGTCGTGGGTCTGGCTGTGTTGGCAGAGGAGGTTTTCTGTGAGCTCAGGGCTGGAAGGGGCCATTATCTGCTGCCCTGGTGGAAGGGGCCACCTCTTCCACTTGCTGCCCCTACTGCAGAGGCAGTCCCTGCTCCTGAGTGGGGCAGAAAGGCTGGGAGACAAGCAGCTGGTCAGATGAGCAATAGCTGGTCTAGAGTTGCAGACCTGACAGGAGCAGGGATGCAGGCTGGTGGAAAACAGGCAGGTCTCAGCACACCGAGGCTAACCAGTGAATGGAGAGTCACTGCTCTCCTGCTCTAAGCTACAAAGCTACACTGTGCTGAGCAAGGATGAGGTGCTGGGAGGGTGCTTAGCCTACTGTAGGCACTGGCCATCTTACGGTATCACCTCAGTAAGGACAAGGCAACTTTTTCTAGGAGGCAGGTAAAAAAGAGCAATGCTGTTTATACACTCCTCTGCTGCCTTGATTTTTCACCTGTGATTGAGATTTTAATTTTGCCTCCCATATGATTTCCCTGTTGTAACACACGCCTCTTGGCTGTCACTGTAACAATGCCTTTTCTTGGCAGGGAAGGGAAATCTGAAAGGAAGCTCTTGAGCACTCTACTGTGTGAGTTCCTCAAACGATGGCTG
Source organism: Brachypteracias leptosomus (assembly GCA_013401335.1). NCBI lineage: Eukaryota > Metazoa > Chordata > Aves > Coraciiformes > Brachypteraciidae > Brachypteracias > Brachypteracias leptosomus. Next base: position 2,103,186 of record VYZX01023784.1, on the reverse strand, counting down.
TGTTTCTCCCCCTCATTCCACTCGTTTTCAAATAATTTTCATGCCAGGAATAAATCTGAGCACGTAACAATCACGTTCAGCATATGATAACCAGAGACAATTGTATATATACAAGCAGCCGCATGGAAAACAAATAAGCTGATGGAAAGACAGAAAGAGCACAAGATGACCCAGAGACCACAGTTACCATGTTCACAGTCAGACCAAATAACTTTGCCATTTCCATGTAATTACAATTTATTTTTTTTCCCCCCAGGAAAATGGAATTCTGCAAAACATTTTTAGTTACTAAATTTTTATCTCATCAGTGTATGCAGTGTTGGGAAAATAACATCTCCCACCAACCAATATGCTATGGGTCAATTATACTTAAGCACCAGAAAGTTTAATTCTGTTCTGCATTTTGTCTTCGAAACTCCAGTGAGTTCAGTGGGGGGTTGTAACTGGAGGTCAGGATTGGGACACTAGCTTATAAATTAAAGAATTGCAAGAGCTGTGCTGGGTTTAAGCTATTTGGATATTTTTAAATGCCAGATACACTGGGCTGCTGCTGACATCCTGAAAATGTGCTGTCTCTGATGATACAGGGAAGGAAGTTTGGCAGGTTTTTGATTTTTACTTTGTTTTAATCTTTTCAGTATGTTTGTCTTTCTTTTGTGATTGAAGCTGTTTTTCTTTGAAAGGCGGCTATTTTTAGTTGGAGAAATGCACAAAGCTGAGTCATTTGGGGAGAATTTTATCAAACACCTTTGTCTTGATATGAGAAGTTGTAATTAAAGAAAAAGTTAATTGACTTCAGTGGAATCTTTGATGATAGATATACAATAGACACACCCCAATCTCAATATGCAATGTCTTTTAAACCTGAAATGGGTTAATAAACCTAAAAGAAAATTGAAATAGTTGCAGATTTTCTGGGGGAAGTTCATCTTCCTTTAACTGTAAAGTGATTCTTTATGTAGATATGTATACATATGTGTGTGTCTATAAAGAAAATGTGCAGACATAATTTATACAGTTTTAAAGACAATTTCACTGTAAATATATTTGCTATTCACTCCTAAGGTTCCTACACTCCTATGCAAAACAAGGATTAAATATGTTAACAAAGCAGATGTTCAATGAATGTAAAGCAAGAAGAGGAATTCAGGAGCACTTGGCAGAAATCTAAACCTTTTATTATTAAATTTTCCCCTAAATAAATTGTTCCTCCCACATTGTCAAGGATAGATGTGAGCACCTGATGGTAGCAACCTGAGCTGGAGACCTTGTCACAGGCTATGGCTCTCCTATGCTCTTCAGTAATGTAAATGTGTAAGTCCTAAGCATATGTTGCAGCACTTTCCTTTCTCTCCTTCATTCCTTCATCATCCTGTTGACTTCTTTATCTCCCCGCTGTCCTAGCAGCAGGATTGAGCCTTATCTGCTTCAGGTCATTCTCTGGTGACTTAGCTCAGATCCATCCTCACTGCTGGGCAGTGCTTGGGAGTGACCTGGACTTTTGATCTTTCCCAAAACCTCACCCCAGGCTCTGGTAGCTCGGACACTGCTGGCAATCTGGCCCATGACAGCACAGAGATGTATCTGTGCAGGGGAACTGCCTGGGATGGACCCACCTACCCTGGTGGGGTTTGTGGTCCATGTCTGTCACCAGAACTTGAGGTAGTTAGTTTAAAAGTAGCTTGGTGTGTCTATAGGAGCTGCTGTTGATTACAGTGTAACTACGTACAAACTGCAGTGACTGAAAATATTCCTGCCTTCTTGATAGTTTAATTGGTGGCATTTAGTTAACTGTGTATATTCTCTTTTAGTAGAATTAAATCTAGAATTATGCAACTGATCATTTTTCCAAAAGCAGAGACTCGCTGAAGGCTGCTGCCACAGGAGAGCCCACCTGAGCCAGCCAGCAACTTCGAGTTGTTTGAGCTGCTGTTTGCTGTCTGTTGCTATGGTGAGATGATAGCACCAAACTGATACCAAAAAGGAAATGATATTTTCTGAACAGATTTATGAGAAGAAAAAATGTATAGTGGACAGGGAGGTCATGGGGGAGAGTAAGGGAAGCTTAAGGGACTTTGAGAGCTTGAGTCAGTGTTTCTCATTCCCTTTTTAACTGAAGGTCTACCTATGCCCTTTGAAGACAATCCAAGAATCATATTGTGCAGTGTCACCCTGGTGTTGTTTGTTTTTACAATTAACTAAATGTTCTCCTAAATTGTAAGTACATATAACTTCAATATGCATTTTTCCCTTGCTTTTTGGGAGTCTTACATCTATATGGGCAATGTATTTGTTTCCTAACTTTACAGTCAGTTTTGGAGATCTTATGTCCCAGCAGTGCAGGTCACAGACCAAGAAAACCTACTTTAGTCTCCACCTTTTCAGGACCTGTATCAGTCATGTCTCTTCTGACAATTAGATTTTTAACCCCTCTTAAAGCCCTGTTGTGCTAGCAGCACACCTCCCCACCGGGCTGGGATCACCCAGTGCCTTCCTTGTTTTCTTACACCCAGACCTTCAGCCTGGTTAAGATGCCAGCCGGGACAGCTGCTCTGTGCAACGCACTCCTGCAGCTGATCACCCCGGCAGCCTGGCCAGGCAGGGGAGAGACTGAGCGCTTGGTTCACAGCTCCTGCAGAGAAAACTTGTTCCTCCTTCTCCCTAGCCAAGGACTTTGTACGTCACTCCTCATCTCGGCAGTGACAGGAGCATCTGGAGATAGGCAGCCTGTCTTTAAAAGTTACAAACCATGGTGAGACCCAAAGCTCCGTTCAGAACCGTGTTGTGCGATGGAGTAGCACCAAGATGATACTTGCAGAAGGTTCTCCTCTTTCATTCATTTGAAAGTGAGCGAGTGGGTTTGATGTATCCTCTTGTCTCTACGTGGTTGCTGCCCTGTCCTGTTTTGAAGCATGGACAGTGGCAGGGTGGCCAAAGAGAAAAGGATACCCACTTGTGTTCAGATATCGCTGAGTGCCAGGGGGTGTTCATGGTTTTGGAAACAGATATTTGATAATATGAAAGCAACTCTGATTATAGTGACATTTCAGAACTGTGAAATAAGTGTCCAGTGACAGCTTTCTTGTCCCAGCACCAGCCCTTCTGATTGCTTCTGTTAGTGTCACTTCAGCAGGGTCTGAACTACACCTCAGCCATACCGTCGCCAGCTTCTTTCTAATGTGGGGTCACGCCTCCCTTTATATCTAGTCCTTTGCTGGACTGCTGTTGGGTTGTAATTGCATTAGATTCCTAATAGAGTTTCTTGGTCTGCTGTCACAGCGTGATTGCAAGAACTTGTGTTGCATTGAATGTGGTCTTGATTACTTGCCAATTAAAGTGCAAGGAAAACACTTAAAATCTCCTTTAAAATTACATCTAGATTTCATCTCCTCTGAAGGCTATGGGAAACTTGCAGAGATTGTTCCAGTTGTCCTCTCTTTCTAGTATTTGGCTTGGTGGGGTAGGTAGATAAATGCTTTTTTTTTTTACAGTGCCTTTAATTTTTTTTGAGTGTGGTTCTTTGCATACACAACAAGCAGAAATGTCCTTTTGAAGCTGAATTTTGCTCATTGCTCATACGGCAGGTTGCTTGGCGTTTACAAGGTTTGGGATAGTGCCTCTTTAAAAAGAAGATAGGTGGAAGCAGATGGTCCTGTGGTAGCTGAGCATGGAAGGAGACGCCTGAAGAAAGTGTGTTGTGGCAAGAAGGATGTGTTAGATGAGGGAGCAGCGACGAGCCGGGAATGTAAGGAAGCAGCATGCAGGGGGCACGCCGCTTCCAGGAGCCTGGTAGCGTAGGAGGTGCTGCACTGGGGTGGCAAATCTCTTGGAGCAGGTGTGCAGGGGCAAACTGCCTGCCTGCCACCTCCTGGGCAGCCTGGCAGCGGGTGCTGGGAGAGAGCCAGGGCCGAGGTGTGAAGGGAAGCAAAAAGAGGAGGGGGAGAAGGGAGAGAAAGGAAGAAAAGAGCCAAGAGGAGCAGGGACAACATGACAAGAAGCAGGAAGAGCCCACCTGTGAAGGTAACTGGGAGTTTCTGTTGATCTTGCCTGTGGTTATACTGCAAGGAGGTTTGAACTGCTGCCTAATATGACTGTCAGTTATCTTAACTTGTATTTCTCACCTCAGTCTCCATGAAGTGCATTTGACAATAATTAATTTTGTTGTGTGCAACTGGGAGTGTGTCCTACTCCTGCAGAGGTGTCAGCTTAATGGGCTATGACTACAGGGGATAACAGGCTGTGCCACCCCGTTAGGGGATCTGAGGGGGTCACCTGTTCATCTGGACTAATATTTTAATTGTCGGAACATTAGGTTTCCTGTAGTTGAATTGGGATCAGATTAACCTCTGTCTCTCTGAACTTGCATGCTGGCAAGCTTCTTAAACACCATGGCTAATTTTATTTTCTACTTTCAGCACTTATTTAAGATAACTCTTTTTGTTTCATAGGTTAAAGAGGAAATATTCTCACTGGCTGAGATCCCAGTAAGCAATTACAAATATTTTACTACAGTTACAGGACTTGGAATTCAGCCTTGGGCCGTGGGCATCAGAAAAATCCATGTGTGGGAATCCCACATGTTGTAAGACTGGGAGGATTTCATATGGAGGGATTCCTTCTCATCTTTATACTGAACTCAAACTCTTGATAGTAAAAAAACCAAACAACTCTTGTAAATCAAACCTCTGCAAGCAGCTTTCGACTATACCAGTTAGAGAAGGGTTAATTGAGCCTCTTCGTCTCTATTGCATGTTAACACAGAAGGTCAGTGGTGGGAGAAGCTAGGTCCAAATCGAAGGCTTTTGAAACAGCCCCTAACTAGCCTAATGAATATGCTGTTGAGATGAACAGGTCATTTAACACTTTTCATGTTGCTATTGTCCATCCAACCTTAAATGTCAACTCTGTCACTCTGATAGGCTGGTTCTGCTTAAAAAGGTTTCCTGGCTTTGTTAGATTGCTAGGAGGGATTTCCCCCCGCCCTTATTCCTAATTGCTGGCAGAACCCTATGGATGTATTTATATCAGCCTTTTCATTCGGGTCAAGTCTTCACTCGAGAATTTTGCCAGTGGGTACGGGTTGTGAAGAGACGAGATCCAGACAGGAGGGGAAGCCCCGAACGCAGTTGTAATTATACTGCTTAAGCTGCACTTTACTGGCCACAATGGAATAACTGGCTTTGCTAAGGGCAGGATGGTTTGATACGCTGCTGTGAGGAGCGTATGACAACGTGCTGGGATTGCTCTGTCTACAGCAGGACCGTTTCACTGAGCTGGTTCAGCTGCCTGCCAACCGTCTGAGCCCGGTATGGTCCCAGCCTTGGGAATGGGTGTGAATGGGACTGGTGGAAAGGACCGTTCTGCTGATACCTGCCTTGTAGCTAATCCCTCACGACAGAACAGGGCAGCCCCCTCTCTGGTGTTTCCACCAGAGCCTTGAGCACATCTGCAGTCTGCTGACATTGGATGTCCAGGTTGCTTGAAAAAACGTTTCATGGGAACTGAGTTGCATACCTGATAGAACTGAATATTTATCAGAAATGTTTTCCTGAACTTCCTCACCCTGTGGGTGTTTCTTCTTGGGAGACTTCTATTTTCCCTGTGACCCACAGTGTTTTGTGGCCTAGAAGGCCTCAGAAAATTAGTTCTTAGCAGAGGAGGACAGCAGGCAGATGGCTCCAGGCTTTCCAGTGAGGTTTCTTGATGCCTCCTGTTCTCCTTGCCTCTAATAGACTCCCCGGTGCAGTGGTCAGGAGAACGACAACATGGGTTCTCCTAACCACACAGTCATGGGCTCAACATGTTTCAAAGCTGGGTAGAGGGTAAAAGGACTGATGCTGTATTGGTATCCAACACCTCATTGCAGTTTTTTGCCCCTACAGACTTTTTAGCTTTCTGATACCTGCACCAACTGGCAGATAGAAAGGTGGAAACTCAGGTATCAGCACTGGAAAAGAAAGGCTGATGTGGTGAAATAGCACATCTCCAAGTGTGTGCTCTGCAGACCAGAAGAACTGTTGTGGCTATTCCTGGTTGTGCTGCCAAATCTGAGCCCAAGCAGCTCATCGGTAAGGAAACTGCTTTGGTGATGCATTGTGTATTCCACTTGCCCCTCCAAAATGGGAACCAGGTAACTTGTTTTATTCCTCCTGGAAATGATCATGTGTGTTTGGGAAACTTTTCAGATACAGTAGCTCATTGTGAGGATATCACTGCATCAAGGGCCCTAGTAATTTTTCTGTGACTGGTGTGTTTCTAATTCACTGAGATGCTTTGAAATTTCAATGTGTAAATTCACACCAGCCTCTTCCTGGCTATTAGTAGGTGATGCTACCCATGATCAAGAGAGCCAACACAACAAGCACAATCCACTCTGACCAGTATTGGACAAACCCAGTAAGGACATGGCATCAGTTCAAATCAGTTGTTTGGCTGAAATCATCCCCAGTGCTGAACAAATGCCTTGTGAAACAAGCAAAAGGACAAGCACAAGTTAGTGTCAGGCTAACTTTCTTCATTAAGACAAACTGGATTCAGACTGGGAAGCTTGTTAAAGGTCTTCAAGACTAGTCTTTCACATATAGGTGTCCTCCAGGATCCCTCTGAGACATTCATGGTCTCACTGATAGGAACGAGATGGTTGAGGTACATTGTGAGAATGGCTGGATGAGCTGTGGAGCTGATCAGTGGTGGTGCAGATGCAGTTTCCTTACTACATCTATTGTATGGTGTTCCAAAGAGCAGTTATCGTTCTGGTCCTTTTCAGCACTTCTGAACAGCTTAAATACATGGTGGAACTTGTTTTGCTACCCGTCTGACACAACTGGAGGAGGAGAGAGCTGTGAGAAAGCCAATGCCACCAAGATGTCACTAGTGTTCAGGTGAGATCTGACCGTTGGCTGAAGAATAGATGAACTTACACTAGATCCAAGGCAATTCTAGGGAGCAGAAAAAGGCATTTTGATTGTAGCCACGGATGAGTTTCCTGAATTCAAAGTGTATTTATGTGACCCATTGATTTGTTGGAGGTCTCTTTGGTGACTCCAGATATTTTCACAGTAGCCTGTTCTATCATATCTAGCTGAAGAAATGCCATTCCTTTCTTGGCAGGTAATGATGTGGCCTCAACTGTTTGCATGTCCCCTGTTTCCTAGACAGCATCAACATGATGTACGTGGCCCAGAAACCTTTGGTGCTTGAAAACTCCATCTGGGACAGAACTTTGTGGTCGGTATTCTCGGCAACAAGCCAATAAGCTCCTGCAAGTATTGGAAGCTGTCTGCTTGCTATGGGACCCTGAACCGAATTTTATGCCTTGGCTCTTATATTCGAGGTATTGCCTGGCTTGGGTCCCTTCTGTGGGATGCAGAGTTTGGCTGACGGCTGCTTTAAAATGTAGTGTGTGTTTGCAAAATAAATCCCACCTGTAGCAATCATGGTGGGGATCAGGTCAGAACTTTTTGAAGGAAAGGTACAAGACTGGCATCATTGCAAACCTTGCTGCCTTCTGTGCCAAGAGCCAGGCATCCTGAAATTTCTTTTAGCTTTGGTTTTCTTTCTCATGCTTCCTATAGCATAAATATGCAGTAACCTGTAATATTAAAACACACCAACAAACAAATCCCCTACAATTTGCCAAACACACTTAGGAGTGTGTCCCTGCTCCTGGCTGTACCATTCTGGACCTTTCTTTACCTCCAGTTTGCTAGTCACTTGACTCCTTGCTGTGCTGGTTCAGTCCACTAACCCAGCAGAAAACTAACCCAGTCAAAAAGGAGGTTGAATTTGGGGCTTTATTTATTTTTTTGTTAGGTTAGTGAGCCGTCTTGGCTCCCAGAGGGCCCCGGTGGAGGCTGGAGCTGGGGTGCAGGAGGAAATGGGATTGCATGGCCTGGAAGAGGCTGCAGTGAAAGGTTGGATTTGCTCAGCCAGCTTTCTAGGCTGTTTTCTTGGTGCGCTGCAGGAAAGAACTTGGACATGGGGGCCAGGTGAAGTGTACAGGGCAGAGAGCACTGCAGGAGAATTTCTTTCAGTAGTGGCAGTTCTGGGGGTGAGTATGTTATGTTCACCCATTTGCTACTCAGCTCTCCGCTGCTTTCAAAACCATGCTGAGAGTACTAGGACAAAACCTTCAACCCAGCTGTCTCTCAGCTACCAAAATATCTCCTTTGCCCCTTGACCAGCTGTCAAAACTTTCCTGGCCTTCCTAGAACAAGCATCTTAGGGAATCTTTCCCTTGGCCTATGAAAAATGGGCGGGATGCTCTGGAGATGACCAGCAGGACTGCGTGTTCGATGCCAGGTGCCTGCCCTAGCAAGTTCCTGAGTGATCCTGTCCATCAAGGCTGACACACCTCCCCTTGGTAACACTCCCAGCTTGGTGTGCTCTGTAGGATGAGACTGTGGTTTGAGGAAGAAAGTGTTTCAGAGCAAAAAATTGTGCAACTCTGAGTTGAGAAAAAAGCCTTAATTATTCAACTAGTTTGAAACACTTTAAAGTATCCCTAAAAATAGGTGAGAGGGATGTTTGTCAGCTACAAAGAGATTATCCTGCAGTAGTATTGCTTGTCTTATTTTATGATGATGCTACAGAATACAGTCCCTCAGGTAGCCTCATTAATGTTTATGAATGAACCCCTTGTTTTATGCTTTTGGTTTTAGAAGGTAGAAATAGGGCGAGAGGCTAGTTAAGACTGGTTTTACCATATATGCTTTGAAAGCCCAAGGACATGGGTGTAATGTCTCTGTAAGCCTCAGCGGTTCTGCAACAATTGGAGTTGGGTGCTCGCTAGACCAGCTGAGGTGAACCCTGAGGGAGAAATCCAGGCAGGACTTTGGCTAAAGTCCTGGGTGAAATTCTGCACGCTTCCCAGTGGATCTGTCAGCAGGAGGTTGGCACTCCTCTGTCTCATCTCGTTTTGTTTTGATCCCTTCCGGCACAGGCAACCTGTGACCATATGTTGTTATAGCCATAAGTGCTTCCACAGGGCAGTATCTGGTGGTGTCTCAGCCCAGGGTGGAGCCTTCTTTTCACTATCTATTCCTTAAAGAGGGCAACTGTTTCTTCTGGCTATCATAAAAGAAGAGTGGCAGTTACGCCCAGCCCAAACAGTATGCGGTGGTTTCTGAGTCTTACCGCTCCAGCCTTAAAATAACAGCCCTTTCTTCTGAGCCAACCAACAATTGTGGTCAGCCACTAATACCAGTTTAACCATTTGGCAGCTGCCCTATAGGAAATAGCTCTTTCAAGAGAGCCAAAGGAGCCCTTGTCCCCTCGACCCCAGAGCCACGCTGGGTTGGTTTCTGTCAGAAGGGCATGTTTACAGATTCCCTTGTATACAACCTGCCCCTGTAATAACAACCAAATCCTAGAAATACCGTTAATACTGAACAAATTGTGGTACTGTTAATACTGAACAAATTGTGGAGGCAGGTCAGAAAGAGTAATGCAAGTTAATTGTTTTGCTGTTTTATTTGATGAGTAGGTAAAACTCTCAGATCCCCCCAACAGACACGCAGTTTCTTGCTCTGTAGTTCCTTTTCCATCCATCGTGTGCTGGGACTGTCAGCGGAGTTTATTTTGGGCTCGGTTCCCTCCCTGACAATAGTGACCGGCCCTGCAAATAGTGCCATTGAAATTGAAATCGGGCCCTTACGGTTTTAGGGCAGAAATCAGCAATAAAGGGCAGTCGTAGGGCGGGGGTTCCCACCCCCTCCCCGGGATGCTGCCGTAGCTGTCCCTCGTCCCTTCCCGCGGCTCCGCTCCGCCCCAGCAGCGCATCTCATCTTCAACAGGGCACCAAGGCGGGCCGGGTGCGGAGGGGCTGCGTGCGGCCGGACCCCTCGCTGCCTGTCACCGCGGCCTCGCGCGGAGGGGCGGAGGCCGAGGCCTGAGCCCCTCGGGGTGCACAGCGGCTCTGCGCACAGCCCCACTCCGCTCCGCGGGTAACGGGGCAGCCGCAACCACGTGGCGGGGGCAGTTTGGCTGCCGGCGGCCGCTGCGCTCCCTCCCGCGCTCCCGTGGCGGAGGCTCCGCGGGGCGCGCGCCCCGTTACGCGCCAACTTTTGCTCCCCCCCGTCCTTTCCCCGCGCGCGCCGCCGCCGCGCTCCCCTTTCCCCGGCGGGCGCTCGTTTTGAATGAATGACCTCACCCGCGCCCGCCAACCGCCGCGCGGCCCCGCTTAATATTCATGAGGCGCCGCGCCAATCGGCGGGCGAGGAGGTTGTTTTAAACGGCAGAGCCCCGCAGCCAATCAGGCCGCTCTCGTAGGCAGCCAACGCGAGGCTGAGCCGCGCCGAGCCCCGCGTCGTGCCCTGCGCTCCAGCTCCTGTCCACACTACCGCGAACAATACAGGTACGTGCAGCCCCGCCGCAACTTTTCGGGGGGCGGCTGCCCCCTGCCCGNCCGTGGCGAGGGGATCGGCGGCGCCCGGGCAGATGCGGCGCGCAGCTGGCGGGCAGCGGGCGAGGCGCAGCGTGTGCCCCCCGTCCTCCGCCCCTGCCCCGCCGGGAGCTTTCCCCCCTGTGCCGAGGGACTGCCTGTCCCCCGGTGCAGCCCCGTTTCTCCGCGCCGGGCTCCCGTACCGCCGAGAGTAATATGGCTGGTGCAGCAACTACACCGGGACTAACTCCTCTTCTCCCCCGCATGGGCAGGGATTTTTCTCTGCCGCCTCCTAATGTCGCACGGCAAAACGCGCGGCGCCCTGGGCTGCGATCTGCCCCTTCCCCCGGGTGGGCTCGGTGGGGCTGGCGGCGGTGGGAAAGTTGCCGGCCGTGCGCAGTGCCGTGCCCGCTGTTTATTCTGCATTAATATGGCTGTCGCTTTAGCATCTGACAGGGATAAACCCTGCGCGCTGCGCCCGCCCGGCCCGGCGAAGCAGTTTTTTTCTCGCCGCCGCCGCCTCCAAACTCCCCCGATCCCTTCGCCTCTGCCTCCGCTGCTCTTCCCCCACCCGGGAAGGTGTCTCCGGCGGGGCTGCGCCCGCGGCGGGGCCCCACATCGCCTCTTCTCCGCGCCGCGCCGCCCGTGCTGTGGGCATTAATATGGCTGGCGCTGGAGAGCCCCGGCGAAGGGAAGAAAGACGTGTAAGCGGCATAGGGATGGGGAGGGGGGTCGCAGCGGGAGAAATCTCCTTCCCGGCGCCCCGCGGGGGGCCCGAACCTTTCGCTTTCGCCCCGGCTTCTCTTTCCCCACCACCCTGTGCCCTCGGCCAGGCGCTGGGGGGCCGCCCCGGGGCTCCCCGCACTCTTTTTTCTGGCGGCGCGGAGGAACGTAGCGGCGGCGATAATGGCTGCACGGGAGCCTTTGTTAGAGAGCGCTGCGCTAGGCAGGGGCCGGGAGNGCCGTGACCTTGGGGGGGAGAAGATGGCGGGAGGGGAGCAGAGGCCGGGCCGGCCGCGCCGGGCCGCTCGCCCCCAACTTCGGGAACGGGCGGCGGCCCCGGCCCCGCTCTGCGCCCCGACCTCGCCGCCGCGGCCCCGGCTTATGCGGGTTCTCCGCTGCCCCGCGGAGGGCCCGGACGGCAGCGGGACCCCGCCGAGCTCCGGGAGTGGCCGGGCGGGACAGGGCAGCGTAAAGCCGCTTGTGCTGCGCATGGGGGAGTTAACAGGCACAATTAAATATTAACGTTGTGCTAATAAAAATTAAATTTTCAAACACTGGAGAAGCTGGAAACAGGAAATATTGCTGCGGGATTATTTTGTTGTTGTTGTTGAGAGGGGGAGGGAAAAAAACAATACAGAAGAGAGGGAAAGAAACACAGCCCAAAAGTTCACATGGTCCTCTCGGTGACTTGCTAATCACAGCCTTGCACTGACCACTATGCATCCGAACATGTGTCACTTGGTGGAGCAAGTGCTGCTCACCTCGCAGAGCTCCACGGATCCTATTGTGTTTTAAACTAGCTTTTATTTGCCCACTTTCTTACATATAAAGGTTATCACACTTACATGGGGGACAATAATCTGTCCTGCCATTTTACCTGGACAGCAGCTGCTGACACCTGAGTTCCAGCTACTAGAGGGATAAGTTGTAGCCTGGTGCTGTGTGTGCCCCTGCAGCCCCAGCGTGGTAACCAACTAAACCAAGGATTTTGTATGAGTTCAGATGTAACTCCTAATGGGCAGAAGTATGTGTATTTCATAGCATATTTCCAGTCTTTGGGCACATGTAAACGTGTATCAGTGTAAAACTTAAATCCAGCAACCGGTTTCACTTGGCTCAAATGTCATGGAAGAATAAGTCTCTGTGTTGAGGATGGTAAGAGGTGTTGTAGGGAAGGAAAAGGATGTATTACTGATGGGACATCACATCAGGGGATGGTGGTGTGTCTGTATATATAGGTATATGCACACCATATATGTATATACACCTACATATTCACTTTCATCCATACATACATTCACTTTTTTTGGTTTTTTTGGCCCCCTTCTGCCCCTCTTCCCTACAGAGTCAAGATGGCTAAAGGTGATCCGAAGAAGCCCAAGGGCAAGATGTCTGCCTATGCCTTCTTTGTGCAGACGTGCCGTGAGGAACATAAGAAAAAGAACCCAGAGGTTCCAGTCAACTTTGCAGAGTTTTCCAAGAAGTGCTCGGAGAGGTGGAAGGTACCTTAATTTGTGACTTCCTGAAGGAATAACTTCTTATGGTATCTGCTGGGGTGATGTGTGTGTGCCTGAACATGAAGGGAGACGGTGCTGTTTTGATCAGTGTGCCATTCTTGGCAAGGTGTCCTGGCCATTGATTGAGTGCTGCTGACTCCTGTAATGATTGCGAAGGCTTCAGCCCGGGGTATCTGCCTGTTTAGGTGCTTCCACTACAGCCTGGCCTCTTTTCCTGTTCCCAGGCAGTGCCTGTTAGCAGCAACCTCCCTCCAGGCCTGTGTCCTCAAGGAGGACTCAGGCTGTGCTTGGCCCATTCCTGCTGCTTCCCTCTTACAGAGTATGCCAACTGTGGCTGCGGTCCCTGGTGCAGGACCTTCGTCCCCAAGGTGGTCCAGTTAGAAAACAAACAAATTCTGAAACTCCCCTATTGAGTTGGTGTGTGTTGGCTTGTTTACTTAAAGTTTGCCAGCTATTGAACAGTTGGGTAATCGCAGGTTTGGTGTCTTGTTTTTTTGTTTTTCAGACCATGTCAAGCAAGGAGAAGGCTAAATTTGATGAAATGGCAAAGGCTGATAAGGTACGATATGATAGAGAAATGAAGGACTATGGACCAGCTAAGGGTGGCAAGAAGAAGAAGGACCCCAATGCCCCAAAACGACCACCGTAAGTAATATGGAGGCATTAAATGCACGAGAATTTGGGTTTTGTTTTCATGCCATGTAACATGACCGATGGGTTTTTGGAAAGGAAGTAGATGGGGTATCCTGGTGGCGTGGCAGTGTTGGTAATATTCACAGCTTATTGATGCTATCTTGTAAATCTTCTAGGCAGCTTGTAACCTTGAGCATGTAGAGCACTAACAGGAATTGTCAGTACTTGGTACATGTAAACTCATAGTGATGGAAGACATGGAAATGACCAGGTCACAGTGAGACTTGTGTATCTAAGATGAAATTGGGTGTGGGGAATAGACAACACTTGATTAAAAACAGCACTGGAGGAAGGCTGCAGGTCTGGCCATCAGAAAATTGAAACGTTTGTGTTTTGTTTGTTTGTGTTTTTTTCAAGTAAAAAAAAAAAAGTTGTTTCTACTCAGTGTGTGAGTGCATATGTGAGTGTTGTGGGTGAAAGATGGAGGAAAGGGCTGTTCCCAGGGCTGCTGTGGTACTGACTGCCATCTGGTGCTTCTCCCCAAGGTCTGGCTTCTTCCTCTTCTGTTCAGAGTTCCGCCCCAAGATCAAGTCCACAAACCCTGGGATATCCATCGGGGATGTAGCAAAGAAACTGGGTGAAATGTGGAACAATCTCAGTGATGGTGAAAAGCAGCCTTACAATAATAAGGCAGCTAAGCTGAAGGAGAAGTACGAGAAGGTAAGGTTGGTTTTCACTTGCACCTCTTCCATGCTGGCTCTCGTGTTGATGTGTTTCTGTAACATAGACCCAGCTAAGGTGGCCCCAGCGTAGTGAGCATCTCCAGCTGAGCTTTGTGTGTGTTGGGACAGGGTAGAGAGCCACAGGTGGGCTCCAGTAAGGAGGGAGAGGTTTCCACCCATGATGTGCAACAGCTGCTGCTTGTGTTACTCCAGCAAAGGGGTTGCTGTGCTGTTAAAGGAGCTTTGTCCCATTAGCAGGAAGCTTAAGAGAGGCTGAATTGTCTTCTCCTCAGAGAAATAACCATGAACACAGGGCTCAAGGTGTCCATCCGGAGGTGGATGAGTGCACTTAGGTGTCTGCATACCTGTGTATTGCCGCTGGCTGTGTCACCTTCTGGGGGTGCAGCTGTGGAAGGCCAGTCCCTTTACACTGCTGTACAAATGCTGTGTGTGTTTGCTGCTTAGAGCAAATTAAGACATCCCCTTGACTTTGCAGGATGTTGCAGACTACAAGTCTAAAGGAAAGTTTGATGGCGCAAAGGGAGCAGCAACCAAAGCTGCTCGGAAAAAGGTAGAGGAAGAAGACGAAGAGGAGGAGGAGGATGAAGAAGAGGAGGATGAAGATGATGATGATGAATAAAACTGTACAATACTTGTCTCCATGTGAATACCATAGAGTAGGGGAAACACCATAAATGAAGCACCTCTTATTTGAGATGGTGTCTCTTGCCCTTATTAGGCTTAATTAAAAAAAAATTTGGATTCCGATCGCGTTGTAGTTTCTAAAAGTGCTCTAGAAATTGTAACTGGTTTACATGAAGTGGCCATGGGTGTAGTGAGCACCCTGAAACTGTATCAAAGTTGTACATATTTCCAAACATTTTTAAAATGAAAAGGCGCTCTAGTGTTCTCCTAACTCTGTGCACTTTGCTGTTGGTGTAACAAAGCATTTAAAAATGTTTCAAGCATTTTTTTAATTTGTAAGGTGGTGTTACTATATGGTTATTGGCTAGAAAATCCTGGGTTATAAACTGTACATATCTATAGTTTGTAAAAACTAGACAGATTCTTGTGGTACATGCTTAGAGTTATGATGCCTTAGAGGAGCAGTGATGACTTGGAGAGGCTGTACGTTCCCCGGGGTGCCATGGCCCAAAGCATGCACTGTGAGGGTAGATCTATTTACACTACAGTGGGCGTCCATTTAGCTTAAAGTTGTCTTTCTGTATATAGTGAAATAGCATTCTGCTGCCATTCTTAGTTGTGGAAGGGGGTTCAGCTGGCATGAGAAGTGTATGGATTTCTTTAGTTAAGTGCGGTAGTTTTTAAACTGAAACTGTAGACATCTCTTCATCGTCAACTAAGTGAAGAGCCAGTGCAGCAACTGAAGTTCAAAAACACTCTGTACTTAAATGAATTTGCAACGTTCTGTTTTTTTTGTATGTTTAGAATGCTGAAATGTTTTTGAAGCAAAATAAACAGTATTACATTTTTAAAACTGTTCTTGACAACACTCTAAATTTCTGGTTTAAAAGGATTTTAACAACAGCAAGAGGTTCATTTTGAAGTCTGTGGCATCCCTCAGGGCTGGTGACTCTAGGAAACATTCTGACTCAAGGATTTAAAAAATAAATAAATAAAAAATAAATGGCCAGCCAAAACTGGCTGAATTGAAAGAGATGGCTGCTCCAGCTAATATGCAATCGTAACTGTTTATGGCTGAGTGGCATAAGATGCTATGCAAGTTTGAACTTTATTACTTGAACTTGGGAGCCTAAATGAACATTCATGACGTAATTGTTTGTTTGTGTGTGTATATAGCAGCATTCAGAGATGCAGAGAAAGGTAGGTGGCTAGGAATGAGGCTGACACCATGGAATAAGTATAAAAGCATAGTTTGGATTTTTTTTTTTCAGTTGTGTTGGGTAAATTTATAGCCCAAATGCATTGCTGTACATATTAAAATGTGCCTTTTTTGTCCTGTGTTAAACTGTTTCAGACTTGTGGTTTTTTCTAGCATCTTGATTCGTGGCAGGAGCCAGGCGCCTAGTTTAAGTCCCTGCTGAAGCCAGAGCGTGGCACAGGTACTTAGTCTGTGTCCTTTCTCTCATGACACAAGTTTTAATAGGAGTTGGGTGCTCCGAGATGGGTTGGGGCAGCAACACAGGTCTCTCAGCTTTGGTGACCAGCTGGCTGTGTCATAGCCTTGCCATCTTCCCAAACCCAATCTGGGGATGTTTTGCAGCCCTTGGATGGGAAAGGTAATACCTGGTCTCTAGCTGGCGGCTAAACTCCTATTTTTCCTTAGTGTGGAAACTGCTTTTAGTGGGGAAAACTGTAGCACCCCCTCGCAACCCTTGAATTCCTTCCTTGTGCTGGCTGTAGTTAGCAGCGGGTGTTGAGGAGATGGGGGTGTGAGGATACTTGCATTAATAGCAGGTCAAAGTTGGGAGCTGCTGTGTGCAGCTGACTTGAGAGGACAGGGCAACTCATTAGTGTAAACTGTGGGTAGGGGTTGCTGCCACCGCTACCTTTGAGCAAAACTACAGATTAATGAGGGCCAGGCTTACATGCAGTAACTACTTCTGATGTGGATAAAAACTACTTCATTGCCTAATTGGGTAGCACATCTGGATTTCTCTGACTTCTCAGCAACCATAGTATCTTGGCAAAGCAGGCTTGTCTGATCTAGTGTTGGGATGGACAAGAACCTGAAAGCAAAACCAAGCAAAACTTGGTGTTGGATGAAGCTAATAAACTTTTATGAAACACAGCAACATGTAGCAACTTCTTTTTTTAAGGCTAAATTACAGTTGGATCACTTAGAAATACTTCTATAATTGCTTAATTATGGCAATTCTCAGTGTCTTTAATGTGCAAAAACCAAGTGTGAAATTGGCCCAAATTTTGCATTTTAAAAGCCTCAATAAAGCTGCATCTGGAAAAGAAATGGGTACCTTGTAGTTGCTGCCCTTTCCGCGTGTCTTCTGGTGCAAGGAAGAAGATGACTGGAGATTCCAGCACGTGGAAACTTGGTGGGGAAGTGGTGGAGCAGCAGAGAAAAGCGATGGCATCATTTCAGGAGCTGCAATACTCTTTCTATTGTCTAGTTGGCAAAATCTCCCCTTAGCCACATATGGGAATTAGTGTAGATCACTGCTGTGCAAATCGAGCTTGGCTTTGAATTAACTGCTAGTGAGCTGAGCCCCTATTGATAGTATTAGCAAATAAGAACTAGAGCTGACACCTCTTTGTCTTTGTTATATTGGAAATCTATCGAGTTGCAGGGCTTGATTAAGGTCCTGGCCCTTACGCTGCGCTACCTATTCCTGCTCTGCAAGTTCCTGAAATACAGCCCTGCCTTGGGGCTGTGGTTCAATACAATCCTAGGGCAGGGCTCCGGGGACTCAAATTTGGATATTGCAGATGTAGTGATGATGTTTCTTCCCCCAGTACTCTGCCATTGATAAATGCCATAGTGTGAGTGTATATAAATAACACATGATTCCTCCCCCATTGCTGTTTGTGTTCTGCGATGTCATCTCAAATATTGAGAACTGCTTAATTTCACCCAGCTCCATTTTTTTGATGGAACACCCTCCAAATGCTCTTCCCCTCTGCTTTGAAATGCTTGTGGTGTTTCAGAGCAGACATTTCTGCTTTGGGCTGCTGTACAGCTAAAACTTCTAGTTTGACTTTAGTCCCAAGCCAAGCAGAGTAAATATGTCTCTTATTAACTCCATTATGTAGAGAAGGGTAATGATAAAATAGATTTGGGGAAAGGGAGGGGAGGGATGAAGAAAGACTCTTCCTTGTGTGAATTTAACAGAGCTGAGTGTGACGCTGCTTGTGTTCCCAAAATATGATTTGTTGCATCCCCCTGTGCCTGCTGAAGTCAGGCTGAGAGGACGAGGGGCTTGGTTAAGGAAAAGCGGGGATGGTGCTGGTCCTGGAGCTGTTATAGCCTGCTTGGCTGGGTGAGGATGGCTTGGCTGGGTGAGGTGGTCCCTCTGGATGCCTAAAGTGGTGTCAGAGGTGTGAGAGCTTCTGCTTACGGGAGAGCATCTGCTGATGCTGATGTGGGGCAGAGATGAGCAGATGCAGGCAGGGTGCTGCCTGGTACCGTTTGGTTTGCTCTTGGGACTATGTGTAGTTTTGAGAATGCAGTTGTTCCACATCCCTCTGAGGCCCAACCACCGAGGGGTGATGGGATGAGCTGAGGTGCTCTGTGCAGACCAGAGCCCAGCAGTCTATTACCACAACCCAGGGAGACAGAGGAGCAATGCTCTCCCGCTTCTCTGTAGCCTGTACATTTCTAAACTCAGTTGGAACATGATAAATATTTGGTATGAACCGTTAGAATAGAGGGAGATCTCCAGGGAGGGACAGGATTGGGGAAGCCACACTGCAGGTGTAGGGTTGTCTCCTTGCAGACAGTCGCAAGAAAAACTGCTGCACGATGGTTTCCTGCCGCTTGTGCTGGTATCCTAATGCATCTGTGGGGAAGCAGTGCATTAATTTTTCTGTAATAAAATTAATTAAAAATCCTAGTCCAAATGCATATTGAATCAATTAGCAGTGAACGGCTGCAGCTCTAACAGAGGTCCATGGGAAGGTGAGAGTCTGCTTTGGGGATCGTGCTGGGGATACAGGCAGAGTCGAGACATCTTTCTTATCTGCTCCCTTTGAACGGCTGATTTTTATATAGTTTTATTCACTCTTAATAAACCCTGCAGGAACAGCAGCGAGGTGCAAGGGCTTCTGTTGGCTCTGGCTGAGGCGATGGCAGGTGAATGGCTTTTCGTTTCCAGCCTCCAGCACAATTCTGGCAGCCACCTTGAGTTTATGTTTTCCCTCTGCTCTCTCAGGCTGTTGTTCCACAGGCAGGGAAACATCCCCCAAATAAGCCCTCTTCTGCTGAGGGTTTTGGGAAGCGGGGCTTGGACCAGGAGAAGTGGCTGGGTGCATTTATGGCCACAGTGCCCTTCACTTTCTGACAAGCCCCACGCTCCCCTCTATGGCTGTTAGCCCACACTTGCTTTCCTCCAGAATATAACAGGAGGAACTGTGATGAGTGACATATTTATTTCTTTCCACTAGGGCTGCACCACATTTTAATGCAATAAACTGAATTGCAAATTGCAGCTGTGCTACAGAACAAAGCGTGCTGGTGCCCCTGCTACCAAACAGTTGCTCTCTAAACAGATTTCAGCTTGCAGTGGAGAAGGGACTGAAAAGCCAGCAGGCCTGGTGGGGGTTTCATGCTCTACAAGATATCTTCATTCCTTTTGGGCAGGTTGGGCTCTGGTGGGAGCACGGTGTGCACCTGCTTGGGCAACGCTTGGTGATATGTGTTCAAAGCACTCTGCAAACATCTCCTCCTTCTGATAGGTCTGCTATCAGGTACATGCTAAAGTGGGATGTGAATGAGGGGTGGCTCCTTGCCTGTGCTAAACATCTTGATTGGAGTTGTCTGCTACTAAGAGCTCTTCCCTGAGCACCCTCCTGCACCTGGATCCCTAAATTAGGCAGGAGGAAGCAGCCACAGCCCTGCTAGAGCTGACATCTTTATCTCCTGGGTGGTGAGTACCTCCTTCTCTTCTTCATGAAGTAGCTAAACCAGGGTTAGCCTTTCTATTAAGCCAGAGCAGAGATGGCAAGTGACTTTGCCAGAGCTGGGGAGCCTGGGAATTGTGTGGAGCAGCAGACTGGTGCTATGGTGGGGTTAAGACCTTCGGAGGCCAGGATGTGTAAAAGCAAATCTTTGTCTTGTCGATGTGGAGAGATGAAAATGCATTAACTGCTTTAAATGATTGCCTGTCTTGTAACTGTCCCCTGACATGGTTGACTTTGTGTCACTGGTTGAATCCAGCAGCAGAAAATTCACAGCTGGGAACTGAGCCTTGCTGTGGGACTGGGCATTTTGATGGTGTTTGTGGTTGGCTTTTGAGGCCCTGAAGTGCAGAGTACTGCTGCTCTGTCCCATACCTGCCACTGTGTCTTGCTCCTGGCTGGGAGCTCCTTGCCAAGACACCCGAGGAGCAGGGGCATCCCCTCTGCATGGGTGTCACATGCTGTGGTAGCCAAGCCTGGGTAAGGATGGAGGCAGGTAGGATCCTGTGAGTGATAGAGTCACTTTTCCTTCCCAGACCCTCCCCTACTAAAGCTCCCTCAGGTATTTCACGTCAGAAAAATGCTCTTTTTAAAAATATTAATCAAACATAGCCTGGCTTTGTTGTGAGAGCTTATTACTTGTAAGTGTTTTTAACTGTTTGTTTGTGAAGGTTAAGATTTGCTTTATGTTAGTTTAGAAAATTAATACATGTAGAAGGGTGAAGTGGTTTGAGGGATTGCTTGAGACAAACACTTCTTGCCTGCTGCTAGTTACTGTATGATTGCTCTTTTACTATATGTTATCTGGGATGTGCCAGTAGTAATTCATGGTCTTGCAAAAGAGGCTCAAGAAACACAGAAGCAGGGCAATTTGGTCTCTAGTTTTCTTAAAAAAAATATATTGGTCAAGTTTTGCTTACTTTGGAGCTCAGGATGGGGCTCTTCCATGGGCTTGGCTTCTGCAGTTGCTTAAGGTGTTGCTCAGCAGCTCCTAGTGAAGGTTGCTCTCCAGTAGCAGGGAGAGCAAAAGGAAACAGGTGCTTGGTCTTCTATTGCTTTCTTTCATTGCTTCGTATAGTAACTTAATTTTTGCAAGCTGCTTGGAGGTTTTTCAAACCAAGCTCAAAGATCAAGGTGTCAGTAAAAGTCTAAAAGAAAACCCTTTCTTCCAAGGGCTTGTCTGGAAGTGGAATAAAACCTGACCAAATAGCATTAGACTGTCCAATCAAAGATCTTTCTCTCTGCACTGTTGCTCCTGTTTCATTGGTTTATGTTTCCCCACCAGAGAGAGTTGTCTAGCAAAAAAATCAGCTAGACCAGACCTGGTGTTTTGAACCTTGAGGGCAACTTGCAAAAGGCCTTTGATGGTTTTGAATGTAGGAGGACTTGGCCTTGTTTGTTTTCTGCTGTTCCTCATGTGTCTCTGCAGTGTGTCCCTGTCCCCTCTTAGTGCTTTGCCTGGGGAGAAAGCAAAGGTGTCTGTCTCCATCACAGACTCAGCCCTTCATCTTTTCCATTAACATGTGATTACTTATCTGTGGGGAGCACCAAGAAATACTCCTGCAGACCCGGGGAAGACAACTCTTGACACTTCTCATTTATGGGAAGGTGACATCTTAAAAAGCCAACTCTCCAATAGTGGTTCAGGCTGATCTTTCCAAATGCAAAGTGGAAAGAGACATAAAAGGCATTGGGGGTTTCTTTCTGCCCCAAACCCTCCAAATAAATACCCCCACACCACTTATTTTCAGGTGGTTTCACAGATCTCTTAGCTTCTAAAGACCCTTTTCTTCACCTGTTTTGTTTCATCCTCTCCTCCCGTTCCCTGCCCAGCAGATCAGACCCAATACCTTATTTGAGGTGGAGTAACTTCCAGATTTTGGGAGGAGACTGATGTGTGTCTTCCCACTAGTTGAGTGCTTTGGGGAAGATCTTCAGGTGGTGAGGACTGTTGCTCTGTGCTGGTGCTGTTCCCTTGAGATTCTGTGCTGATGGCAGCGTTGGGGTGAGGATGGAGGCTGTGGTGATGTGTGAGCTGCTGCTGGCCGGGTGTGAGCTGGACCGGCCGGTCCCCGTGGAGCCGAGCAGTCGTGGTGGAGCTGGGAAGTGGGAGCGGAAGGCAGCTGAGGGATGAGGGTCTCCAGGTCTCGAGCAGACGGCATCCAGCCCGCAGGGTCTCTCCCCGTGTCGGGGACCATATGGTGCTGTATTTCACAGCCGGCCCTGTGAGATACGGTTCATCAGCTAGGATAGATGAAAGGGACGGGTGGTCTCAAGAATGTTTACTGTTGCTTGTGCTTGGGTCTCTCGTGGAGACAGTTAGAGGCCATGAAATATGTTAGGCTGTACCGTGGCCCTGCTGGGTTTCTGTACTTGTTGGGCTGGGCTGGGAACACCTTCTCATGGCAGGGAACGGGAATAGGCTGTGGGGTGAGAGGAGGTGTTAATTAATGTGTGGATGGGAAGCACCTTCATATATATTCTTATCCTACTAAACATGAGTTTTCCACCGTTCCGAGGTGCTCTGGTAGGGTCCCTTCTCCAGCTACCCCCTTCCAGGCCATGCTTAGGCACTGACTCTGGCAGGAGGTGGTGGGGCTGTGCCGGGGTGCATTGCAGAGCTAGCAGGCAAGAGAGTGTCCCAAAGCAGAGCTGCAAATCTCCTTGAGCTGCAGAGGATCACCTCCGTCCCTGCAGCACAAGGGAAGCGAGAGCTGCCCTCTCACCATGGATGTGGGTGCTTGGGCAGCCCTGTGGGGAGGGTCCCGTGGGGCAGCCCACCCCAATGAGGGCTCAGGCTGCCTGTGGTAGGAGAGGGGATCATGCTGGTGGAGCTGCTGGTTTGCTAGAAGCTGTCCCCTAAATATGGACATGATTATTTTTATTTATTTATTTGCTTACTCTGGAATCTTTGCATTTTTCCCTTAATCCTGGAGAAAAACCGGCGGTGCCCCATGTGCATGTGACATGGCTGCACACAAACTCCCTTTGTGACTTCTTTCTTTCACGGGGGAGAAACGTTCAGGAAAAAGCAGGGCCCTGACAACAGGAATCAAGTGTTTCTAAATATGGACATCCCTTTTTGGACTAAAAAGTCTTTTTTGTACCATGCATATTTCCCCTGTTAATCATTTCCTTTTGTTCCTCACAAACTTTGGTCCTCCAGTGTTACAGAAGGAATTATGGCTGCTCTGTTTGTAAACTTTCATTTATGACACATGAACTGGCTCGTACCTTAGATGAATTTGCTGGGTTTTCTTTTTAATGCAGCTGGAAAGGCCAGCACTCCGGCTACTTACCCTTGGCTTTTCCTTTTTTATAAAAACCAGTCATATTTGGCCGCAGCCCATTTCGAAATATTGGGGATTTTACAGGCCATTGAGCTTTGCCTGGTCCTATTCACTGCTTTTGTGTTTCACTAATTGGCTTGATAAAGAAGGGCCTGGGCTCTGTAAAGTGCTTCTCCTCCAAGGTGAAATGTGAGATGGAGGAGGGAAATATTCAGATGTTCACTAGCAGTTATGCTTGCTGGATAATCTGAATGCATCAGAAATGAGCTAGAGCTCAGACAAAGTAGGGGATTAGGAGTCTGAGATGGGCGAGCGGGGTGGACATCTGGAAGCCTGCTGTTGAGCTTGTCTGCTGGGGTGGGTTGTGTCTTCATTATATGGGTTATATGAGCCGAAAATGAACGGTGGGCTGGGAGCACTGTTGCTCTCTGTGGATATACTCTGAAATAACAGTTTCTGTTGTTATTTACGGAGCGCCCTGCCCTTCCCAGCAGAGCTCTGTGTTCAACTCGGACCCAATCACCAGCGCAGGAGGAGCTCGCCCTCTGAAGCTGGAGGGACACACTCGGGTTTTATGAGATGTTTGCACGCACCTCCTCTGCTGCTTTGTGGTTTCAGGGAGGGAAACATCCCATGTGCCCACAGCTGGTGTTATGTGGATGGGGGATGCTCTCCCTTGCATGATACTCCCTGTGTTTTTAGGCAGGTGCAGCTCTGGAGCCTGATAGAAAAGCAAAGCGTGAGAGATGAGGAGAGAAACCAAGCTTGGAGCTTTTGAACCTTTTCTGCATGCAGACATTGGTTCTCTGAAAGTTGAGCTGTTGTTACAGCCCAGGGTTGCTGCTGCTGCTGCCAGCATCTGCCGCGGGAAGCACCATCCGTCTGGGGTTGGCTTCACTGGCCCCATCGTGTGTCCCCTTTTTGAAAACACAATATTGGAGAAGGAATTCCAAATATGTTGTGAACAGAAATAGCCACATAGTGTTTTGTTTTGCTTTTGTTTTTCCCTCAAAAGTAATTTCTTTACCAGCCTCTTGGTATGTGCTCTGTTTCTCCTCCTCCATCTCCAGCCCTTTGCTTTGCTCGTGTTTCCATCCCCTTCCCAGACAACCTGCCTTGGCCACAGCTCTAACATACCAAAACCTGGCTGTGCACAGCTAGAGCCTTGCAGGACTCCCACCAAATCCTCACTGCTGCCTGAACAGCATCACACCTGCCTCTGGGTGGGAAACATGGCCCTGAGGATGCCAGCACTCAGAGGTTTGGGATAGGTGCCTTGTTCAGGTGAATTTCCCCCCCTGCCCCATCTCAGGTAAAGCCAAAGCGAAGCAGTTTAGGGGAAGGTAAAGAGGGAACCTCCAGGCACAAATGTGTTGCCCCAGAGCAGATGCCGGAGCCTGGTGGCACTTTGGATCGTGTTTGGGATGATAAAAGCAAGGGGATTTTTAATTTAAAAAAATAATCAGTGCTGCAGAAGAGAGGCAGATAGCAGGGCAGCAGGGACCTGGGCAGGGCATCAGCAAGGGGTGGTTGAAGGACGTTCCAGTCGCTGCCAGACACGATGCCCCAGGGAATTCAAAGAGGGTCTGAGGAGTGGGGCCGGTGCAGCCGTGTGTCAGCACTCACTGAAAGTACTGACTGGGTGAAACATGCCTGTGATGTGTCAGAGATGTGCAGGATTTAGGGAGAGAAGGAAAACACCAAGTTTCTAATTTTTGTGTTTAGTGTGAGATGTTCTTGTTTTCCCTGTTAGCAGTGCACAGGCTGTCCTGGCCTGTGTGTCTCTCAGCATGGTACCAATGGTTGCAGCTCCTGCTGCTCTACCTTGTTTTATCTTCTACTTCTGGCAAAACTACTTTTTCTTTTTTGGGGAGGCCTGATCGGACAGCAGAGCTGAGTCCTGGCAGGTACTAGCTGTGTTTTTATTTTTTGGGTGTCTTTGTGTCCTGTTGTGGTTGAAACATGATGTCCTAACATTTTCTCCATGTGAGCTTAAGGAGCTGCTGCTGAAAGTGATTTGTGAGCATCAGGCAGAGCATGGATGTGCGGGTAAAGCAGCTGCTTTGCTTGGTACCAGAGAGCCTGTGTCTTGGTCTGTGTTAGCAGCAGTTTTGGGATGGAGAAAAGGAGGTCTGGAGAAGGGGTACAGCTCCCCTGGGGTCACCTATGGGCCTTTTGGATGCCAAACCTCTGGAAGCCAGATACAAAATTCTCTTTTTCCCCTTGGGATTGGAGAAGGAGGGTGTTTCTCCTGAAAAGCAGGGCCAGGGAAGTGTTTGTTTGCTGTGAGGACTCTAGGTTAGGAGACTTGTGTGATTGTACACAAACTAAGTGCAGTTAAGCATTATGGCCCCAATTCTTGCTCCAACTTAATGCCATTTTTCAGAAGTGCTGGCAGTACAATACATTGGAACTTCTCCATGCTGAGGGGAGAACCTGAGGAGCTGCCCCAGGGACTTGGGAGGCTTTGGAAGAGCCCATGTCAGGGACAGGGCACTCTGCAGCTCCCTGCTGCCCTTCTGCACTGCCAAAGCCTTTGCTGGGAGGTAGAGGGGTCCAGGTTTGGGGGGGGGGGCAGCCCCAAACACCAGGTCAGTCCTGATGGCTTTGGCAGGGGATGCTCCTGCAAACAGCAGCCACTGGGAGTTTGCATTCCCCTTGGCCTCAGCCCTGAAGACAGCCTAAAGCCTCGGTCAATAATAAGCTTATAAGTCAGTAAATCTTGGTAATGAGAAAAACAGAAGATGGCATCTGCTCAACACGATCTGGTAAACAGCTATTGAAATGAGTTGCCTGTTATTGCAGGGGTTGCAGCTGAAAACCCCAATTTCCCCGCAGGATTGGCAGGTTTTGTTGCCCCAAGTTCTTCAGAGCAGCTGCTGGAATCCTGTTGAGGCTGAGCATGGGGAGAGGTGACCTGTTGCTTGGGAGGCACACAGGAACAACAGCCCCTGCTGTGAAACCAGAGGCAAGGTGCCCTCATCCTGTGTACATGAAGCCCAAGATAGGCAATGAGATGGGACCATCACGGTGGTCATCTTCACCTCCTCCTCCTGTGCCCTCTCCAAGACCTCCTCGCAACGGCTGCGCTCAGAGATGTCCATGCTTTGAAGGGTGCTCTGCAGCAAATAGGGGTTGGGGTAAGACAAAACTATCATGTCTTCAGAGATACTGAAATGGGATGAGCTGATGGGCAACAGGCACCTGGGGATAAATGAGTTGTGCAGGGGACAGCAGGAAGAGGAAGGTGCTGGGTCTTCATCTGACATCCATTTGGAAGAACTTGGTGCCCATGGGATGGGAGCTGGCAGTGGTCCTGGTCCCGCTCAAACTGCATGAAGCCAGGTCTGCAAAATGGGGAGGAGGAGGAGGGGAGAGACCAGGGGAAGGAATCTGCATATGGTGTGTAATGCTTTTATGAATTGGGTCTTTAATAATTTACATTACCAGTTTAATACTTTGAATACAAATTATCTTGCCCATATGCTGTGCTGACAAACATAAAAATGGAGTAATCAAAGCTGTAATAGCACTACAGCAAAAAGACATAAAATGCCACTAGAAGGCTTAGGATAAATTATTACATGCACACACCAGCTCTATGGCTCCCTGGTGCCAAAGGATGCATTGCAATTGCTTCCTCAGACTTTGCATTTGGTCTTGAGGACTGGTGCAGTACCAGGAGCAGTGCTCAAAATTCTGAGACGGGCAGCATTTAACAAAGAGGAGGAAGGAAAAAAGGCTCAGGCCTGGTTGATAAACACCGCAATTTAAATTCTGCTCTGGCATTACATGGACTGCTAAGAAAATATAGCCCACTTATTTGGAGGGAGCCCCCTTCTTCCTCCAGTGGGGTGATTTGCGTGTATTATAAACTGCAGTGTTGGCTTGCCATCTTCAGGCAGCTGCCACACACTGCACAACATCCCTGTCCATCCCTGTGCATCCCTGTCCATCCCTGCCCTGGCTGGAGGTATTGGGTCCAGCCTGGGCACCACAAGAGATGCCCAAAGGAGGATGCTTACCGCAGCCTGGCACCTGGTGACCCAGGCAATGGGCAGCATCAGCCCAGGGAAAACACAAGTTTCACCTCATCCCTCTTCATACCTGTGCTTGCTCCCCTCTATGCCAGAGCTCTGGAGGAGGTGGGAGAGGTTGAAACAGCCCCAGGCCCTTTGTGCTCCCTCCTGGTCACCAGTTTAGGTGTGGGGGAATGGTATGGGAGGACCTGGGAGCTCGTGAGTGCTGCAGATGACTTAGTTATTTGCTTTAGGCAGCCTGGCATCTTTGGGCACACGTGTGTACTGGGCATCCCGAAGGGCATGGGGCTGTGCAGCAAAATGGACAGGTTTGCAGAGCAGAGAGGCAAGTTGTGCTCACAGGGAAAAGCTGCTTTTCGGAGATGTCAGTAGACCCTGTATTGTAGCTTGAAGCAAAGTCTCTGCTTTTAAATACCAGTCTATTCATTGGTGCCGTATCGCAAAGGCATCCCTGCTACAGGCAATCTTTCACAGAAAGAGCCATTTAAGGCTCGCATTTGCATACGCTGAATTTCTCAGCTATCAAGGTTACTCCATGCTGCAATCCATTCTGTGCTTCTAATATGATCTGTGAAAAATGAGGCTTCTTCCCAAATAAATCATCAGCAATGGAGGGAATGATGTTTTTCCAGAAGGGGTGAGGCTCTGGTGATAGCAACATCTTTCCCAAAAGGCAGAGGAATTGGGGCGGGCTCGTTCTGTGCTGCCTGAACTCATTGCCACTGGCCCTGAGACCCAAAGTCCTTGCACACAAATGGATTTTTCCTACCTTTGCTGCTCCCAGGATCTGCTGCTGGCTGGTCTGCCTGGGGTGTGGTGCACCCCAAGGGCTAGGGTCACCTCTTCAACTCATCCATTAATGCATATATCAATGCACCCACATGTCTCTGTAATGGGCTGAGGGGAGAGGAGCAGGTCCCAGTGTTTGGGATCCCATGTCCTGCGGAGGTGAAGCACCCAGGGCTGCAGAAAGACAGAGCACCCTACCCTGCCTATCCCTGTGCTCCACCTTGCTCTGCTCCTCATGCACCCAAAACCCAGCTCCGTGCCCCTCCCCAGCCTGGTTTTGCCTGTGAGCAGGAGGCTTTGGAGGAGCCCCTGGTGTTGCAGCCCTGCTCCATCCCCAGGCCCTGGGGAGCAGCCCTGTGACAGAGCAACCCTATATATTACAGCTGAGCATGCCCTGACTCTAAAACCCTTGGTGCACAGGGGTGGCCAGAGCCTCTCCTGCCAGGGGTGATGGGGGCTGCCTGGGTGGGTGAAGGGAGCTGCATGAGCTGGGATGGGAAGGCACAGGTGGGCATCCAGCCCCCACTGGAAGAACTTTTCCCATTGCCAGATCTCCTGGATAATAAGACCCTCACTGATCCTTTCACTCTGCAAATAAATTGGCTGGATCAAGACTACAATGAGAAATATTCCCATCCCCATCCAGAGGGGGATTTTCAGCATAAAAGGCTTCATATGACTCATAAACTGTAACATTTATTTCTGTGCGCAAGGTAAATATTTCCCCCTCAAAATGTCTAAGCAATGCAATTTTGTTTAAATCCTCCATTTGTTTCAGTCTGGAGGTGACAATAATTCACCTGTTTTCCCTTCCTGCAATTCCCCGAGCAGTGACGTCAACCAAAATAGGGCAAACTCAGCTCTGGCTGTTTGTCACTTGTCACCTCCTTCCCTCAAATACGCTCAGATGAGCTTTGTCCTGGAGTTTACATTTGAGCACCTTCTGATCTCTAGCTGGTGATACATGGCCCTGTGTTTTCCTGTTCAGAAGAAGAAATACAGCACACCTGTACATAGCCACTGCCAGGGCAGGCAGGGAAGAGCGATATAACTTAATTTAACTCCAGATAAATCATGATTTCACAGCGATCTGCCTGCCACAGGCAGTTGAGAGTCCCATCTCCTTGGCACTGTAACAATACTTGTCACTCAATGTCCCAAAGAGACACGCTCGCGGCCAGAGATCAGAGATGACTGAGAAGACACCTGGAGTTGTAAACACCATCAATCTGGAGAAAACAAACGCGCCTGGGAGCAGATGCTGGGTGAGAACGTTTGAAGGCAGCGCTTGCCTCTGCAGAGCTTGGGATGTGTCCTTAGGTCATGTGGGACCCCAATCTCAGATGTCCCTTGGGTCTGCCACCACCTGAAGCTCCAGCAAGCCCAGGGAGGCAAAGTTCTGCCTCTCCTCTTCCCAAGGAGGGTCCTGGACCATGGCTTTTGGAGGTTGGTAGCCCTCTGTGCAGCCCTCCAGCCCCTCTCAGGAGGGGGGGAGCCCAGGTAGGGGTTGAGGGGCAGAGGTGTTGGGAGTGGCCATAATGCACCAGCTGCTTTTGCTCTTGGAGGGAGATGAAAGAGGAGTGCTCCTATTTCAGTGGTAGGTGCAGCTCCTGGCTGCTTTCTGCTGGAGATTTCCACCACTACCATGAAGCTGTTCAGGGAGACAGAGAGCTTGAGACGTGGCCTTGTTGCTGCTTAAAGATGTCTTCTGTGAGAGCAATGAGTGGACATGTGCTCAAAACCATGCTAGCATATCAGGTTTTGGAGAAGCCTCCAACTGTCACACAGGTGTGTTGGCAGAATAGGTGCCTCACTTTGTTTTCCATCCTTTTTGGTCCCCCTGTGCCTTTGCTGGCTTTAGTCCCCCTTTACCTTTGCTGACTTTGGAGTCACTTTTGATTTACAGCTGGTGTCACACGCAATCCAAAGCAAGAACCACTCCTCCTGCCCCGTGCTTCCAGCCAGGACTCTGCTGCTTCCTGGGCAGCTCCCAGTGCTGCTCCCCAGTCCCTGCCCATCCTTGAGGACATGTCCACATCCAAGCCTAAACTCAATGCTAACGTGCACAGGCCATTTCTTTTTCTGTCTTTCTTTTTCTCTTGTTTTAAAGGAAATGGAATCCAAGGCTGCCATATAGTGATGACATTATTGCTAGTAGCTATTTCTATTTCCATAGCTCCGAGAGGCAGAGAACAGAGTCCCACTGGGTTAAATGCAGCACATGCTATAACAAAAAGACGGTCTGGGTGCCAAACAACTTGCAATCTTCTTAATGTAAGGAATGTAAAATTAAGATTACTATAGCAACATCTTGCTCACATGGCATACAGATAGGGTTTGTTGGTCTTTATATATCTGTGTGTATATCTATATGTAGCATACACATACAAACCTTAAATATCTCTGGCAACTTTTTGCGTTGTTGAATTTATATTTAATGTCAGGCTCTCTGTATCTCAGATCTGTATTGCTCCTTAAGATTCACATCCAGCTTTCCTTCAGCAAGCCTTCCCTTCCCCTTTGGGCTCTTTTGTGTGTGCTGGGTCCCAGGCTCAAGTCCCCTCTGTCTGGGCAGAGCGCTCTGCACCCATCCAGGAGCAGGGACAAACCCTCACCAGAGGGTCCATTCCACCTGTCAGGTTCTATTTTAAATGTATACACCCCCTGTTAAACTTCAGAACTAATTTAACTTCTTCAGATACACTTTCTTGAGTCAGATTGTAGCAGGGCAGGGTGAACCTGAGACATGCAAATCCCTCTTTCCTCTTCCCATCTCTCTTCTCTCAAGTAATTTGTTCAACTAAGTAAAGTTTCATGAGTTATGAACCACAGCTCTTGCTTCTTTTCCACAACTGAATAAAAGCTGGGCCCAGGAATGCCTGTGGGAAGGGCAGAGCACACCCAGGAGCAGGGAGCTGAAGGAAAGGCAGCAGGAGGATGGATGCACCTACAGTTCAGCATCACTTAAATCCTCCAGGAAAGCAACAGGAATTCAAGCACAATTTTCACCTTGTTGTAGAGGTAAGTGGAGTTACTGATAAGGAAGAGTTTTAACATCGCCAGAGGAGCTGTCTTTGCTTACCAGCCTCCAATCGGGTAGGAGGGGAAAACCAGGCACCAAACTGTGCTGGAGAGATCTGAAGGATCTCGTGCTCTGCCAAAGAGAGACGCGTCGGAGGAATGCCCGTTCCTCGAGGAGTGGGAGGAACTTGCAGCTCGTTTGTAACAGCTTTGAGGCTGTGGATTTAACGTGCACAGTTGGAGGGCTGGTGGATTCGCTGTTTTGAGACCAGACTGTAATGGAGATCTGAGAACCAAAACTGAAAACGTCTGCTGGCGGGTCTGGATAGAGGAGCTGGAAAGCAGCCTGAAGTTGCCAGCTGCAGATTTCTGGTGCCTCTGACTTAGCAGTATTAAATATAAGGAAATAAATCATAGGCAGCTCTGCCTGCAGGGTCTAGAAGGAAAGCAAGGGGCTGTGGTGAGATGGGTGGACAAACCGCACTTCCCAGTGGATCTGTGGGGAAGCAGAAGTGGAAAGGCAAAGAAGGGATCTGCAGAGCATAGAGGGAGCAGCTTTCAAAGCCCTCCCCAGACAAAACCAATGGCCTTTCTTCAGGCAGAACTGCTCTATGATCAAGAATCAATATCCTACAGAGCCTGCAAAAACACTGACAGGCATGAGTGTGCAGAGCTCATGCTGAGTAGGAGGTTTCTAGATGTAGCTATTGAAGTGATGGAGAGGCTAGGAGCAAGTATGAGTGATGCTTCACATGTACATTAGGTGTTGGTGTGGGCCTTATAGTGATGGGCTGAGGGGACAGGGACAGGTGCAGATCAGAATGGGGAGGACATTGAGGACCAGTGGAGGCTCATGAGCAACAATGTATTAGAGCGCAGAGCAAAGTGAACATTTTAAGATGAGCACTTGGCTTGTTCACTGCCAGCAATGGGCAGGAACTGGCCCCAAACTTGGGTTGACCTACAAGCAGAAGAGCCATTGATACCTCCTTCCCCAAAGGAAGGACGAAAAGAAGGCTCGGGGGTCAAGTGGGGAAGTGAAGGCAGTGAACCTGGCCTGGGAAGACCCAGCAAGGTCTGTAGGGCTGAACAACCCATCTCTGAGACCGTTGGCTAAAATGCACACACGCTTTCTCATCCTTTGCTCTGGAATGAGAACTCCTCAGGAGAAGGGGCTGTTTATGATGCTCAGCTGAAATTGAACCACCCTCGACTTCCCCAGGTAAGGGCAGTTGCTGTGGGCAGTGTGAGCACTGGTGCTGTGTGCCAGGTAAAGATTGGATGGACAACCTCAGCCCAGGACCTGGTTGCTCACCCCTTAGAAATCCCACAGGGCTTTGCAGGTGCACTGGAGTGTCCGGCTGTTTGGTGGGTGAGGTGGGGAATCATTTCCCTTTCCCCAAGAGGTGCTGAGTTTCTCAGCTTGGGATGCATGCTGCTGATATGTACCAAAGCCATAGCCTGAGAAAAGGGAATCTCTTCATTGGTGAAAAAACCTGTGTCTCTGGAGTCAACATGCTGCAGCTCCTCTGTTAACCCTTGCTGCATCACTGCTGTGGATGGCTGTGCTTCTGCAGGGGCAGGCAGGGCTCACATGTCCCCCCCAGCTCCACGGCACTGCCACACCAGCCATCCTTACCATCACCTCCACGCGTTTTATTTCTCTTGACCTCTGTGTTTCCATCAGCCTTTTCAAGCAAGCCTGCCACCAAGACTGTAATCGGTTCCTGTGTCCTCCTATTTATGCTTTCACCCAGCAATTTGCGCAGGGCTGTCGAGCTCTCTGCTCATAATTGACAGGAGAAAGCAATCTGCTTCACAAGAGGAAACATCTCCACCGGCTGCTGGGGCTGAGCAGGCTATTTCCCATAATGAGGATGAAGCAAAACAGGATCTCTCTAACAGCCGCGGATGTAGCTGAGCCCTCATTACTGCGGGCGCAGAGGTGCTGCTTGGGACATAATTAAGAGCTCGATATTTGGAGTCTGGTGTGTCACGCTGTCCTTCCTGCACCGCTGGCTTCTGACGAGGCACTTGGTGCCAAGTGCTCCTCAAGCTTGCTTGGGTCGCAGCTCCCACAATCCAGGCTGCAGGAGGGGCTGCTCGGGGAAGGGAAGGCTCCTTGTTTGCTTTCTTAAGACAGTTGTTTCTCCACTTGCAGAGGATGACCGTGGCAATTTCAGCCTTAGCATTGGAAAGCAACTGCCAATAGCAATGGAGTGATTTTGAGAAGAGAGTGGCGTCAACTGTGAGTGTCCCACAGTGACAGTGCTGCTGGGTGGGTTACGCAGGCACCAGCGAGCTGGGCTGACCAGAACCCAGCCGGGTTTGTCCCATGCCCCACCAGACTCACACCATCCCCAGCTGGAAAAGCAGCTTGAACACAGTGCTGGGTGGAGTGGGTGCGCATCCAGGTGAACTGCAAACTGGGGATGGGGAGTTGTGGAGGAGGGAGTCCTCAGAGCATCTCAGCAGTTTCCACCTCACATGGAGACCCAGAGCAAGGCCAGGTGCCTGGCAAGCAGTGCTGAACACGAGATGCCACACAAACTGTTGGGGTTGTTGGAGAAAGGAGCAACTACCTCTGCTTGGGCAGTATCCATGAAGTGGACAGCTTTACTTCCAGGCTCTGAGGGGCAACCAGTCTTACCTCCTTGTGATGCACTAACTAGACCCTTTTTACTAGGATCGAAGCACTGCCAGAGGTCTCTTCTCTGCATACAGGTGGTGGTAAACAGAGTAATATCCTGGTGTGTCCAAAAGGTTGGCCTGACCCCACTAGCTAACCCATAACTGGGACAGACCCCGGGCTTGGTGAGGAGAAAGAAAGAAAGAAAGAAAGGGGAAAGAAAGGGAGGTTGGAGACTGCAAGAGCTGCACCAGGAAAACCAAGAGCGACCTCACAGGCACTGAGGCAGGAAACTGCAGG
Organism: Brachypteracias leptosomus; assembly: GCA_013401335.1. NCBI lineage: Eukaryota > Metazoa > Chordata > Aves > Coraciiformes > Brachypteraciidae > Brachypteracias > Brachypteracias leptosomus. The sequence continues at coordinate 2,069,528 of VYZX01023784.1, read as the reverse complement.
ACAGAAGGGATGGACTGGAAGGGGTCTGGCAAAAGGAGACGTGTAAGGAGCAGGAGCAGGTTTGTGATTGGTTTTCACTGGTAGAAAAAGGGACTGAATGAGGAATCTCAATAGGAAAAATATGAAGTGCTCTTTTTTTTTTCCCCTCCTGCCACCTTAGGAGGTCTTGGCTTGAGGAAGAAAGCCTTGCTTACCCTTGCTGGAGCACGTGCTTCATGGGTATGCTGTGAAGAGGGTGAGCAGTCCTTCTGCTCAAGTTAAAGGCAGATCTTGAAGACAAATAGGGCCCTTGTCTAGGGGGACTGATTTGTCATGAACCAGCTTTCCTTTCCTTTGTTTTTTCTTGCACCTTGAGCATCTTACCTGTTGTTGGGCAACATAGGTGTTTCTTACTCAGATGCTAAAACATATAAAATTCTTTAGGATTTGTTAGCCACCAAATACACCCATTGAACCTTTCTGGCTTAATGGGGCAAACAGTTGTGACCTTCCCTGAGTTGTTTTTTATCCAGTTCAACACAGCCAAAACCCACCAGCCTGATAATTTCTATGTATTTTCCTCAGCACGACCATCACTTGGGCAGAGTCCTGTGCTACCATTCAGCTGTCACCTGAGCAGCCCTGACAGCCCATGCAGCAGCCAGACTGCCTTCCCTGGGAACAGGCTCTCTGATTTGGAATTTTTGTAGGGGATTCAATAAGATCATTATAAAAACCCCACATTTCATCCTGGCACCTGGAGACCTGCAGCAAGACCAACTCCAGCCTGGCACAGCATGGGCTTCTCTACCAGGTTGGAGCTGGTGTTGAGGGCTACCCCAACACCCCAGCATGAGTGTTCCCAGGGGTGCAGAGCTGGGTTCACACCACTGAAGACGCTGCAGGGAAGAGCCTGGGTTTCTCCACGCACGTCGGAAGGGCTGGAGTTGTTTGCTAGCAGAAGCTGTACAAATCCCATGCATAATTCAGCCCCTGCCATACAAATCATCTGGTTGGTAAAAGCCTTTTTGGAAAGCATCATTTGATCGCAACAAACTTTGACCTAGATGTGCTGCAGCCGACAGCCCCGTATGGCAGGTTCTAAACTTTTGCCGTCACTTCCTTCTGAGAGGCAAAGTGAATCTAGGTCATCCCCTTGCTCAATGGTAACGAGGCTAATTCTGATTTCATTCATGTTGCGTCCTTGAGTTTGAGATGGGGGGAAAATGGGAGATTTGAGACGGCAAGCCAGCCTCAAAGTCATTCTTCTCAAATCCCATCTCAGAGCAAAGGAAGTGGTTTGATGTTGAGTCCCAAGGCAACATTGTCGGTGTCATTTAATATTCAGGGTACGAAAGGAATACAAAGTTTTCCTTCTTCCCCTTTTTTATTTAGATTGCAGCGTTGAGTGGTGGAGCTGAATGAGCAGCTTTCTGAGCAATTCACAAAACAGCCCATTCTGGGCGAGCGAGCTGCGCGCTCTGCGTGAGGCTACAGCTCCGGCCACAGAGAGGGGAAGTAGCTGAACAGGAGGTTATTGGTTTGTCTGGAGCTTCTATGCAAGCACGATGGCATAAATAGAGCTGCTTGTTTGTTGATCTCTTCTGTGATGGCAGCTGAGGGCAAGCTGCCGTATTCATCTATTTATTGCCAAAGCAACTAGTGCTTTTTTTTCCCCCAAGACTGGGATTCTCTTACACCATGCCCAGTACAGCTGTGTTGCCTCTGCAGTAAATAGCTGCACAGTCCAAATGGACAAGAAAAAGGTTTGGGAGAAAGGAACTACTGCTGTGTGTGTTTGGCTAGAAAATTGTGGGTGGATGATGGTGATTCCCACTGTGGTAATGGTTTGGAAATAGCTCTGCTTCCTGGCCACGTGCTGGATTTATTGGTAGAATTGAGATGAGGTACTAGATGATCTCTAAGGTCCCTTCCAACCCTGACAATTCTATGATTCTATGAGGTGGGAAAAAGGTGTTGATCCTCATTTTGGAGATAATGGCCATGGTGGATGGAGAGACTACATGGTTTATTTTAGCTGTGTTTGTCAGCTCAAGGAGTCTAAAACTGTGCCAAGGAATGAACCTCTGTTGTCTGGGGTCTAGACCAGAATCTTAAACAAGAAATCTGTGCTGGAAAGGCACGTGTGGAAGCTCCCCAGTGGCTGAGCACCACATCCTGGTGGCATTAAACCACTGCAGGCTGCTGGTATCAATATGGGAGCAGGAGAGAGCTCTAAACTCTCATCTGATCTGCTCAGGGGTGGAAGAAACCTGCTCTGCCCATCACCTGGAGCAGCTCTGCAGGGCTCCTCCGCCTTTTCTCTGTGGCTAAGCAGCATGGGAGCAGCCCGCGTGGCAAAGGATTTATTAGCCCCATTTCTGCGTCTGCTCGTATGTCTCTCCCACAGGCCACTGCGTGAGTCAAAAGGCCCATTTGTCAAGGAATTACAACTTTTATCGCCTGTTGTTCTTGCTGGAAATAAGCATGAGAACTCAGCCAGACAGGTGTGGTGTGAGGGGAGAGATTCACCTTCATTCAGCATCTTCACGATGTGGATCCAGGGAACAGAGCAGGCGCTTGGTGGGACACAGGCAGGGGAGACAACTGAGTATTTCTGCTCCTGGACCTGTTAGGAATGACTTCATGCTACAAAATTGCCTTTGCAGTTCACTGGGAGTTATTGGCAATGGGGAAACCACGAGCCTGCCCCATGGTCCTGCCTGGTGTCTGCTTTTGCAGGGAGGAAATTACAGTTAAAAAAACCTTGCCTACACCCTGTCTGCATTTGAGGCATTGAGGCATTCAGCGTAGAGACTTCATTCAGGGGAAGGTTTCCTGGTGCCCTGGTTTTCTACATTTCCTCCTTCCTTCTCATGTCTCTTCCTTTGAAGCTGGACAGTAAAACACCTTTGAATGAGCTCATGTTGGGATTCTGGATTTCCCAGCCTGGTATTCCTTATCCAGTGCTAACCTGCCTGTTGCTGGGAGCGCCCAGGAGGCTGCTAGTTGCTTTGGTAAGCACGAGGAGTTCCCTAGGTCTGGCTAAAGGGAATGAGTATGTCACTAGCTAAGCAGGCTCAGTCAAAACGACAAGACAGATTGGCCTTAAATATGCTGAATTCCATATAGTAGTATTTGTGGAGAACAGCCATTATCTTTGTATATTTGACAAAAGTTAATTGTCTCTCTGACAAAATCAGTGTAGTAGTCAGCCTGTCCCTGTATGGGGGGGAGGAGGGAATCCTTCATTTGTAGTGATTCATTAAGTAGCATTAAAGCTGTCTCTGAAGACAAAATAATCTTTTTAAAGAGGACTCCAGGTACTGAGAAGGAAGATTAATGCCTCAGCTATTTTTCAATTACGCAAGCTTTCATTTGTTATAGCATACCTGGATGAGCTCTCAGTGAGCTGCGTGCTTTGGTGGGGAGGGTTGGGCAGAGGAGTGTTTGGTGCCCCAGGATGAGTCCTGTGCTCAGTGATGGGCGAATGATTCTCTCATGGCTGCTGCAATGGGTGCGAGCAGCACGGCAGGAAGGTGCCAGGCACTGCCCCCTCAGCCTCACTCTTAGCAAAGCTATTACATTTTTGAAAAGGAGTGTTTGAAAAGCATTTATGGTGCATGAATACTTCTCACTGATTGTGTTCCACCTGGTGTTCCTATTTGTGTACAGGTACATACCCTTCCCGGTGTGGTCTGGGTACTGAAGGGCTCTGGTTTCTGACCCTAATTCAGTTGCCTTCTCCTATGATCACATTCATGGTCCTTGCTCAATTAAATGAGCCTAAATTCTTCTAGCACGCTGGGGATATTTTTATTTCAGTATGATTTACGTTAGGGGTTCCGGTAAAACGTAATTAAAAAGGTCTTATTGATACCTCTACCTTCATTTTTTTCCCTTGCTACTGCTTCCTAGAGTGCTAGCCTTTTCTTAATTGAAGCAGTGAAGAGTCCATTTAGCAGGAAGGTGGGAGGAAACAGCCTGAAAATCGTTCATCTAAATCACTCCACTGATGAAAACAGTTGCTCACTACATCCATTATAATTTCTTCTCAGTATCTTACAGGAGATTAGTTGCTGTAACTATGCAGATGCACACATGCCTGGTAGAGCAATGCAGCCTTCCATCTAGGGCAGTCGCACCGGGCCATGGAAAAATACTGCTTTTTGCAGGTATAAATTATGCACCAAAGGAAGTTAGTTACCAGATGAAAAGCCCTTTTTGTGTTTTTCCAGTTGCAGCAGTTTCATAAAATACGACCCTCTCTCCCTCACACTGCTGTGCTGGAAAGTGGGTTTTTAAGTATGAGTGAGTATAAGTGGGGGTCAGCAGAATTTTCATTTATAATCTTCCAATTCTTCAACCCATTGTCAAGGTTTAGGGTCAGTCCACTAGACCTATTACAGATGCTCTCTGTTATCCCCTCTTCAACCCCCCCCCAAAAAAAAAGGGAAGAGAAAGGGGATAAGAGAGAGAGACTTCTGGATTGCTGTTGGCCCCTGTCCCCTCCCAAATGGGAGAGAAAGGGAATAAGAGAGAGGCTTCTGGATTAGAAAACTATAACAGCCCTAATGAATAAAATGGAATATATACAAGTATATAGGAAACCAGTATTGACCCCCCCCCCCAATGGCAATTATGTCACCATCACCACTGGTGTTGTGGAGCAGGCACCGGGGAAGTCCCAGGCTGGGCTCGTTGGCAGATGAGAACTGGAACTGGGTTCGGGAACACAGGGGTTGGGACCAAGGGCAGAATGGATGGAGTCCTCTTTGGATGCCAGCCATTGAAGAAAAGGAAGCCAGAAAGGAAGAGGAAGAGGGAAAAAGACCCTTGTGATCCCCCAGCTTTATACTGAGTGTGACGTGTATGGGATGGAATCCCTTGTTGGTCAGTTTAGGGTCACCTCGCCTGTCTTCTCCTCCCTGCAGGTGCAGCCTTACACTTTCTGCACCCCCCAATGTGATACACAAGAGTTAGCAGTGACCTTGGTCTACATACCAATCCTTGGTAGTAACTCTAAACATCAAGCCTTATCACTGCTAGAAGCAGACACTGTCTGCAAAAACATGCTGTTAATTTAAGAAAGTGCAGGTAGAAGAGACTGAGCTGAAAAGTGAAATGACTGAACAGAATGAGTTCGGTTCTGCTCAAACCAGGACACCCATTCTCTTTCACTACACAAAACCAGTTGCCAGCTTGGTGGCCTCCACGATGGAAGGGGCTGGAAGACAGCATTGGCAGGTTTGGTGCTAGCAGAAGGTAACTGTTCTGGGGCCAGGTTTGCTAGGGCTCTTGAAAGCCTCCAGAGCTGAGGGAGAAGCAATAGCATCGCACACAGCTTTAAGCAAAGCACTTGGAAAGGCAGCTTTTTCCTTGACTTCAGACACCATCTTCACTACTTTCAAAACATGTTTCTATTAGCAAGTCCAAGACACCTGCATATAAAGTTCAGGTCCTCTGAAGACACATTCAGATTCTCCACATCTGAAATACATCTGAGAGTGTCTTAAAACTGGTGCAAACAGGTGCCAGAGGAGAGCGGAGTGAAGGTGAACGGTGCTGAAAGGAGGTGTCCATGTGAGCTGCTCCTGTACTGCAGGTAGGCCCTGAACATAGACCAGCCAAAGGTCTGTGAACATAATTATTTGGTTTGCACAGAGAAAATTCGCAAAACTATGCAGAATTCAGTGTAGAGTGTCAATCAAGAAGCCCAAAGAAAACAACTTGAAGCTAAAATACTGTCTCTGAAAATTTGAGAACGCCTAACTTTCATCCTTATCTGCAAAAATCCCATTTTGTTTCCAATTTGAGTGCTCTCCAGTCATGGGGAAAGGGTAAAAAACTGCTTAAAGCAGCTTGGCTGCACCAAGACCTGAGTGCAGATGCGGGGGTGGCTTTGACCTCATGCCCCTGGGCTGGGGCAGACCCTGTTTGCTGCTGGTTTCGGCTGTTCCTGCTGCTGCTTGTGCACTGCTGGTGGGGAATAAGCCATCAAAGTGTTGGCTTTTAGCTTTGCTATTGACTGGCTCCACCGGGCAGTTGTAAAAGCCCCAGGGTGGGTTATGACACAGCCTTTACTGTAGCTGGGCACTTTGACCTGCATACAGAGAAGCAGCCTTGAGCCAAAGCCAGGGAAGGTGGGCACCTTGCCCTCCTCTGCCCCCACCCAGGTCCTAGCACAGCAACGTGGCTAATCTCCACAGCCCATAAAACCTCTTTTTGGAGTTTATTTTCTAAATACAGCTGAGAATTCTTGTGGCTGTGTGTTGCAGCCGCAATCTGACCACAGGGGCTTGAGCTCTTCTTGCTCATGCTCCTGTGGAGCAAAGGTGCCTGGAAGGCTCAGTGGTGAGGCTGGGCTGAGGGAGGTGGGAATTCCCGTGGAGTGCCGCTCTCCTGTGGCTGCCGAAGGTGAAACTGCTGCTGGGGTTTCTGCATCGCACACACTAGAATCAGTTAAAAGCGTTAAAATGAAAGTGGATGGTTTTATTGTGACATAATTGCTGAGGGGAGACCTTACCCCTCTCTACAACTACCTGAGCGGAGGTTGTAGTGAGGTGGGGTCGGTCTGTTCTCCCAGGTGAGAAGTGATAGGAAAAGAGGAAACAGCCTCAAGTTGCATCAGGGGAGGTTTAGGTCGGGTATTAGGAAGAATTTTTTCCCCAAAAGGGTTGTTAAGCACTGGAACAAGCAGCCCAGGGCACTGGTGGAGTCCCCATCCCTGGAGGGGTTTAAAAGCCGAGTAGATATAGACTTGGTTTAGGGGCGGGCTTGGCAGCGCTGGGGTAACGGCTGGCGTCGATGATCTTGAAGGTCTTTTCCAACCGAAAAGATGCTATGATTTTATGACAGCTGCGGGGCAGCGAAACTGCCTCCCCGGGGGCTTTGTAACGCACCGCTGGGTACCGGCGGCGGTTGTGCGAGAAGGAGCCGCTGCCCACGAACCTCTCCCCCGGACAAAACCGGAGCTTCCTTCCCCGTGCCGGGGGTTCCCACCGCGGGGAGAGAAGCCGGGGCAGCGAGGCGGGGGTGCAGGCGGGCAGGGTGCGGGCCCGGGGGTCAGCCCCTCGCATCCCCCCCGCACCCGGCTCATGCCCGCGCCCCGATTCTCCCCGTTGGTCCCCGTCGGNCGGCCGCGCTTCCAACTCGCCGGCGGCGGGCGGAGCGGGTCCGCATCGCGCCCGGGGCTCCGCCGGCCCCGGCCCCGCACGGCAGCGCTCCCCGCGAACGGCCGGGGAGGAGCCTACGGGGCTCGGCGAGCGACAGCCCCGGGCGGTAGCGCAGCCCCTCTCCCCAGCACCGGGGCGGTAACAGGCGTCTCTGCCCCGCGAGCCCCCGGTGAGGGGGTGGCGAGCCGCCGATCGGCCAGAGGAGCGCCCGCTCGTCTCTTCTCTCCGGTGACCCGAGTTGCTGCCGGGGTTCCCGCCTCGCTGTCCGTCCCGTCCCGTCCCGTCCCGCTGCTCCTGTCCTCCAACTTCTCAGAACTTCTGTATCCCCCGAGGCAGCTGCAAGCCGAGGAACCCGAACTCACGTCGCGACTCAGGTAAAAGCCACATTCCCGCAGCCAGGAGCTGGGAAAGAGCGAGGAAAGCAGGCGCTGATAAGGAAAACTCCAGGGGCCAGAGTCAGGTGCGCAAGAATACTATTCATATTTTCAAGACCAGCCTAAAAACAAAGCTCAACTCTTACTTTTATGTTCCAGCCTTGCATATCTTTTAGCATTTCCATCTTAAAAGCTGCTGTGCTTTGGATGACCAGCTGAAAGCAGAGTGAACATTTTCCATGTCTTTTCTATGGGTAACCTGAAAGCCTTATGTTTTGACGTCCCTAATTAATTAATCTAGGAAATTTGTTAAGTTGATGTTGATATTAAACATTTTAAAGATGGCTGTGTTTTTTGAGGATGTAACTTTTTTTCCCTTCAAAGTCTTGTTTTAGCAGAGAAATAGTACTGGATATAAATTTTAGCAAAGAAATAGCACTGGATATAAATAGCTCTGTAAGGAGTTTCAAGTAGTCTGTGTAGTGCTGCTTAAAGGGTACCATTGAGTATGTTTTGCTAAGGATTACAGCACTGTCTGCTTTTACAGAGAAAGACATAAAGTCATCTTTAGCTTTATAGCTTGTAAAGTGGTTTTGATGAAGTATCTCCAGTGGTTATAATGTGTAAGACAAAGTTATAAGTGGAGATGCTGATCTCTCCGTGTTTCTTGATCTGTAAATGTGGAGAAACTCAACAGAGTTTGGTAAAAGTAGCTGATAGGTAAGACTGATGGGACCATTTCCCCCCAGTGTCTTTAATATTTGATTGATTTATTAATGATAGCATACAAAGGGCCATTGGCTCGGGCAGGTGCTGGATGCAGCGACCCCCACCAGTGAGTTGCTCTCTAATCGATACACAAAACGTGGCCCATATTATCCACAATACATGAACATGCTGAACTGGGTTTATGAGAACTTTAATACAGCTGAGAAAGGTATTTTCCATTCTCTTCAGCTTTACTTTAAAATGAGAGTGCTGTGAGCTCATGATCAGTGGTTCTGGGAAAGAAAAATGGAGATATCATTCCCATCTCCCCAAGATAACTAGTGTTATATGTTGTCTGGCTGGGCTGGGCAGCAAGCAGATTTGAAACTATTTAGCTTCTTTTATCACCTTTCAAATTGTTAATATCTTGAATGCATTTCCTGCCTTAAGACTGCTTCTGCTGTGAGTTGAGTTAAAGTTCCTGCAAAAGTCAAAAAGAACAGCTTTCCCTCGAGGTGCCCATGAAGGTATTTTCCAAATCTTAATCCCTGTCAGTAGCCCGTTGTCTGCTCTGTGTACAAGCTATCAGGATGTACGAGTAAAACCAACAGAAGTGAAATCTTTGTTAACCTCCCTGATTTGAGGGGAGGTGGCTCTCGTTGCACACAGAAGTTGAGTGTGATGAACAGGGAATTCAGTGTTACACGCTTCGAAGCGGGGTAGGTGTTGAGAGACCTGCCCGGCTTTGTTGGCCTGAGCATTGTTTCTCCTTCAGTCAACAGCCAAAACTGGGAATGCCTCTGCCAAGTCACTAGAGAGGTTCAGCGAGGTGGTCAGACTGATGGTGACAGTCTGAAGCTAGATAAGGTCTAACCAGCATCAAACTGTTGTCATCTTGTTTTGCTGAAAAGATCATGTGTGTTTAGGATGTTCAGACAATGTCTTGCAGTTGCCCATGTTGGGATGCCAGCAGGCTGTCTGTTTCCCTGGACACAGAATGAGAAGTCATGGGGCTCAGCTCAGTTGATGCTCCTCCTGACATGTGTGCAACGCCATAAATGAAAGGGGCTCAGCCAGAGCACAGAAGCCAGGTTGAAGTCCTTTGGACAAAGCTTCTCTGCTCATGTTCAGACCTACCCTAAGCCAGTCCAGTAAATGAAAAGGACACCCATTATGGATGTGTCAGCTCTTGCCAAATCCTGGAAGTGCCAAGTCCTCCGTTTCTAGAGCAAGCTTACAGGGAAGCTAGCAAGAGCTCAGCTAAAAGGCTGTCCAGCTGGAGCTAAAACTGTATCACCAGGATAAGTTGGATTCAGACTGGGATGTGAAATTGGCACTGCTTCAGTAGCTGTGCTGGGTGATTACTCTTGTGGGGATGGTGATTTTGGTCCACCTCCCTCGGCCTCCCTGTGGTACTTGGCATGCTTCAGCACCTCTGCCCAGCCTGTAGCTACCACACACAAAGAATACGTGTGGTTGTCAAGCAGGGTCTTACAAGGGGTACCCTCACCGGTCTGGTTAGCTGCCTGGAGAACATCAGCAGTTGCCCAAAGCTGAAGGAGCAGAAAGAGGTGAGTGATGCCTGTGGGCAGAGGAAATCCAGATTCACTGAAAGCACCAGGCTTCCTCTGTGGTGGATAGTTCATGTCCACAGTTGGTTGTTCAGTCAGTCATGCTGGAGAACTACTGGCATTAAGCTTTCCTACAGTAATGTCCAGCTACCTGGACACTCGGAGCTGCTCGTATGGTCTGAAAGCTTCAAACAAAGCTCCAGGCGTTGACCTGTATGTCCACAGTGCAGGATATTTAGATGATTGAGGGTGAAGAATGTGGGGGATAACTCTGCTCTGGCAGATGTCTATGTGGGAGGCAGGTGAGGAGTGAACTTTTTTGGCAGCTGAAAGCCCTCACAAACCTGACCACCCTGTCATCCCTGCACTGGTTGAGTTTAAGAGCAAAGGACCTGACTTCTGAATCTTTCCAAGAGAAATCACTCCTCGTTTGCTCTGGAAAGGTGTGATGTGTATCGGGTGGGTGTTGGTGTGTCCTGTGTTGTTACTGGAAGGTGGTCAGAACACTGGGCACAGATTAAGGCCCATGTAGGAAATAACATGAGTAAGGTATGTGTTACGTGGCCCATGTGGGATCATGACCAAGCGAAGGCTGCTGGCATGGCTGGGTTCACAGTTTTTTATTTGTGAGTCCTGCTGGCTTTACAGGTGCAAGTATGAAAATCTTCATTAAAAACAGCCAATATTTTTCAGTGAGTTATCCCATGCTTTGGGCAGAGCTCTGGAAATACCCTTCTCTAGCTCTCCTGAACTTGCTCCAAACTTGGGCACGCAGTCAAAACATGTTCCCTGAATACCCACGTCTCCCACCAGTGCTGCCTGGAGCTTCGTGGGCAGAGAGTCATTTCTGCTGCCTCGTGGGCTCTTTTCCCTCATGCAAACGTCGTCTCTCCAGTGAGCTGAAACCTGGGGTCAGGTGGCACAGGTATAACTCTAATGAGGTCACTGGGCTCAACCACCTTTTAATCCCCTGGCTATACCCTGTACACTGATGTTTGCACAGCGCCGGGGATTTTGCTCTTGGACTGTCACACCGGCCAGAGGCGAGCGTCACACACAAGTCTGCACATATTATGTCAGCACAGTTACCTTTGTCAGCCAAATGTGTACTCTTAGAAGAAATACTAGATCGATTTGACAGGCCCTCTGACCAGAAAGCTGTGTTGACTGGCACTAATTGTGTTTCCATCTCAAATGCTGCCCACTCCTGTGCCGGGACCGTGGGCAGGGTGTCCAGCCCGTGCTTCCCAGGTCAGCCCATTTGCCCTCCCAAAATATTGGCACAACACAAAGTTTTTGTTTGCATGAGTGGAGTTTTTTATTTATTGTTCCAAGACCTTTGGAACTTCCTGGCTGGCCTGGAACGTTTCTGTTCATTTATTTTTTTCAAGTCAATATTAGGGATTTGCTGAGCTCCTTCATATGCTTGGACATGCAGGTTTTCTGTTTACAGATGTGGAAAATGATCAGCAGTGTTGGTACCTTCCCAACTTGCTTCCCAGAGAGTTTTGTTGTAGCTGAGATATAAGCCATCCTTATCTGCAAAGATAAAAAGTAATGCCTATACTTTCTACACTTTCTGTATTAAGATAATTTCACTGTACTTTTTTATTATCAAGCCTATTGTGTTGATAGATTGCTGCTTTTTTTCCTGAGACAACTATTGCCATTAGTTTGGGGTTTTTTTTATATCTTTTAGCTTTCTTTATAAAATGCGTTGATGTCCAGCTACTAATTTTATAGTGGATCTTCTGTTTGTTGCATATTTTATGTATTTTTTAATTTGGCCTTTGTCTTTAAAAAAATTCTTATTTTAACCCAAATAAACTTTTTTTGAATATAGTATTGCTTTATTGGGCAGAAAGGAGGGCTTAACTAAGGCATCTTTAAATATCTCCCAATAAGCATTGTCGCATTTGCTTATATTTAGGTGTTTTCTCTCCGTTATTTTTGTGCCTGTTTCTAGTTTTGGGAAACTGACCTTTTAGGGTGTTATGTTGGAGCATGTTCTGATTCCTTATCTCACATGGAGTTGAGAGCCATGATTGGTTTTCTTCCAGCTACTGCAGGATTTCCTTGCCCTAGAAAGCTATCTGTTATATGTAGGTGTGTTGAGGTTTAAAAAAAATTTTCTTAAATAGTTTTTTTTAGCACCACAAACCCTCCAGCATCTGCCACAAGCCCAAAATTACATCTTTTCTTTCTGTACATTGCGGGTAGATGCTTCAGGAGCTGCTCATCTGTTCCCCTGATTCATTTGTCTATAGCAAACTCCCACCAACGCTTCTGATTTACCCAACCTCTGACCCTCCAAAATGTCAGGGACTCTGCAGCAGGTGCCTTGGCTCTCTGGTGGGCTCTGCGGAGGGAAACATGCTATTTGTAGGTGAAACTGGAGGTTGCTGGGGACCCTGGAGCTGTGCCAGCTTCCCCACTCCCTGGGTTCTCTAATATGGAAGGGTGACACCCAACACTCCCTTGCTCTTCAACAGAGATGGGTTCCTGTGACATCAAATGAGTGAGCTGCTGACAAACGATCTCACAGTTGCTTCTCTGCTGTAGGTGGGGAGATAATCCATGACAGTGCTTGCTTTCAGCTTCGTTATTGACTCATTCAGCTGAGTGGTGAGGAATCTGCTGTATCAAGCTGACTACCAGTGATGCTCCCTGTGCAATCAACCATGGGAACGCTAACTGCAATGGTAGGGCTGCTCCAGAGAAGCCTGGCTGGGGCTTGGCATGGTGATTTCGTGGGCTGGGCCTTGGCACGGTGATTTCATGGGCTGTATGGTTGGTGCAGAGAAGTTGTTGGAACTGGTCTGTTGTGTGAGCAGCGAGGGAGTACCCGGGTGCACCCAGTGGGTTCCAGGAGCGGTGGAGCAGGTGTGTTGGTAGGGATGTGTTGGTTCCTCCCTGTGTCCCTCTGCCCCTGTGGCTCTGCAGGTGGATGCTGGAGTGAGGCCACTGGCTACAGGAGCTGGGAAAAGTGGGAGTGACCGCAGGATAAAACCTTGGTCCATGTCACAGCTACAGGGCACAGCCCCATGGCCGAGCTGATTTGGAGAGAGCTCTTGAGAGCATCTCCATGTGCTCCAGCTTTGGTGGGGAGTTCAGGTTGGGTTCCTACCCAGACCCTTGCACATCTCTCCTCCCATTAGCATTGCACTGGCACATCTCTCCTCCCATTAGCATTGCACTGGGCTCCTTGTAGTCTGTGGGAGCAGCAGGGTGCCCAGAGTGCAATGAGCAGGCTCAGAGCTGCTGTCCTGCTCGGAGCAGCGTTCACAGCCCCGTGCTGTGCTGCTCCCGTGCTGGGCTCCGGGAGCTCTGGAGGAAGCAGCAGCTCACTTGGGCGTGAGCAGCTCATAAATTTTTTTTGAGTGCAGTAGCTTTAGAAACATTTCTAAGTTGCTCTGTAGTGGATCCCAAGGGTGAGGTCAAAGCCACAATTTTTTTGTTTTGCCTTTTTTTTTTAGGAAAAAAACCCCTCTTTACAGTGCTTGTAAATGGGAGTATTTTTAGGAGTGCTGGATCTCAGGAGCCCCTTTGTGAAACTTTGCAGAATTTCCACTCCCCTATAGTGGTTTAACCCCAGCCAGCAACTAACCCCACACAGCCACTTGCTCACTCCCCTGGTGAGATGGGGAGAAATACTCTGGAAGAAAACTTGAAATGAAGACAGTTTAATAGATATAACAGAAGCCACACACAAGGAAAGCAAAACAAGGAATTCATTCACCACCTCCCATGGACAGGCAGGTGTTCAGCCATCCCCAGGACAGCCGGGCTCCATCACATGTAATGATTACTTGGAAAGACAAACATCATCACTCTGAACATCCCCTTCCTTCTTCTTCCCCCAGCTCTATATGTTGGGCATGACATCATATGGTCTGGAATATCAGCTGGGGTCAGCTGTCCCAACTGTGTCCCTTCCCAACTGTTTGTGCACCCCCAGCCCACTGGCTGGTGGGGGGAGGAGCAGAAAAGGCCTGGACTCGGTGTGAGCCCTGCTCAGTGATAACAGAAACATCCCTGGGTTATCAGCGCTGTGTCCAGCACAAACCCAAACCACAGCCCCTTACTAGCCAATATGGAAAATATTAACTCTATCCTGGTAAACCCCAGCACATCCCGCCACTCCCACATGTTAATTTTCAGGACAACCCCTGTTTGAAGCACGAGTTGAACACAGCATCATTAATTGTGGGTGTGTGGCTGGGGAATGAAGTTAAAATACTGTTAGTCATTGCCTAGGTCATCAGTACTCAGCATGCACTTCAGGTGTACCGATGGTTTCATAGCCAGATGGTATGTGGTCAAGTGAGGGATTACATGATAAATAGATTATTTGAGAGAAATAAATCAGGTTTCCCCTAGAAACAGTAATTCTGGCATTTCTGAACTGAGGAATATTTGTCTTTGCAAGGTTTTTGACAGAAGTTTTGTTAAGTGTTGGTGTAGGTCTCTCTACAGTTACCCTCAAATTAGTTAAAGCAAAAATCCTCTGATTAGGAAGATCTGTGTCTTGTACCATGCAAAATAACCCCCTGTCTCCCTGGGAGGACCACCCTATGGACCTCGCCACAGGAGTTAGCAAGCCAGGTTCAGCCCAGAGCTGAGCTCCTTTTCTCCCTCTCTGAATCCTTCCAACCCCTTTGCCCTTCCTTGCATCTAGCAAGGGCTTCGCTTTTTTTCCTTTCAGCCCCAAAGAGCATTACCTGATGTTCCTTAAATATTTGGAGAGCCCAGTACTGGCTTAGATAACAGCAAATAATTAATTACCTTGTAGACAGTCCTTCAACTCAAGCTAGAATGTGTTTTGGGAAGAAGGAAGGTGGACACATGTGCTCAAAGTATCTGTTCCCTGTGTGACTTGCGGAGTGATTAATTAAAAGGCTTAAAAAGGCAACTATCACATGATGGCCTATAAATAAAGTGGAAATTAATTCAGAGATTCTTTTTGTACACTTTTTTTTTTTTTTTCCTTTTTGCATTTTCATTGCATTTTGTTTGCTTTTCTTTCTCTGTGCAGGATGTTTAATCCCTTCCAAGTCTGTCCCACAGCAGAGAGCAGGGCTGGAAAAGGACAGGATTGTCCTTTGAGCTGGTTGACAAGGAGAAGGCTGTGCTGCAGTCCCAGGAAACTGCTCTGCCCAACAGCCCTCGTCTTATGGGACTGTTCCTTGTGGAAGAGGTAGAAGGAGACCCAGGACATAGCTTTCTCATTCCCAGTATTATTCCCAAAAGTTGGAGTGAGGACCAGTGAGTCCTTGTCTTCTGAGACTGTCCACTTGATGTCTTCTTTTGAGAGACAGATCAGATCAGATCAGATCTTGCTTTGTTGAACAATCCCCAGTGTCACCTTCAGATGTGATGTTGACAAACTCTGCGATGGCTGCGGAGGACTGAGGTCCAGCAACCCAGGGTCCAACCTGCCTTGAATCCCTGCTGGTACTTTAACTGTGGGCCTGAGTTTGGTCCTGGGTGAATTTCAGGCACAACTGAGCTGAACACAGGAGCTGCTGGGGAATGAGTGTGTCATAGCTGTGGATCCCAGGCCAGCAAAAAATGATCCAGGTAGAGATGTGCTCAGTGAGGCTGGGGCAGGAGGATACACAGAAGGTAAGGGAGGAGGAGAATAAGTGGGAATGCTGGTGGAGTGGTGAGAATCCAACCACATCAGGAGGAGTGGTGGTGGGATTTGCCAACCACAGCCAAAGCAAACAAGGGTGAGCAGTAGAATGCTCAGACTAACTGAGCTGCACCTCTTCTCCATCCCGAGGGAAAAAGTGGGGAGAACTGGCAGCTCTGCCTGTTGTAGAGATTCGTGTTTGATAGTAAAGGTAGGTGGGCTCAGGAGACCCTGATGTCTCCTGGGAGGGAATGTAGCTGTCCCCGTGGGTGCTGAGCAGGCACACAGCTTGCAGTTCCCCTGGGCTCAACAAGCCATAAGTTAAGTGGAGTCTAATGTATTTCTTCTTACTCCTGCCCCTGTGTCTGGCCTTCAGATCTCAGCTCTGAGTTTTATTTCTGCAGATATTGCAGTAGAAAGTAGAGCAAATTGAATTTAATGGGGTGGGTGAAATGCAGAGCAGTCACATTTGGATGCATTAGGCACTGGAGCCCTGGCCCGTGCTGCCAGGGGAAGTTCTGCAGATAGACAGGCACAGGCTGCCCATGCCAGCCAAGAAGGGGGCACAGGGCTCTCCTTTGGCTTTAGCTCTGCCCTACTTGTGGGGAGATTCACAGGGAGGGATTTAGGATAAGGAGATGTTCTCCAGGTGGTCCAGGATTTTCCAACTACTTGTGCATGGTGACTAACTTACTTTCCTATGTGCTGTGGGGTGAGGAGAGCCTATTGATTTAGATGCCCACAGCAACTTAAGCCAGCCCTGGGGCTTGCATATGAGCATAGCATAGGAGGGTTTGTGGAGTGGGCAGCAGGTAGAGAAGATAAAAAGGAGTGAAAGACTGGGGGGCATGGGAATGGGTTGGGCTCTCCTTTAAGGCTGGAACTTCTGGAGACTGGGAGGAGATGATCTGTACTCAGAGCTGGTTCCTCTGTACTTACTCAATTCACCTACTTACTGTCCTGCTTGCATCTGCTGTCCGGTTTCAATGGCAGGAGCCATCCAGTTCTCACTGTCCTTCTACTTCTTCTTTGGCCCTGAGTCCCATCTGCAGGCTGAGGAAATGCTCCCATCTTTGTCCTCCCAGTGTATTCATCAGCTTTGGGGCTTCCTTGGGCCAGTGGAGAGTCCCCGGAGCAGGGTCATACCAACATCAGCAGGAAGGATCAGGGCTCAGGTGAGGAAAGAGCTGATGGGAGCTGTGTTTCAAGGCATGCTGATGGAGGAGGGAAGGGTTGGGGACATCACAGGAGGCATGCAGGGCTCGTGTCCCCGAGGGAGCAGTGAGACATGGATGGCAGCACGGTGACACCTCCTCCCCACTGCTGTCAGTTTCCAGGCAAAACCTAGTGTTGTTCTTGGCTGGTTCCTAGGAAAATGGATTATAGTGTATTCAAAATATTCACTCCTGGATTTAATAATATGGCAAAAATAACTTAAATGCATTTCTTTCAGAACCTCATGGTATTCCATGGAAATGCTGTCTTGTTTATCTGCTAGGGTAGCCAAACATGTATTCCAAAGCCAACATTTGTGCAAGTCATCACTCTTTTTAGATAGAAAGGGAGAACAATAGCCTGTGTTGGTAACTTTGGCCCTGTGCTGTCTGGGAACAATGGCTGTGCACTGTGCCATTCACTATCTACAGCTTTTCACCAAAGTTTCCTGCATCATATCTCTGTTGACATTGCTGGAGAGACACCTTGGGGAGTGGCTGGGCAGCCTTTCTCTACGACTACACCTTTTCCAGGTTATTTTGGTCTTCGGTCTCTGCACCTATAGAGACCGTTCTTTAGTCTCTATGTGTCAAGGTTCTTCCTGCCCATCATTTACTTTGAGATGCCCTAGAACTCTTTGGAAGTTGCCTTCGTTGTGGAGGAGCTGGGAAAGCCGTGGAGGCCTCTTGACACTGGCCTGTTGTCTTCTCTGCAGAACTGACATGAGCCAGTGCAAATAAGAGCAAATCCCAGCCCCTGCAATTGATTTCCAGCCAAGTGCAGTAGCCCAGCCTTGCAGCACCTCCAGACCAAGCCTGCAGCTTTTCTGTGTGATTGAGGAGGAGGTCAGAGCTGGAACTCTGGAAGGGTCTGGCCAACAGTGCCATGAGGACATGGGCATAAGGTGCATTAACTTTATCTCAAGCTTAGTAAACTCCCTTTCCAGTTCCTGATGCAGAGGCTAAAAGCAAGGCATGACAATGTAAAATATCCCCGGAAGAGGTTTCCAGTAGCATTTGGAGTAGTCTGGAGTTGACAAAATCAATATTACCTTCTTTTCTGTCACACTCTCCATTGTCCTCTCCCGTGCTCCCCTCCCACCTCCACTCTTCTGACTCTTGATGGAGGGCAGGTCATCCTCACACTAACAGTATTTGTTAATATCTGACTGAAAATATATCTTCTGAGGTTTGCACCATGACCTTATTTGCAGATGGTCAGGATGATCTCAGCATAAACAGCAGCAGCAGAGGTGAAGGTGAGTTGAAAAGTTAGCTGTCCTCTGCTTTCCATCACTAGTTCTGCCTGTTTCCTTTCTGGCCTTCTCAAGAATATTGGCACCGTCTGTGGACTTTTCAGTGCTCTTCTTTACAGGGAGAAATTAAGCTGGAATAAAGTGCACTGGTCCCTTTTATATGGAAATAAATGTTGTCAAGTCAGAGATTATATCTTGGCTTTTCTAAGGGCAGACCAGAAATAAAAGAAACCTTTTCTACNCCTCATCTAGGTGATCCTGCTCCGGCAGGGGGATTGGACTAGATGATCTTTTGAGGTCCCTTCCAATCCCTGACATTCTGTGATTCTACTGTACCTAAGATAGGAGTGTTAAGTCAGTGACAAGCTCTGCCTTTATGTCTTGGGTCTTAAACAGTCTTTCTACTAATCAAAACCGATTAGGCAAAACTAATTGGACTAAGTCGAAAGCTTGCTGACAAAAGCCTTTAAGAGTAGGTGTAGTTGATAGGCACGGAAAGGATCAGGTGCTGCAGCACGGATTGCAAGCTCTGCCTCCTCTATGGGAATTCCTGTAGGGAAGGCAGAAGTGTAGTGTGAGGGCTTGCAGAGGAAGGTACGTGTGATGGGACAAGGAAGGACTTGTTTAGTGGGGGGCTGTCAGGCTGATCTCTGCCTCCAAACAGAAGTTCTCTGCCTGCCGAGCGCTATCATGGCCAGCAGTTAGAGCAAAGAGAAGCAGCAGGACTCACAGCTCTGTGCTATTCTAGATGAGACACAAGCTCATTGCTCCTGCAGGTGGTCTGCTTGCATTTCTTGCTGGGATGCATCTGGATGTCCAGGCTGCATGTGCCAGTGGTGCCCTTGCACCACACCCTCTTTAATGGGTTGCCAAACCCAGCCTGTTGTAAGGTGGCCTCTTTCAGGGCACTTGCCTAGGCTAGGAGTGGAGTGAACATCTAGGCATATGCAGTGGTCTTCTGGTCTTCCAGAGATACACCAGGTCCTATTCTTATAGGAAAACAGTATTTGTTAGGCAATGTACTCATGTTGTTCCTCACAGATGCTGACCAGCCAGTTGTTAATGACCCAAGACCTCACTGGGAGTTTGAGAGGGCTCTGCTTTCAGGAGGACAGCTGCAGTGAACGAATCAGTCCCGGCCTGGTCTAGGTGAGCATTGCAAGGTGAGTTGATGCTGCCTGCCACCACTTTGCTTAGTCCTTCTAAAAGGCAAGTCAGGCCGGAGGAGCTGGGAACTGACTTGAGGGAAGACCTAGGTAGGAAAACTGGGGTTTCCCGTGCAAGGCAATGAAGGAGTAAAACTGGCTTGCCCTGCCTAATTAGGACAATAGACTAATTAGCTAATGAGAGAAGCCTTCCCAGTGTGGATGTACCATCAGAAGCCATTAATTAAAAGTCTTGCTAAATCCCAGGCTAGACAAAGCCTTTGAGATTAGTGTGGGAGCAAGAAATAAGCAGTGGATGAGCAGCAGCATTGTGTCCCTCAGCAGACACAGCCTTCTCCGGGGAGTCTTTAAAATAATGCATTTGCTATGGAATAAATTATACAGATATGGAAACAGAGCAGTGGCTTACAAGGAGCTAGACTGTTTCAGTCTTCCCGTGGCAGCATCTGTTCTTTCTTACTGGTATTTTGACTGCAGTTTTCTCTCTTTTTTTTTTTTTTTTTTTTCCGAGACATATTTCTCCCAGGAGAGGCTGGGGTTCTTCTCATTGATCATTGGCTTTATAAAACCAGTGGCAGCTGCTGGACCATTCCTATTGCTTTGACAAACCAGTCTTTCACTATTTTTTCTTACCTTTGAAAGTGATTCTTTTGCCCATTTGCAACAAATAGGGAGAGATACCTTTTTTCCCTCCCATGTGGAATGAAGACAAATGAGCAAAGTCTGACATTTTTTTTTCCTGGAATGTGATCCTGGTTTGTAATCAACCCTTCTATTTTCCTCTCCCCTGTTTTTAAATGAGTTTCAATTCTTAGCAATCAACAAAACTGTGCTATGAAGAGGTGACTCAGATGGCAAATTGTGATACCCCTTTTCCAGCTCCTACAGTGTTCGTAATGTGGGCAGAAGCTTCTCCTGTGAGGATGCTGCTGAATGACGTGCCACCACTGCCCTGGCTCCTGCTGAGGTGACATGGGTGTGTCAGGCCTCTGCTCTCACTGATCTATGGTAGATGCTACTTTGTCGTGGACGCCCCCAAGTAGGTTTTACCCTATGGTTTCATATGCCCATGGGATACTCAGTTAATGGGTGTGCACCTGTGTTTTTATCTCTCTGGTGAGGTTTGCTTGTGAGGTTTTTATGGTTTGTAGGCATGGAATACAAAAGCTGGCAGAGAGGTGGCTGGAATGAAGGTAGTTCTGATGTTGAGGGGAGGGTGGTTGTGCTGTAAATTTGTTGTGCACCGTGGTCCTGTGCTGGTTGCTGTATGGCTGTAGGACTTGGGTGACACTCCTACGCTATAAGGGTCTTTACTGCAAAGTTGCTGAGTTGTTGGGCCAAGCCCCTAGCCACAAGCTGTCCTTAGCTGTGGTAAAATCCCCTTCAAACTGGGTTGGAAGGATGCAGCACATCAGTGAAGAGGAATTGCTGAGCAGCCCTTTTCGGGTTTAGCTTTCTGCCGTGAACATCTAAGACAGCTTCATTCTGAAGCAGAAAGCTGACTGGCTATATTCTGCACCGTGTCACCCAGGAAAAGCACTTCTTTGTTTGAAGAAGAGACAGAGAAGCCAATTCCTGCAAAGCATTGATTTTGTGCGTGTCCTTCCACACACCCTTGCTTCTCTAATTCTGCTGAGACTGCTCTGTCAGAGGGGTAATGAGGAAGGGAGGGGAAAGGTGCTGTGTTTGGGGCATCTAAATGCATTTGGTTGCTGACTGCAGGGTGAGGATGCCAGCATGGATGGGCACCTGGCAGAGCATTGCACTTCTGTCTTTGGAAACCCAGCAGCCCCTTTGCTTCTGATGGCTCTGGTTTAACTCTTGGACTGTTCTCAGAGTGAGGTTCTCAGTGTGTGCTGAATCCTGTTTAAAGTAATTGAGTGGAATATGAATTGGCAGCCCGCTAAACACTGTCAGTAACTGGTGGCACAGCTGCTTTTGTTGTGGCATCCTGGCTACAATGCCACTGGCAGAGCATAAAATTTTTCCCTTTGAATTAGTGGAACAGGGGGTTTCCTGTGGATCTGGGTGTGAGCATTGGCGTTTTAATTCTAATAATTCTGATAGTAATGCAATTAGAATGGGTGCTGGTCCCAGGACACGTCTGTCCTTGCTGTATCACTGGCACTGGTCTTACAGAGAGGAGAGAGTGGGGGTAAAGCAAGGTGGGTTCAGGAGAGAGAATCACTTCCTCCTGGGCATGTTAGAGCTCAAAGTACTCAAACATCTCTGCTGTAATGAGATAGATACTTTGCAATCATGGTAAAAAGGCACAGCATAAGAGAATTCTGATTTGATACCTTTTGTCCTGACTGTTGCTGACTTTAGAGCAGGCGAGGTACCTGCTGGGGTGGCCTTGAAGTGGCACAGGAATAGAAACAGGGGAAACTGGAGTGGAGGCTCCCTGCAAAGTTGGTAAAAGGACAGCCTGAAGCTGAAATGTCATTCAGTTGCTAAAGAGATGAAAGTAGCTTTTGCTTGAATACAGCCCTTTCTACACCTCCGCCTGTGATCTTTGTGGCTATGTATTTGTCCAAACTGGCTTTTGATTGCCTGTTGTTGGGGGTGTGAGTGGTTAGAAAGCTCTTGTGCTGGCTTTCTGGGCAGCTAGGAATAAACCCCAATGCTATTGATATCCTTGCCACCAAACTGGGACAGGAAACTTTTATTCTTATCCTTCACACTTGGGAAAGTAAGAGAGAGGCTGTGATTCCTTCAGCATGGTGATGAGCTGTGGACATAACAGGAGCATCCTTTCCAGGGCACTGCTGATGGATGAATGCATTTCAGACCCAATATGCACTTCTTGCTTTTTCTGAGGCAAGGAGATCAGAGCTGTGGTACCTGGAAGAAGCCAAGACGTATTTGTATCCATCCCATCATCAAGTTTACTTTATTTCTGTCAGATATGCCTAGTTTGCATTTTAACAAATGCATTGTGAATACTGCTTTGTTCACTTGAGTACTGCTGGTGGTAGGATGTGAGCCCTATGGAAGCTGTCTATGGAGCTCTAGTTTCACCTACAGTGTATTAGTTTCTCTGCCTTATTCCTTCTCCCTGCTTTTAAGCCAATTTTGCTTTTAAGTGCTTCTCCAAGCTGTGGAAAGCTACTGATGTTCAGAAACTCTCAACCTCCACCGCAGGGATCACCATTCTTCTGCATTCTCTGTTAGCAAGTATTTTATAATTCATTATTCCAGTAACACTTAAGTTTCAAACATTTCTGGGTTGCTTAAATATATTAAATTTATGAATTCAGCCTGTGTATGTCTGATAATGCATCAGATCTGTTCCTCATGCCTCTTGTATCTCCCTGTCTCCCTCACAACAATGCTGTATTAATTCTTTGGGTGATTAACAGTGTCTGCCTACAATTGTGTTAGAAGTATCTTGAGAAGTAAGAAGTCAGCTAAAATTCAAAGCAGGACAAGGCAATCTTTATACGGAACTTGAAAGTGCTGCAAAATTATACCTAAAGAGATCAAGCACTTCTGCTTCAAAAGCTGCTCTGTCCTTTTCCCTTCCCTCTGAGTAGTAAATAATCTGCATTAAAGCAGTTCAGGTGAGCAACCAAACACATTTGTATGTAAGCAGCAAAGAGACTGAAATAGAGCAATCACCAAAATGATTTTGTGAAGCAGCTTGGAGCCTTCTAACTTGAGATCTGTTTTCTGAATCATTGTGCAGAAAAATAACACTTAGTTCATGTGAATGGATTCAGACAGGCTTTAAAAGGAAAGGGTGACGTGAAGGTGCTGCTTGGGTGCTTGGGTTTGCCCTGTGATGAGGACATTGTCTTCTGGGGTCACCTCTACTGCCATCCTGTCAGTCTCCCCTTTCTGTGATGTTCCCTTGGATGTGGGCCAAGACAGTTTCAAACTGGGAAGCAATGTAAAGCCAACGAGCAGAGTTTCACAGCATGGAAAATATTTACTTTCCTCTGTCAGTCTTCTCCTTCCTTTTCCTTAATCTCTGAACATCTCCATGCATAATCTTGCCTATAATTATAACCACATGGGAACCAAGAGCATGCTACCTAGTAATTACATTATTAAGTAATATTTATTTGTTCATATGACTTTCACTCTCTTTCACTTATGTTAAAAAATGGATTTTTATCTGCCATTGTTTGGAGTCAAGAATGTAGAGTGTATTACACACACAAACCCAACCCTTTTTCTGTTTGGGGAAAAAAAACCCCACAACCACAACCCATGTTCAAGACTTTCCAAGTATTTCAGCAAAAGTAGTAATTAAGGAGTTAGTTAAACTTCTGGAGTTTTACCTGAGAACTACACAACCTTTTTAGGTAGTTGTGGAAAGGAAAGATCTGGTGAGCGTGTCCCATTTGCAGTTCAGCTCTGGGATGCCTATTTTGCAAAGCTGCAGCTGGAGTGGTGGAAAGGTACAAGATGAGTGAGTTTGTGCTGCATCCTTCCCCTACCCCTCTGCTCATCCCGTGTGCCCAGGCCAGGCACAGCCAGAATGGAGCCTGTGTGCTGAGCCCCTGCATTGCTGTGCCTGAGCACTCGTCCACCAACACCAGTGACTCACCAAGTGACTAAAATATTGCTTTGCCATACTACCAAAAGTTGCAACTCTGTTAAAAAAAGTAATTATTTTATCAGTGACTCTGTCAGCCCAGGGATTTGTATGAGCAGCTTCCTTAAAGGCTAAAGGGACCAAAGAGGGGGGGGGGGGTGTTTTACACTGTTCTGAGAGAATGGAGATGAGCTTTCAAAGTTGGTTTGTGCTGGCAGACACAGCCAGCCAAGGTGTTTGAGCTGAACAGTGGGCTTTTTGTGTACTAATTGATACCCAGATGTTTTCTTGGAGTGTTCTGGCTAAAGAAAAAAAAATAATAGAATGGCTTGAGTCCGAAGGGACCTTAAAGCTCATCTAGTTCCAACCCCACTGCCATGGGCAGGGACACCTCCACCTACATCAGGCTGCTCAAAACCTTATCCAACTTGGCCTTGAACTCTTCCAGGGATGGAGCATCCACATCCTCTTTGGGCAACCTGTTCCAGTGTCTCACCACCCACATAATGAAGAATTTCTTCCTTATATCTAATCTAAATCTACCCTCTTTCAGTTTAAAGCCATTACCTCTTGTCCTATCACTACATGCCCTTGTAAAAAGTCTGTCTCTACCTTTCTTGTAGGTACCCTTCAGGTACTGAACAGCTGCTATAAGGTCTCTCTGGAGGCTGAACAACCCCAATTCTCTCAGCCTGTCCTCATATGAGAGATGTTCCAGCCCTCTAATCATCTTTGTGGCCCTCCTCTGGACCTGATCCAACAGGTCCACGTCCTTCTTATGTTTGGGGGCCCAGAGCTGGGCACAGTACTCCAGATGAGGTCTCACAAGAGTGGAGTCGAGAGGGAGAACCACCTCCCTTGACCTACTGATCACTCCCAGGAGACAGTTTGCTTCCTGGGATGCAAAATGCGTATTGCCAGGTCGTGTTGAGCTTCTTGTGAACCAAAATGGTTGCATCCATAAGATACAAATACATCATCTTAACTCGTTGCTTTATTTAATTCAGCTTTTGATTTAGATGCTAATTTTTCACACCATTCAGAAAATTTCCCTGAACGAGGAGCAGGAAAGACTGTGGAAAGCTGAGCACCTGTTGACACTAGCGACCCAGTCTTCTGCAATCTTATTCCTCATCTAATTAGCAAAGCAAAATAACTCAAGAGTAACATTTTGTATAAACTCAAAGATGCAACCCACTGTCTTGCAGGGTTGTGCAGAGCAGACTGTAAATCAGGCAATGGCTCTTAACTTACAAGTGGCTTCATCTCCTGCTCTGAGTAGATAAAAGGAATATCATAGGCAGCAGGTATTACTCACGCCAACTTTGCACATACTTGGCTATGATGCTCCTTTTAGAAATGTTTCCTTCTCCAGAGAGCCAAATAAGAACTGTCATCCTGAAAATAATGACTGATTAAGAAACTGCAATATGGAAATATTAGGAGAGGGAACAGCGTGTGGCCCTTATAAAGGGCTGTAGCAACTGTGGAGAACAAAACAACTGGGCTTGGGTCCTGAAGAGATCTTTACAAACTCAAACGTGAAGTAAGCCGAGAGGAGCTGGTGGTACAGCTGTGTACATCATCAGTGCTGTTAGTCTGGTTTTGCTCAGCATCCGACACCTTCAAGCCAAAACTTTGGGAGACTTCCAGTAAGAGAAGTATGTTGTAATTACACAGGAGTTAAAAGTGTATCATTTCTTATTAGAAGTGTATCTGGCCAAATTGCAAAGGGATTTTTTCCTCTTCTTCCATGTCTAGCTTTGTTTAAGACCTGCTTTGCAACAAAGCCAGTAAAGTCAGGCTTCTTTACTTTAGAAAGTGGAGCAAGTACTGCAGGCTAATGGGCAAGGCTGAAGGTATTTTATTAACACCACCATGAGGGCAGCCTGATTCTGATTTATTTGCAGAAATTTCACAATCTTGCAGTGCTGTCCAGCAGATTTCCTCTTGTTTTTCAAAAGACTGGATATTAAGATTGGTCCAAGCAGAAAGATTTGTTTGAGTATGAGCTTCAGCTATAGATTAACTTTCTGGAGATCCTAGTGCACACATGTAAACGTTAGGAGTTTAGAAGAAACCTGTGGTCACTAATCAATGTGGTTAGTGTTTTAATTCACATATCTGTTCTAAATAGAACTTTTCCAAAAGATTCTGTCTAAATTTAAATGGACTGTTTATAGCAACCAGCCAGTAATACAATATACTGAGCAAAATGTGCTGAGCATGTGAAACAAACAGAGTTATTAAGCCATGAATAAATCATTGATTCAAATCAACTTGCACTAATGATAGTGCCCATTTAAAGAAAATGTACCATGTAATTCAAAGTGTTTCAGAATTAATAATAATAATTACAATCTTAATCACCAGGAGGCAATGTTTCTTTCCCTTGCAGCTGAGGAAAACTTAGTAATGCGGGATTTATACTTCTCAAATGTAAGCCTCTAATTTCTTCATAGCAATCCTAACAGACATGTGCCATTGTGTGGGATTATTCCTCTCTGCTGAATGGGCAAAACCAAAGAAAGATTACAAATTTGGCCTTGTATATTGTTTTGGGAAGAGAATGGCTTTTACTCTTAATTTCTCTTCTACGGGGAATTGCCACACCCTGGTTTGAGCTTTGGTGTTTGGAACTGGAAAAAAAAGTCAGAATTCCCTGCAGACTGGAGAAGGTTGATTCCAGTTTGTCAAAACACTTTGTTACTGCTGAAACATGGGAACACATAAATGTTCATATAAGGTAAAATTGAATGTTTGCATACAGATGAGTGGAGATGAAGTAAACTGAAGCATGTTTACCTATCAAGCTAATTCATGTAGTCATTTGCTACTGAAAACTCTGTCCAAATATCAGCATGTTTCCCATTAAGGTTTTAGATTTTGGTGTGGCAACATTTTCTTTACTTGACAGAGAAAACCTCCTTTGAAAGAACATGTTCCTAATAGCTCCACAGCTGGGAGGAGGACCTGGGTCTCTGGGTATTCAGCCCTCAGCTCTGCCCATGGGGTCACAGCTCCTTCAGCACATCTGCAGCCGTGCCTTGGGGATGCCAAGCTCACCTGTGGAGGAGCAGCTGGCTGGGATTTGGCAGGAAACACAGAGATGACCTTCTTTTCTTCTATAATGTCTTGTACAGAATCATTCTATAAATCATGGAGGCTTTACTTCAGACAAGAAGTACATCTTATCTGGGTAAGCAGGTCGTCTTCAAGTATAGATGGCCTTTTCCACCAGCTGTGCTGTTTGTCACCTGTGGGAGCCTCATACCTGGTGCAGCTCTCACCCAGACAACATGGTTATGGCTTTCTTGGAGATTGCTGAGCTAACTGTGAAGTTAGGCTTGAATGATGTAGGCTTATCTTGGAGGAGACTTGTAAAGATCTCTCAGATTTGCAAGCGTGCATTTTCTGCGAATATGTCCTAAACCTTTTCTGGCCACCATTGAAGCACAGGCTCCTACAGCATCAGCTCATGCCAGATGCAGCATCTTCCCTCCCTGCCTGTCCTCAGCCACTGCTTTCTGGCATATTTTCTTCTCCAGTTAGGTAACTTGTTAAGTGAAAGCTTTGTGCATTAACTTGTAAGATTTTCTTACAGCTTCATGGTAGTAGTGTTTAAAAATGAACTCTCTTATGAGAAAAGCTGCCATGTCTTATTAATATTATATATGACTCTGGAATGCTTGGCTGTGTGTCAGGGGGGATAGCTCCCTTAAGGCACATTATCTCTCTGTTGCCCAATATGTGTTTCCTTGAACTTTTTTGTGATGCAGCTCCCCCTGGCAGCTGTTGGCAATGGGACATGGACCAGATGACCCTCAGGTCTGCTTTGATGTGGCTGTTCTCATGCTGAGAGTGTTCATCAACCCTTTGGTCTCCATGAGGTATGAGGAAGCATTACCTTAACAGACTTCTGTGCAGTAATTCAATGTGGTAAATATTGATCTTATTTACCTGGCTTTCTGAGCACTTTTTGCTTCTAGTAGCACTCAGGAAGTCCGTGACATTATTTTTATAGAGAGATGAAAACAAAGGGAATTGAAGCAAAAAAAAACCCCAATGGAGATGTAAGCTTTCTACAGCTGGTCCAAGACACCACATATTGCAACCTCTTGCCTTAGTGCTCTATGTCATTGCTGGGGAAGCCTGTTTCTTATTATATTGGAAATAACTCCTTGAATTCATCCATTGTATATATATACAAGTATGTTCCAGGTCAAGAGGGAGAATTTAAAGTTACTTTATGAGTTACTTTCTGCAGTTTCTATTTTTTTATGTTATTTGATGCTCTTCATCCTACTAAAAATTGAAAACAGGGCAGTTCATGCCTTGGGATGGGATGAGGTGGAGTTTGAAGAATAGAAAAGCACCAGAAACAACTTCTTAACTTTCAGTGTTGCCTACAAACTCCTGTTAAATACAGCCTTCAAAACTATTTTTTTAAAGTGATGCTCCTGACATTGCTGCCACAGAAGCAGTGAGACCATTCACACTTGATACAGTACACCAGAATCAACCCTGTCAAGAATGTCCCAAGTACCAAAAAAAAGTGAAAGAAGAGAGTCTTGATGCTCACAAGTCTCTTACCCTTGAGAAGTGAAGTATCAAGTGTGTGGGTTTGCCTACAGCAATGTCAAGTGTGCCACCACACTTGCTTTGCTTTGTCCTTTGCTGAAAAATAGAAGAAAGCACCAAGGGAGTGGGATGGAAATGAGAAGAGAGGAATGGTAAGGACATGAAGGATTCCCTAGACTTTGGGATGTAGATTTATGGGTCTCATAATAGGACTTCTGCTTGCAAATGTTTTTCTGCTTTTCCTAGTGAGCAGCAGTAGTCCAATCCTGTTCTCTTTAAGAGAAGGATCATTTATGCTCTCAGCATGGATGATATTTCAAAATTTCCACATCTTTTCAGTGCCTCAACAACCTCTTGTGAAGATGAAGTGTGGTGGTGGTTGTTGTTTTCCAGATGAGGTTCTGTGGTGTCCTCCACTAAGGCCTCTGTGACTGTATCTCTGGGAAATGAGTGTAGGTAGGTAAACACTCACATGATACTGTGTGCCAGAGTCAAAATCTGTGTAACTGTCTAAAAGGCTGTATATCTCATGAACTACAGAGTTGAAGACATCTGTGGCTTCTAACCTGGACTTTATCTAATACTGGTAAATTCTGAATTCTCTTTTGCCCCGTTTTAGCAATTGAAAGAGTTGTTTGATGATTCGTAATGAACATTAATCATAATTATAGGCATGTCATTTTTTGAGCTTTTGAATTTGTGTCCTCTCAACGTTTGTGTGACTGTTCCAGCAGCTGCAAATATTGATGTAAACACAAGACCACATCTATGGGAAGAAATCTGCAAATGATCAGGAGAGTTGGATGCACACTGAAGTAGGGCACTTGGTGTCAGCAGAACTGTTACCTTCCCAAGGCATTTTCCCTTCTCGTCATAATGCAGAGAGGAGCCAGCTTTGCCTTCCTTTAAATCAAAACCCTGTACATGAATAATATATTCCCACTAAATACCAATATCATCTTTTTAAACCATCTGCACATGGTAGGAGAATGTGTAAGTGAGAGAGGGTAAATATTTAGAGAAGACAAAGGTACTTCTGTAGCCTGAAGCCAGTGGGTGTGTGATAGGGACACATCACCCGTTAACGTGCCAGAGGACACGCTGTGATGAGGTGAGGCACAAAACATCTTTCTCATCGTGTGCCCAAAGGCGGTGGACCTGACACTTCCAAGAAGCAGCAGACGTGGGGTTGTTGTCAGAGGCCCCGTTCCCACGCTGTCTCTGTCAGGCCACCCTGGCTCAGGGCTGCGTGTTGGGAACACAACGTTTTAATTTCCAGCTCTGCCTATGGGGAAATGGAGTAGCATATGTCTGGAGACCTGCTGCTTCTCCTTGCAGAGGTCACACTGATTCAGTGAGAACTGGCTTTGGCTTCCTATGACACAGAAATCTGAGGGGAAAACCATCTGTGAATCCCATCTTAAATGGATAATGTGAACTGCAGATGTGTCGTTGTGCCTTGTCCTGATGTCCACAGGGGCAGGGCTGAGCTTTCTGCTGCTGCTGACATGGGTCTTGCATTGTTCCTTGAAAGTGTCAAAAGTGGAAAGCAAGTTGCACTTTTTGGGTCCCTAGAGGGAGTGTGCAGTGCCCTGACCCCCCCCAGCTTCTCCAGTGTTCCCTCCATCTTTGTTCCCTTCCTCACTCACAACCTGTCTCCTGGTTTTGCTCTTCCTTCAACCCAATCCTACACACAAACAGCGAGGAGAGAAGTGGGAGAGAGTGCTGCTTTCCTTCCAGCTCTGCAGGCTGGAGCTGTCCCAGGAGGGTGGGAGCACCCTGCTCATGCTGTCATGTCCACCACAGAATGAATTTGAGGGTGGCTTCTGAATTTAAAATTAACTAGCAGCAGTTTGAAGCATCATCCTGCACGTCTTGCTCTTTCTCCTGATTTTTTTTCTTCTACTCAATGAATGCAGCCTCATGTTAGAGAGGAAATTGTCCTGCTGTCTCTGCAGCAGGAAGGCAATACAGTAGGAGGGGACACATTACTCATCAGTTCCCATTGCTCTAATCTGTGGTGCCAGCCTTGGCAGTCACATCTGTGAGTACCACAAGAGAGTAGGAAATCCACTCAGACAGTTGTATTGCTGCAGGTGCATCATGCATCCTAGCAGTAGTGTTTTCCTCAGGCTTTTTCTCACTTAAAACCCTTATGTTGTCTTTTTGTTATTCTTGAACATGTTCCCTCCTGCCCTTCTTCACCTCCCAAGAATGAAAAAGTTAAAAATCAGCATTAAGAGTTTTATAGATAACTGCTTGTTTTTACTCTTCCCTGCAGGCAGAGCTCGAAGGTTGAGAGGAAGGATGCCCCAAACTGCAGCTCTGCCTGAGAGAGCTTCCTTGATGGAGCTTTCTGGCTCCAGCCAATTCTTTAGCCAAATTTTCTATCTCAGCCTTCATTTCAGAGTATGACCAGTTAATACTGGAAGAAAATATAGCCTTCAGTTCTTACTCTTAGGTTTTACCCTGTTGGCTTTCAAACCTGTGAGACTTCTGAAATGTTGAGATGCAGGTGTTTATGGGTTTCCTTCCAGGGATCAGGCAATGGCAAGATTGCACGTCCTCAAATGCAAGATGGTCATGTTTTACGGTAGAAACCTTTGCTGGTGAAAAATGAAATCATCTATTTCCTGGATTAGTTTTGAAAAAAAAATTCTTTTATACAATGAGGAAGAATAAAATAGTCATTTTGACAAAGTTTCCATGTAAAACTTTATTGGGAAAAAAAAACCTGCTTCAGTTTGATTGAGAAAGTAGAAGAACTTGAAACCACAGTGAAATATTCTGCTCTCATTTTGTTAATTCAGAAGTTTTTTCTTGGTCGCTGCACTGGAAGTTACACTTTCTGAAGAACAAGTTGTGTAGGAGCCTATTTTTTTTTTTTTAAATCTTTTTGAGCCAAATGCTCTTGTTCCAAACAAAAGGTTGTTTGTCCAACCTGGGTGCTGGAGTGTGACAAGCAGTGGGGAAGCGTGAGAGAAAAGAGCAGCGAGGCTTCAGATGTGACACTTTGCCAATCCTCCCATTTTCAGTTTGGGGTTTGTTGGTTTTTTTTTCAAATTACAAAGTTTTTCTTGTTTCTTGGATGGAATAACACAGATCCAGATCCAACAAGCAGTCTGCCTTCAGTGGCCTGATAAATTGTTCTTAATTTTCTGGAATAGGTTAATTTCATTTAGGTAAGGGATGGCAAAAAGAGCAGCCCTTTCAAGGCATTGCCAAGTAAGAAGATTAAGTCAGCATCAAATCCATTAGTGAACCGATTTATCTGTGTTGGCTAACACCATTTCTGCCTCTTTGTCCTGTTTTTTTTTACCTTCAGTGGTAATTTAGGTAACCCACAATCTTGCTGCTATATCACAGCATTACATGGTGGCTGCTCTGCTTAAAACTAGATTTGCTGCCCTCTTCATGTTTTTTAAGTGGATTTAGTTGAGTTTTGTTTTTTTCATGGCAACTTTTACTTTTTCTGCAAATATACCACTTCTTTGGAAACTCCTGGGATATCATTTCTGGGAACATGCATTCCTAATCATTGTGGGATAGAACAAGCCTGCAATGAAGAAGTTGCCTTTATTAATTGCACATGTATATGTGTCCATGATTATTCAGTGCCAGCTTTGAGCTTCCTTTCAGGTGACCTGTTCCTGGTCTCTGTGGTGGGCCTGCTTGTAGTTGTCTCAACAGTCTTTGTTTTTCTCATTTTAGTTTTCTACTGATTGGAGCCTCATGGACAAAGACTCTGATATCCGTTGAAGTCTAACCTTTGATAAAGACATTTTTAATCTTTGGGATATTTATAATGCGTCTGCATTTTGTGGGTTCTTTGCTAGTTTCCTAGTCTTGGATGTTGCAAGCTCTACCAAGAAACATGTATGCCAGCTATTATCCTTCTCTTTGTTAGTCTTGCTGAAGCACTCAGGACTTCGGGGAAAAGTCTTGGTTTAGAGGACACTGCTAATAACTTCTTGCCCACAAAGACGTACTCAGTTGTCCTCTTCTAGATGAGTTAGTTTGGCTTGAAGCCAGCAGCAACCTCTCAACATTATTGCAATGTTACTTCTGATTTTCTTGGTCTTTAGCATCATTCTTTAAACTTTATGCTTTGCTGGGTAAAAATCTGGCTGGATCGCCAGGCCCAAAGAGTGGTGGTAAATGGAGTTAATTCCACTTGGTGGCCAGTCACGAGTGGTGTTCCCCAGGGCTCAGTACCGGGGCCAGTCTTGTTTAACTTCTTTATCAATGATCTGCATGAGATGATCGAGTGCACCCTTAGTAAGTTTGCAGACAGCACCAAGCTGGGTGGAAGTGTTGATCTGCTTGAGGGTAGGGAGGCTCTGCAAAGGGGTCTAGACACACTAGATTGATGGACCAAGACCTTGTGTGAGTTTCAATAAGGCCAAATGCTGGGTTCTGCACTTTGGCCAAACAACCCCTGGCAACACCACGGGCTTGTGGATGAGTGTCTGGAAAGCTGCCTGGCAGAGAGAGACCTGAAGATATTGACTGGTAGTCGGCTGAACATGAGCCAGCAGTGTGCCCAGGTGGCGAGGAAGGCCAATGGCATCCTGCCTTGTATCAGGAATAGTGTGGCCAGCAGGACCAAGGAAGTGATTTTATCCATGTACTCAGCACTGGTGAGGCCACATCTTGAGTACTGGGTTCAGTTTTGGACCCCTCACCACAAGAAGGACATTGAAGTGCTGGAGTGTGCCAAAAGAAGGGCAGTGAATCTGGGGAAGGGTCTAGAGCACAAGTCTTATGAGGAGCAGCTGAGGGAACTGGGTTTGTTAAGCTTGGAGAAAAGGAGGCTCAGGGGAGACCTTATCACCCTCTACAACTACCTGGAAGGAGGTTGTAGAGAGGTGGGGATTGATCTGTTCAACCAAATAACAAGTGTTAGGACAAGAGGAAATGGCCACAGTTGTGCCAAGGGAAGTTTAGATTGGATATTAGGAAGAATTTTGTTACTGAAAGGGTTATCAGGCATTGGAATGAGTTGCCCAGGGCAGTGGTGGAGTCCCCATCCCTGGAGGTATTTAGGAGTCATGTAGACATACATAGTGCTTAGGGATATTGTTTAGTTGAGAGCTGGTCAGTGTTAGGTCAATGATTGGACTTGATGATCTTAAAGATCTTTTCCAATCTAGGCAATTCTGTGATTCTGTGATCCATACAGAAGATGGGTTAAATGTTGAGCATCAGAATGAATCCAGTTTTCCAATAGGCTGGTTCTGTGTTGTGTGAGTATGAACTCGACAGAAACTCATCCCAGTCAGTGGATTTGTAACAACTGAAGTACCTGGTTTCCTGGAAAACTTGAGGGCACCCTGTACTTTTTTTAATGAGTGTGATGACTCACAATATATCTGCTCTGCTGGGGGCCAATTTCCACTGTGTAGAAACATGGGGTTTTTTCAAATGAATCACCCAATCTTCTATAAAATGTGAATGAAGTTGGTCTTCAGGGCAAAAATTACTGGAGAAAGGCAGGTAGTGTCATCAGAAGACTTTATTTCTCCAGGAAACTGGGGTCAAAAATAAAGAAGGGCAGCACTGATAATCCGAGGTTTATACCTACAAGGGAAGAGTGTATTCATGTCCAGCTTTTGTTGGTAGGTCCTTTTACTGTGGAAGCCATCTTCATATGTTGGGAATATTTGTAATTTATTGTTCATATAATAACGATGTAGCAGCAACTTCATGTCTACCTCCAAACATGGCCTTTTGGGGGACAGTAGGGTGATTGTGTGCAGATCCAGAATGGTTTAGCTCCTTGAGCCTGTGAGAGCAGCTTGCTGGTGTCTGGAGTCTCCAAGGCATGCATCTTTGTTACCTTGATATTTCCCTGTCTCCTGAGGAGGAAGGTGACAGCTCTGTTTATGTGATTCTGATTACTGGAATTGACTTTCTGGAAGCTGACATTGTTCTAAATGCTACTATCATCCAAAGCAGCCTCTGCATATGCTTCACCCCATGCCTGTCTTGCAGGCAGTCTGAGAAACTTGTAGCATTTACCATAACTATGATTCGCAGTGCCCTGTCTTTCATAACTACCAGACCATCTGAAGATTGTGCAGAAAGTGCTGATAAAGGTACCCAAATAATAAAAGGGAGTAAAGAGAATAGATGTGTTCCTGTCAAAGAACACTCCAAGGTCCACAGTGCAGCTGTAGCTCGTCCTGGTGTAAAGGCTCCTTCACAGACACTTCAGTAGGTATCATTTCCATGGAGCCACATCACTTTTGAATCCCTGCCATGTGTGCTTAAATGTTCTCATGCTGGGCCCAGGGAACAAGGTCCTGCAGTGTGTTGTGCTGTACCAGGAGGCATGTTGGGCTTTTTGCTCTTTTGCTGAAAATTTCATTGATTTTGCTCTTAGTACTTAATGTCCTCCACGTGTTCCTTTCCTGAGAAGATGTTGCAGTCATATAGCAATGTATTGTACAGCTGCTGGTAGTTTTATCTACTTCAGTCTTCTTGGCTATTACGTAGTGCTGTTGTTATGGCCAGGGTCACAAAGCCATGCTCTTGTACATAGATGGCAAAGCTCTTTTTCCTGGCATGTGAGCAAGTGTTCAGTTTTGGGAATCCAAGAGGTATGTGTGAGTTTTTTGTTAAGTGAGACGTGCTGGGAGATGTGCAAGCAGCAGGAACCTGAAGGGCAAACCAAGGTCAAAGCTCAGTTCCTGAGACCATGGTCTCTGGGAACAAGGAAATAGCTTTGGGCTCCACTTACAGAGAGGGAATTGTCTTCAGGCTGTGTGTGACCACCTCTGTTCCAAAATGGGCATAAATTAAACAAACAACACTCTTAGTTTATGCATGAGCCATGTCACTGCTTGCTCAGATGCTGACCTGCAAGGCCATGGGCAGCTTCTACCCTGTGCCAGAAGGACAACAACGTGTTTGTTCTCATGCAGTGTGGTTTAAAATGGACCTTTCCAGTTATCGCCTAGGAATCAGCTGGCGTGGCTTCTCTGGAAGACATCTTCAGGGGCTTTGCAAACTGACACAGGCCACAAGCATGGACGTGTTGACAGTCCAGGAATGGACTATGACTGTATTCAATTGCATCCAGCCTGGAGCATGAAAGACTTCCAAGTCAAGTGGAAACTACAAGATAACTGCTGGATGCAGCAGTCCAAGTTAGGAGTTAGTCAAGGGCTCTTTTGATTAGACCCCTGGTGTTGTGAATCCCCAGTCATGCTTGTTAACCCAGGTAGCTCTGTGCTCTTCCAGGGCCAGCAGCTCCAGTCACAGCACCTCCAGCAGCAAAACGTGTTTCTGGTACCATGGTGGGGTAATGACTCCATCTAGTTCATGGGAAGAGTGTTGCCTACTGAATATACAGTTGCATGTGCTGCAGTTCAGCATTTCTCATCTAAACCCCTCCCAGTCTGGGAGACTGAGGGGAATTCCAGGATGGGTAAGTAGGGCTGTTCTGCCAGTTTTATCTTGCTTCTTTTAATTGTTCCTGTATATTGCAGGCTCCTGAGACTGCTCGGTAAAGGGCTGCTCAAAATGAAGTGTTCAGTTTGGGAGAACTGCCGGAGAGCCAAAAGATGAGCACATCAGAAATATTTTAGTTTCTATTTCTGTTCTGCCTTCCACTGAACAGCATCCTTGTACTTTTAAACATCAGTGAATGCGAGGAAGGCAGATCTGCTGGCAGAGCAGGAAGCCAAAACGTGCAAAGGCAGCGGTTTGCTCAAGGCTACGTGGCAATTAACTGAGGAAGTCTTTGCTCAAGACAAGAAAGGGTCTCTTGTTTGTCCTTACAGTCAGTGCACAATGTGAGATCACCTCCTGCCCTCAAAAGAAATACAAAACAGAACCTGTCAGCACTGCACCCTCATGCTGTGGGATAATCTAGGGCTGACTGGCTGGTCGCATACTTAATTTGTTTGTTTTTTCAGTGTTTATTTTGGGCATGATTGAAGCAGGATCCTCATATCCCCTCTGAAAATCACCATCCTTCAGGCAAAATGTATAGCTTGGCTTGCAGGGTGCTTTTCAATCCCGAGCATTTCTTGGTGGCTGCTGTGGTACCTCTACAAAGTTAACTTCAAGTGTGACTTGTGTAAGCCCTGTGCACTCTTGTTCCCTCCTGGCAATCCCAGCAGCCTTCATGAGTGAAACCAGTGCCTGATGGTGTAGGCAACTTGGGAGTTCTGATATGTGGGGACAGGTATGGCCTTGATCTATCTGGGAAGAAGGAGATGTGTGGTCTGGTCCAAGATGGCATTAGTGTTGATGCTCTAGACCCATCAGCATGCTCAATGTTGAATGCTGGCTTATTTTTAAGGAATATTGTAACATCAAGTGAATGACAGTGAAATTCAGCCTAGTAAGATTTATTACTTTAGTATTGGAAGGTTCCAGCTGACATCAGATTAACATATTCATAGGGTTTTAGGAACAGCTTGAGTATTAACAGTTACCTTCTAAACTGAAATCTTTGCAAGAGTCTTAAGTCACTTCTGCACTAATGACTCAGCCTGTCTTCATAAGAGGTTGATTTTTTTACATAGTATTCTGAGGCTAAATATGAAAGAGAGAAAATGGCCCTTAATTTTAACAAGTTCCCATTTGGTTTAACAGCTGCTGTGAGTTCTGTCTTGTCTTTTCGGCTGTATGTGCCTCTTTGGCAGTGTGTTTCTGGCTGTCAGATTCTTACAGAGTTCTAATGAAATGCAACACTTTTTTCTTCTTCCCACAGCTGTTATTTGTCATTTGATAAAAATCTGCCTTGTTAGAGTTTTATTCCTGAATAAATGATTAAAGGACAGTTAGTATCAGAAGGCAGTGCTGGCATGAGAGTTTCTGCTTTGTTGCTAGCATAGAAGAAGCCATCGCTCTCCTTTTAAAGTGTTAGTAGCTGGATTTGGGAAAGGCTTTGACCTCCTGAGGGAACCAAAGCTGGCTTCTTCCCTTCTTCTGCCCTTTACTACTGTCTTGTCCTAACTGCAGTTGAACGCTATGTCCTGCACTCCTGGTGATGAGTTGCTGGGTTTTGGGAATCGGTCTGGGTTTGTTTTGCATTGTGGTGCAGCCAACACTGTGTGTTTCTCCACTGTGCTCCCAAATGAAGGCTGTTACATCTGTTGAGTTAGCAGACATGGGCCTATGCTCCTTGGGGTGCATTTTCCCCACCCTGAAGCCAGGAAGATGAGGCAGCCAAAGCTGTGTGATGTGGTAGCCTGGGCATGGTGGAGCTTCTTGGGTGGTTCAGACTGGAGAGTTTGCTGCAAAGCTGATCTCTTGTTATTTTGTGTAAATCTGTTACTGAAGCTGCAAATCCTGGCTCCTTCTAGCTCTGAAGTTACAAATAACTCCCTGGATCCCTTAGAACACATACAGATACTTGACTGAGCTATTTGAGTCTGTTAAAAACTTCACTTGGTTGTGCAAGGGTGGTCCTGCCAGACTGAAGATGACCTTCTTGCTCTCAGAGGTGTTTCTTGAGCTGCCTAAATGAACGTTCAACAAATGTTGGTGCATTGACATGCCTGACAGGGAAATGCACACCACATCACAGCGTGCTGCCAGCTCTGCTCAGAAAGCAGAGTGTTTACTGAGCTCCACTCCCTTTCTCATTAATGTGCAAAGCTCTTACCCATTTCTGGCATTGCACCAAGCAAATTTTTTGACAGAATTTCTGCAAATCTCTTTGTAGTGCATGCTAAGCCTGCCTTAGATCTCCCTGTCCTCTCTGTGTTTTGCTTTTGGAGCTCCCTCTGAAAAGGAAGGTGGGCAACATGCTGTGAGTTTTTGTTGCCTACCTTGGTATGCCTGCGTTACACTCCTGCTGAGGGCTAGAAATGTTTGTCCTTTCTGACCCTGTCAAATAACCGCCTCTCAGGAAGGTATTTTTAATGTTATGTGATACTGCAAATACCCTCAAGATTTCACAATGAAAGTATGACTTTGGTGTTTGCTTTTGGACACAAGGACTTCCCACTAGAAGACTGTATTCATCTCATGCTTCGTTTCATCATTAAATCTTGTTACTTTGGAGTTTGTTGATAAACAGAAATACTTCACTGGAGACGGATAACAACATAGGAGTTCAGCAGTTATATGAAAAATATGAATGAATCCCATCAAGGAGAAAAACGGAGCATCACAAATGATTCTGAAGAAACTGGGAGGCAGGAAATAATATCTTATGCTTAATGAATCACAGCTCTAAAAAATGCTGCTGTTAAAGAAAGTCTAGGAGTGGAGAAGAGGGCTTTTCAGAAATTGCATAGAGTGAGGTTTTTCTTTTGAAAATTTGGGAATCTTGACCTCTTGTCTTTGGAGAGGGTGGCAGTTGAAAGTGTGTCCTCTAAAACTGATAGAAAATCCAATACTTCAGGAACAAAAGGCAATGTGAAAAGCTGTAGCTTTTCCTCTGTTTTCCAGGAGGTCTCTCACTAACTTATGGTACTATTGAATTATTCCTTTGTTTCTGAGCTTACTCAACCAGCACATGCTTTTTTTTTTTTTTTTTGCACCAAGTGGTGTGGAAGGCAGCTTGGATTGGAGTAAGGGCAATGTCAATCTAGAAATTCTTATTCTTGTCAGTAATTTTTAGGAGGAGAAACTGTGCATGAGGGGGATGGTCAGTCTATCTCCAAGGGTCCTTTCCAGCTCTGTTGTCACTCATGGGTTTTAATAGTCATATCCTTGGCCATACAAACACTGAGCAGGGGAGCAGCGTCTCCTTTATCAACCACTTAAAAGGTCCACTCGGTGTCAGTGCTTAAAGGGTTGCAGGCAGCCTTGTCGAAGCCTCCCTGGCTGCTAATGGGAGTCATAAGGCTCAAGTTACAGGTTACTTTGAAGTAACCTGGTAGGGATGTTAGGTCATTTCAGAGAGAAGGTCTCTGATTTATTTCTTGTTGAGAAAAGTTCAATAGACATCAAAAGGGAAAGGGGAGAAAAAGTTTAAGGGGACACTAAAAGCACCATCACTTGATGGTGATTATACAGTTCTAAAAGTAGACTTGTCCTTATCTCTACAGGTGAGAAAGTAGGACTTGGGCATATTTCAGGATTAGGCAATTTAGCTAAGAACCTTCAGTTCAGGCAATTGAGCTAAGTTTCTTCAGTTTACAGGGATAGCCTTTTTTTTCAGCATCTTTTATTCTTTCTGGTGTTTTTTGCTGAGGGTTTATTTGTTTAAGAGCAGAATCCAATGATGCTCTTGTACTGGAAGCTGTCAATGGCAGAGGTGTCTGCCAGTGTCATCAGTTATGATCCACAAGTGGAAGATCTCCCTTTTAATGTGTGTATTGCTGCCTACAAGCATGGCTGGTTACTTCAGGAGGTTCCTCCAGTAGTTTAGGTGTCATAGTCCCATGAAATTTTATTATCTTTCAAGCCAGTTGGATATTAGCCACCATTAGGCTCACTATTGAGATCAGTGTCAGAGCACACTCATTTGAACCATTTGTTCACACAGACATCATCAGAACATGGTCACTGTGGACTTTACTGGAAAAACACATTTCTTCTTTTAATATACACACACATTGCACCTCAAAGATGATTAAGTTTCACAACTTTTTTTAGGAAGAAAAAACAGAAGCAGATGCTTTCCAGCAATGCATTTAGGACTCCCTAGTCCAAGCTTCTCTTATTGATCATTTCTTGTTGCCCATCCTGTACCCAGCCTTGACACAAGTCCTGTAAACCCTGTGTATCTGGAGTGAAGCTTTTGCTGTTGTTCTGGGAAACACTGGTTTTTTGGACTCATTTCTGGAAAATGCAAAAGGTCTTTTAGGGCATGTGTTGGTTTTTTTGAGGCAGTTTTTTCCAGTATCATGATTATTCTTATTGAATCAACTTTAAATGTTTGTATTGGACTTTTGCCGATGCAATTGTATCAGAATCCCCAAAGTTCCCAGGTGCAAGTAACTCCCCATTTCCAATGGGATTATTAAAGAGTTGTGAATGAACCAGGGGGTTCAGAATAGATTTTCTTATACTTTCTAGTCTCCTACTTGCATGCACTACTTGTCTCAGAGTTCATATAGTCTTGATGAAGCCATCAAACCTTGGGTCTCTTTCTTTCCCCGTCTGTAATGTAAGGAATATTTCTCCTCTTCCTAGCAGATTGTGAAGGCTGGATGAACAGTAATTCAGGTAGCTCAACCATTTTCCTTGCCATGGGGCTGGATGCTGGGTTTGGAGGACTGGCTATGCACAGGAATGTAAGTAGTTCCCCCAGACATGCTGCTTTCCTGTCCCTCATGGTACCATTTCTCTTCCAGCCTCATCCTCAATGCATGTGTGTACTGTGGCAGTACCTGCTTCGTTGCCAGGTCCAGGGTTAGGCCATGGGAGCAAAAAATGCAGGCTAGAAGATAGTCTGTGTACTAAATATACTCCATGTTTTTGGTGGTTGTTTTTTTTTTTTTTTTTTTTTTATAACCTGCTTTTATAACATTGGCCACCAAATGTTTGAAAAAATACATTAAGATCATCAGAAGAAAAGCCAATCAATGGCATTGTAAAACATACCAAGGCCATTTTGTAGCCTGCAACAAGGCTATCACCTTGGAGATAAATAGGATCCCATTTATGTTTCTTTTTCCCAACTCTAGTGGTAACTGCGGTACAGAAGCAGAATAAATATCCTCCCGTGTTTATCACCCTGCTGCTGCTCTGACACCAGACCCATCATTTAGGGAACCTCTACTCAACTGAGTACTTAACTAGCAGTGCCTCTGTTTTCAGTGCTGAAAAGATGAGCAGAAGAGAGATGGTTTGTTACAGCAATTGGCAAAAAGGCTGTTTATGAGAAATCTGGTAGGTGCTCCACACATCTCCATCCACACCAGGGTGTGCTGGCCTTGCCTGTGACTCATGGTCAACAAAGTCTTTGCTTGGCCAGTGAATTCCTTGCCCCAAGCCCAAATTGAGGAGGGACTTTAGAAGGCCAGCTTTGGTTTAGGAAGGCATCCAGCCTTCGACTGATCCGGTCATGGGATGTCAAGGTGCAAACTTGATGCATCAGATGGGAAGCCCCAAGTAGGTTAAGTCTAGAGGATATCTCTATGTGCTAAGGGGAGAGTAAAGACGGAGAGAAACAGGCCTGCTTTCCCTCCTTCTCCTGCCAGCCATGTTGTCAGCAGGTTTACTCAACATGTTTATGGTAAGAGGAGGATGCTATGTAGTTACAGTGAGGGCAGATTTAGCAGCTAAGGCAGATGAAGTGCAGCTCTGTTACAGCAGTGCTCATTTGCCTGGGAGCCAGTCTGCTTTCCCCCTGCAGCTCTGCATCCTGCTGCTCCCTCCATGCTGGCTCTGTTCCTTACATCCCTGCATTCCCTTTTCTTTGGGCTTTGACACTTGCTTGCAGGACAGTTTTTCTTAATTAAGAAGTGTAAGATTTGCCCTGTAAAACTGCAAGAAAAGTGCAGGCTGGTAAAACTTCAATTTCATGCTTTTCAAGGTAGTAGATTGACAAGCCTATTGCATGGGGTTTGTTTCAGATTTGCCCTACCTATGTGAACTCAGCTTCTGGTTCAAGGAATGGCATTTGTTTACCCTCTCCAGAACAGATGAGAAAGGAATTTCAACTAAATAGTTTGTATTGCACAGACTAATCTGTCTTGGCAGCAGAGAACAGGAATTCATGAAGTTCCTGAGGAGGCAAGATTTGCTGGGAAGGGAAACAGCTGTCCTTAGACCAACCCAGAGTGGGAAAGGTGGATAAACTTCCTCTGGGCACACAAGCCCATCTCAGCATCCCTGAGCTGAGGATGCTCAGGGAACAGCTGCTCTGTCTGTGTGTGTACCCAGCATAGCTCTGTTCTCAAGCTCTTCTACTACTATTCCTCTGATTATTGATTTAGGCTTAGTTATTTCATATGTGATTACTTCT
Organism: Brachypteracias leptosomus; assembly: GCA_013401335.1. NCBI lineage: Eukaryota > Metazoa > Chordata > Aves > Coraciiformes > Brachypteraciidae > Brachypteracias > Brachypteracias leptosomus. The sequence goes on along the minus strand of VYZX01023784.1, from coordinate 2,027,444 downwards.
CTGTCTAAAAATGACCCGTATCTTTTATATTAGTCTCTTTTTTTTGTTGGACAGAGTGTGGGAGGAGATCCTGGTGCTGGGATCCGTATGTGTTAGAGGTTTATCCTGAGCCTGCATTAGAAAGTGAGGCTGGATTCAGGACAGCATTTTGTGTTGTGTTGGTCTGGGTCCAGACTGAGCTTTTCCTCTGTGGTCTACACTCAACTTGTTCTCTCCTGAGGTTGGGTATTGTGCAATACCACTTTGTTTCAAATGTGAATCTTTAAAAAGGATGTTAAAGTGTATCTTGAAAAGGTCATCTGAGTTTGGTATTACAGTATCTAATGCAGCCCAAAAGTGAACCTAGGCGTGTGCACAAACAACACTTATAAAAAGCACCTTTAAGTCTTTATAGGAAATCTGGCTGCTTTGAATGCCCACCTCTTTGCTTTGGGCAGTCATCACCTCACAGAACTTCTTCTGTCCACCCGAAGACCAACAGACCAGTCACAGTCTGAAAAGGTGTTGCCTGTAGTAGACTTGGACAAGATCTGGTCCAGAATGAGTTAAAGGCTAAATGTCCTTCACTGGTAGAAACATTTTTGTGTGGTGATTTTTTTTTTATACCATCATTGCTTCTATATACAATTCGAAAGAGTTACAGGGGAAAAAAAATGCCTCCCACCCCCACCAAGTAACTGGAAAGAGCCAGGACTGGGGAGAGACTCATCTCTGGGACTGCAAGGCTGCAAGAACAAAACAAGCTCTTAGTTGTGGCAGGGTAACATCTGCCTCTTGCAGTGGAGGTCCATGGGTGTGGAGATTGGTGCTGTCACTAAGGTTTGGTCAACAAACCGTGCTGGTGAAGCACAAGGAGGAGCAGGAGGCAGCTCCTGGGCTCAGCTGTGATGGTTCAGCAGGGCTCACCAGGGTGGTCAGACATGATTTTTATTGCTAAGATCAGCTGTGTGTTCAGGTCTGACTGCCCACTCTGCCTGACAGCTGCCTACGAATTGGTTGCATGCACATAGTTCCTTTCCAGGCCAGAAACACACTTTGACCGGCACCAGTAGCAAAGGAACATTATTAAGCCTGAGTTCACAAATTATGTTTTAAAGTAGTAACAGATGGCAAATGGTGGCAGTGCAGCTGCTGGCACCAGGAAAGGATGGGTGCTGGTTTGTCATTTCGAGGGATGCTGGCAATAATTCACATTTGTGTTTATACAGGGCCTTTCCTGTTTCAGAGTTCTTTACAAACCAGTTGATAAGTAATGGGCTTGGAGTTAATGTGGGCTGGGAGAGCTCATCTCTGTGCTTGTGTGGCCAATGCGTGGGGGTAAACAAAAGGGCATCAGCCTGCACTCCCTACACAGCCTGGATGGAAACTGGGCAGCTACTTAGAATCACATAGTACCACTCAGCAGGTATTTCAGGCACAAAAAGGAAGGGAAACATCTGGAAGTCAGAGGGCAGCACGGGTAGCCAGGTGTCAAGTGGGAGTTTGGGTACCTGGCCTCACTGTCTTGTGGTTGCAAGAGGTTTTGTTTTGACTTTTCCCAAAGACCAGCCATCTCCCCCAGGAAGCTGCTGTAGGGAATGGGCAGCCATCAGCCATGCTGTCCTTGCAGAGCCAGGCACTGCAGCTGGGGCCGTACAGGCTCAGCTGGCACTGGGGGAGATGCTGGAGCTTCCTCTTGCTCCTGCCTCTGACACTTGCTCTCCATCAGCCTTGTTGGGATGTGCTGTGAAGACAGGCAGTGCTTCCAAGCCCATCTTTGCCTCAAGTATTTGAAAGTGATACAGGGATGAACTGAGATTTTAAGTTGATTGGTTTTCTATCTCATAGCCTTACTGCAGTTACATGCCAGGAATCTGGGGGATATAGCCAGAAGGGGTACTTTTTAGCACTTTTTTTGTATATATTAAGAGCCAGGTCAAGACCAATACTTATTCCTCCTTCATTACTAACAGATCCAGTTGCCATAATTTTATCCAGGAAAAACATCACACTAAGAAGAGCTAAGTTTAGAAATCCAGAATTGCAACATCATGATTTTCTCTCATGAGAAGGGTCCGAACTTCCAGGAAAACATAGGAAGAAGTCTTTGAAGTCACATAAATGAACAGAAAATGGTATTTTTTAAAAGTTGAAAATTATTGGAGGTAGGTAAAATGTCAACTTCACATAGTTTCCCCGTTCTTTATAGTATCTCCAGAAATAATATTTCTATATACTATCTCTATCTGGCTGCCCAGAGAAGTTGTGGAGTCGTCTTCTCTGAAGACTTTCAAAACCTACCTGGACCTGTGTAACCTGCCCTAGATGAACCTGCTTTGGCAGGGGGGTTGGACTAGATGATCTCCAGAGGTCCCTTCCAACCCCTGATGTTCTGTGATTCTGTGATTCATATTTTTGGGAAGGTGTGCCTAAGCTGAGCACGATGTGTTAGGATTAATGTGGAGTAACACAGGGAAGCTTTCCAAACTGTTCTCTGGGATGGTCTAAAAACATCCTATTGTTTTTAAAATATCTGAAACTCTGAAAATGGGAAGTCACTCTGCACTAGTACCAAAGGAGCACAACTCCTTTTTAAAGGTCCAGAAGATGATATAATTAAAATAATTTTTTTTCAGTCAAGAGTGAATGTCCAGTTACCATGTGCATTGCACCAAGGGAAAAATCGCAGAATGTTAAGGATTGGAATCATAGAATGGTTTGGGTTGGAAGGGACCTTTAAAGGTCATCCAGTCCAACCTCCCTGCAGTGAGCAGGGACACCTTCAACTAGATCAGATTGCTCAGAGCCTCATTAACCGGTCCTTAAATGTTTCCAGGGACGGGGCATTGACCACCTCTCTGGGCAACTTCTGCCAGTGTCTCACCACCCTCTTTGTAAAAAAATGTCTTCCTTATATCTAGTCTAAATCTCTCCTCTTTTAGTTTAAAACCATCATCCCTTGTCTGTTGCAACAGGACCTGCTAAAAAGACTGTCCCCACCTTTCTTATAGGTCCTCTTAAAGTATTGAAAGGCCATAATAAGGTCTCCCCAGAGCCTTCCCTTCTTCAGGCTGAAGGACCCCAACTCTCTCAGCCTTTCCTCATAGCAGAGGTGTTCCAGCCCTCTGATCATTTTTGTGGCCCTTCTCTGGTCCTGCTCCAACAGGTCCACGTCTTTTCTGTGCTGAGGACTCCAGAACCAGACACAGTGCTCCAGGTGAGGTCTCACCAGGGCAGAGTAGAGGGGCAGAATCACCTCTCTTGATCTGCTGGCCACAGTTCTTTTGATGCAGCCCAGGATGCAATTTGCCTTCTGGGCTGTGAGCACACATGGCTGGCTTGTGTCCAGCTTTTCATTTACCAGTACCCCCAAGTCCTTCTTTGCAGGGCTGCTCTCATCCCATCATCCCCCAGCCTGTCTTGATACCAAGGATAGCCCCAACCCAGGTGCAAGACCCTACGCTTGGCCTCGTTGAACCTCATGATGTTCACATGGGCCCACTTCTCAAGCTTGTCCAGGTCTCTCTGGATGGCATCCCATCCCTCAGGTGTGTCAACTACACCGCTCAGCTTGGTGTCATCTGCAGACTTGCTGAGGGTGCACTCAATTCTGCTATGTCATTGATGAAGATATTAAACAACACCGGTGCCAGTATGGACCCCCGAGGGATGCCATTTGTCACTGATCTCCATCTGGACATTGAGCCATTGACTGCTACCCTCTGGATGCAACCATCCAGACAATTCCTCATCCATTGAACAGTCCACCCATCAAATCCAGGTCTCTCTGATTTAGAGAGAAGGGTGTTGTGGGGAATTGTGTCAAAGGCCTTACAGACGCCCAGATAGATGCCATCCATAGCTGTTTCCTGTAGTTGTTCCATCACAGAAGGCCCCTAGGTTGGGCAGGCAGGACTGGCCCTTGGTGAAGCCATGCTGGCTGTCTCAAATCACCTCCCTGTCCTCCATGTGCCTTAGCATAGCTTCCAGGAGGATCTGCTCCATGATCTTCCCAGGAACAGAGGTGAGGCTGACATTGTTTCCAATATAATAGAAGTGAGACAAGGAAAGATATGAAATCATGTGAGCAGGGCTGGTCCCAGATTTTCAGCCCATTTCCACAGACTTTAGAGCTAAGATGTGACTTTGAATCTGTCTGGCTTAGTCAAATCTCAGGTGTAAACACTACAAGCGATGGCCCTTCACCGCATTCCATTAGAGCAGCTGAAGGCAGGGCTCAAATGTGGGTTTGACAGCGATGCAATTAAAAGGTCATGACCTAAAAGTAAGTCTCAAATCCAGTAATCCAGTCCTCCACCTGGCAGTGTAAGCAATTCCTTCCTTTAACCATCTGCCAAAAGAACATATGGTGCATAGCGAAATAAAGGTAATTGAAGTGCTGTGGAGCTGGGCCTTTCTACTTCAGTAAATCCTGTGAGGTTGTTCTCCTCCTGGAAGCAGGTCCTTCTCACAGGTCCAGAGGGAAAGGCAGCTTGCACACAACCGTGGTGATACACCAATGAAATGGCTACTGAAGCTTGTGGTTGTGATGCCAAAGTGATGCTGAAACATCTGGTCACAGAAGGGCTCAGGACGAGGCTGAGAGTCCCCTTTGCAGACTGTGTCCCACACTGCCTTGGCCTTGCTCCTGTGTGGACACAGCAGCACTGAGGACCCACAGTTTTCCCACAGGGAACAATGCCAATAAACCAGGTCTAATGGTCTCCATGTTCTCTGGCTTCATGGTTGTGCTGAGAGATCTCAAAGGGACTCTTTCTAGGGAAAAGTTAAATTATTCTGGAGTTGCATGCTTTTGTCTAGGACCTTCATGGTGTCCTTAATTAGATATTTCCAAGTTCTCTAACCTTACATCCTAAGGATGCTGTGGGCTGGCAGATCCTCCTGTCCTATCCGTTCCTTGCCCTCTGTATCATTTTATGCAGCACAATCAGAACTTGAGCTCAGCTGGCAGCCCAACTGCACTGGCTGTTTAGCTGCAGGAATCCACACTTCATCCCACTCTGAATCCTGATGGAGAAATGATAACAGAACATTGATTGAATGCTTTCGCCTTCCTTTTGTTTATTTCTCTCTTTGAACAGACTCCCTAAATACATGAATAAAATAAAATCCTCAATTAAATTTTGTGGATTAATGAATTGAACAATAGATTTTTTTTTTTTTCCTGTTGCCTGGGTCTCAGGGAGAGTTTCTCTGATTTTTCTTTTGTGCTCCCCTGTCATTTTCAATTGTCAAAACGGGTAAGTACATGTTGGGCTGTTGTATGGACATGTCAGATGCATCAGTACTTACCAGAACACTGAAAAGAGAGAACAATTGAGTCTGGTGTTTCTCATGTGCCATTTTGTCACTGTGTGTGCCATGTTCACAGTGCCCTGGAAGCCAATGGCTTGCACGGAGCAGTGACATGGGTCATAGTCCCCTACAGAAGGATGGTTCTTAAATCTCTTTGATGGGTCACTGTCTTCTCCAGAGTGTTCCTTTGAAGTTTGTGATGTCAGTAATACCTGTCAGAGTGAGGGCTGCAGGATCGGGATCCCCCAACACCACAGTATTATTATCTGTCTGAATTACAGCAGTATATGATCAATATGATTGTACATGCCCAATGGTATCTTTATAAAAAGAACAAAACTGGTCTGAAAATGTTTTCTATGAACACTTAGTTCATAGAAACTAAGTTTCTATGAAGTTTGCAGAACCGAGTGTGCACGTCACGTCTGCAGGCTGGAGGTTAGTGAAATACTCAGTGAGTGGCAGGTCAAAACAAACAAGAAAAGGAGGCTATCAAAGCTATTAAAGTCTTATTGCATGCTGAGTAAAGCTTTTATGACTATATCTTTTTGCTTGCGGCAAACAGTGCATTTTGCTTCTGTTTTGCAGTGAGTATAAGCTTTGGAAGGCTAAATAGAGGCTATTAGATTATGGTAAGTGGTCATCAGAGGCTTGATATACGGTCATGGCCTGTTAAATTGTTTACTGAACCTTATTATGTATATCTCTCTGAGGTTGATATGAGTCTTAATTCCAGTTTATCTCCTTGTAGACATGAGTCTGTTGAGTTTTTCATAAAACCTGAAAGGACAAACATAAAGTTCAAGGTGCTTTTTATTATAGGTCACAAAGAGCAAGGTGTCACCACAAACATATCAGTCACCCCAATAAACTTTTAGCACTACATCATTGTGTATCTTGGCATGTTTTTCTTGACGTAAGTTTTTATTTCTGCTGTTCTACAACTGCCAGTTATCCTGGCTGCAGCTGGACAGACACCAGGACCTGATCTCAGTGCTGGGAAGAGGTTGGGACAGTGAGGGGCTGGTCATGCAGTGAGTCCCATTGGCACTCATGTCCATCATGCTCATGGATCAGCTTCTCACCTGCTAGGCTTGATGCTGTTGTATGTGGGTTTGTTTTCCTCAAAATGCTGTGCTGAGCACTGGCTATTTCAAAGCAGCTTGGATGCCTGCAAAGTGGCTGGCAGGAAGGGGCAACCTGGACAACAAAGCCCTCTCATCTCCTCGGCTGGAGCTGGACTCTGCCGGGCGAGCAGAAATTGATCTGCAAAACTGTCTCTTTGCTTTGGTGCAACTTCTGTGGCTCAGGACATTTCAATTTCACCATTGGGTCTAGAGATAACAGTGTTAACGTCAGGCTGCAGTGAGCATCTGCATCTTGTTAACCTGAAGCAAAGAATTTTGTAATATTTCAGCAAGGAATGTGACTGCAAGCGAGCTTTATATGGATAACAGAGAACATGACTTTTGGGTGCTTGCTTTGGACATTTTTAAGATGTAGGAAAATAGCCAATTTTCAGAAAAATATCTTACCTCCTTCCCCCCCCCCCCCNCCCCCTCCCCCCCCCCCCCGCCTTTTAACCCAGGTTCTAGGTTCAGGATACCTAGAACACAGCCCACCTGAGGGTGATGAGACACTGGAACAGGTTTCCCAGAAGGATGCTCCATCCCTGGAGGTGTTCAAGGCCAGGTTGGATGGGGTCTTGAGGAACCTGGTCTGGTGGGAGGTGTCCCTGCCATGGCAGGGGGGTTGGAACTAGATGATGTTTGAGGTCCCTTCCAACCCAAACCATTCTATGATCTATGATTCATGTGTACTGAAGGACAGCCCCAGCTGCTGTGTGGGAACAGCAGGGAGAGGCTTGATCTCTGCTTATGCACTGGGGGATTTCCAGCAGCCTCTTGAGGCAGGCAGGGCCAATGACCCTTGTATTTGTACAGCGATACTCAGTTAATCTCTGTAGAAGAATGATGTCCTTTTGTATGGCAGTCAGGTGCTGTTTGGGCAGCCTGCCACGGAAAACCTTTATGCATGTGGTTTATTGATTTGCAGAGCTCACTGCGGTATTCCCACGTTTCCTAGCACCGGGACTTTACAGTAAGTCCTCAGATAACCTGTGTTGTTGGATAATCCAGGCAAAATAAGAGGCAGGGCCAGGGAACTGCTGGAATACGGGAGCAGGCTGTTGGAGTGAGCAGAAACAGGATTATAGGAGTATGGGAAGGAGGAGGGGAGCTCAAAGGCAGGAGTACTAAGGCAGAAGATGTTCTAGAATAAATCCCTTTTGTATTACTTGGACATGCTTATAATCTGCTCTGCTTCTGGGCTTCAGGTTGTTTTGTTGGTTGTTTTTCCAAACAATTTGTGAATTACACTGTGAACAGTGTATTATACGTCTATAATCTATAGCTTTGTGTTGAACTTCTGTAATGTAAAAAGATTTAAAGTTCTCTGAAAAGGTGGGCGAGTCTGTACTACCAGTGTGCTTGTGACAGACTTGCCTTTCTCCACCACTCATGCTTCTTCAAGTGTGATTCCATAAGAGGGATAGAGCACAGTGGCACACAAACCGTTATACTAGAGTAGAAGATAAAAACAGGATGGAAAATGTGAAAGCTGATAAGGAAGTATAGTCACATGCAAACAAAAAGAAAAAGATACATCTGAAAATAGTGTCACAGAAGCAGATGATTTTAAATTTGCAATAAAGTCATGCTGGTACTATTTAAGGGCAGGACTTCTTTGTTTTATAGTGGAAAAAAAGGTAAAAGAAATACAGGAGTGAAGATCATTGGCAGGAGACTGCTCTTTACCTTCCCTAAAAGCCACACGTTAGATGGCTTCCCATTCTGCAAGGGTTTTTGGAGTGAGGGCCTGATCTGATCCTACAGAGGACAAGGGTACGAGCCACTGGCCACAGAGCCCTGCACATGGTGGTCTCATAGCAAACCAGGGACTGCAAGGCTGAAGAAATATTTAACTCAAGTTACTCTTATTTTGATAATTAGCCAGCAGGGAGTTCCCATACTTTGAAGGGCATGTTCTGCTTTGCAGTGTTCCCCCTCTTTTCGGTACTCAGTCATTAAAAATGCACTGATTTTCAAGACTATCTGGCAAGTTGGTCTAATGGATATTATATGGGTCTGACCTTCATGTTCTTCTCACCTGAAGAAAAATATGAAGTTGGCCACATTGACAAATAAAATGAAGGATGGGTTTGTTTCTATGAATAGTACTGAGTGAACCTTTCCGACATTATTTTCAGGGACCTGACACCCTGCCAGAGTGAAAGGCCTCCTAGCTCATAGGAGAGCCAAGACTGCATGGTGAAAGTACAGAGCAGGGGATGGTGGGTTTGCTCTTTAGGAGGAGATTATTCTTGTCTTGCTACAACCATCTCATTTTCTCCCTGCTGGAGCAACATATAATGAAGTGGTGTCAAAATAATACAGACAATACTGTCCTCTTGGATTGAACCCAAACTACTAAATCCATCCTGTGAATATTATTTTAATAGAATTTTTTCCACCTATATTTTTACTTCCTCCCAACTTTTCAAGTTAGTGAAGAAAGACTGATAGAGACTGATCATTTCTCCCAGCAGTTGTCAGTGATGTGAGGCTAATCATTTTCCCTATGAATTTGCTAAGCTTTGGATTAAATCCACTGGTGTGCTGTCTTAAGTAGAGAATATCCAGCTTTGTTCTGCTTTGCCTGGTTCAGAACTGGATGTTGAATGTGGCTGCCCTTCATCCCCAGCAAGAGAGGCTTGCTCTCTGACCACCTGTGTTTATAAATGTGTATCCAAGTGGGACGGGTCCAGTGAAGAGGGAGGGTTGTGGTGCCATCAGTGGAGTCTATCTCCAGCACCCTCTGGAAGTCTCCTAGATTGGGTTGCTGATACCTCTCTATCTCTGTTGAACCATCTTGAAAATTTTGGAAAACCTTTCTATAAGGAAATTCTGGTGCTTGGGGACACATTTTGCTTTTTGTTGAAGTACATGTTTTTGATAGAATGAATAAAAGTTTTGCTGCAGGAGAACATTCCCCCTCTAGGGTGCCTGTGCAAGGACTGCACCTGACCACGGGTGGTTCTGCCCTTGACAGTGAGCATAAACAGAATTAATTATATGGGGACCAGGTTCAGTGACTGCATTTTAAAAAGCTCTAAGTAAGATATTAAACCAGCAAAAAAGCAGCACTGAGGCACTGCAGCCACGAAAGTTGTGTGTGGTGGTAAGTAAACCTGTGCATGTGAAATCTCTCTCTAAAAAGATTTCAGCACTTCACATGACCTCTGCTAATACTTGTTTTCAAATGATGTTCAGTGTCAGCTGTCTCAGCTCCACACTGCTGGGGGCTATTCTCAACTCTGGACTGTTTTCCAGTCAGTATGAAGTGGACTTTGCTACCTGATATGAACTGTTGACTTGTCCTGATAGTTTTTGTTGGCAACAAACGTAGCAATGAGCCAACTGCAATGGCAATGCAGCTGTGATTTCTGCCAGCCCTTGGATGTATTTTCCAAATACTGAAGCCGGTGACCTAGCTGAACTGTGATCTCAGAGAGTTTTTTCATGCATGCTACAGAAAAAGACCTCTTTGTAGTGGTTTTTTTTTTCATACATTCTGGTAGACAGCAGGATATGAGAGTTTGAAGAGAAGATGATCAGTTGGCTGGGATGTTGCCTGTAACACAGAGGGGCATAGGTGCTAACACCTTAAACGTGTTAAACGTAGCCTCTGCTGGTACTCTAGTGACATTGTCCTTCCTGCTGCTGCAGATATACCTGAAGGTAGCAGAGTTAGGAAGAACAACTACTTCTAGTGTGCTGTCCTCTAACTGCAATATTGATCTCCTCCTGAAATGATAGTCTGTCTAGTCATCAAAAACCTGAATATTGACAGATGTCCTTTTCAACATTATAGCTGGTCCTGTAGTTGGACTGGTTCCCAAAAGACCTCAAGGTCCCTTCCTTAGTGCACTCTTCTATCGACTGGCAAACTGAACAGAAAGGCTTTTTGCCTGACTAAAAATACACCAAGCTCATAAAATGAGCAGTAACTGCAGTTAGGAAGTCACTGTTTGCCCGGGTCATTGGAGGCTGCTCTACACAGTGGAGCTGACAGGTGTTGCCCCATGCAATGTACCATTTCCAGTCCAGCAAGGCTTAAGTCATTTTTATATTTGTGCAGACTCTCAACTCTGTTTAAGAGCCTTAATGCACAACCTGCAGCATGTACTCTGCAGAGATGGCTGACAGCAGCTTATTTATCATATTCCCTGCCCAGGCCCAGACAGGGTAGGAGGGATGGATGTTCCGTATTGCATTAGACAACTTTAATATTAAAGGAACAGGAAAACATATCAAATAAGACAAGCACACAGAGGCTGGCTGCACCATGGCTTCTGGAAGAACACAGGCTCCTTAGCATGAATACTGCTGAAATTCCGGTGAAAATATACCTGCTAATGTGCAAAAGACCAAAAGAGACCTTTCCCATGCAACTGCTGTCAGTGCAATGAATAAATGGCTGAAAACTGAACCTGCCTGCCCCAGTTCTTTGGGCCATGATGGACAAAGCTCATGTAAAGTGTCACTTTGTGATGTTCAAGGAAGTATTGTGTCCTGTATAATATTTAAAGGAATGAAGTTCTCTGCAGGACAACAAATGTCAGGTGGCTGCTTGATGATGAGAGTCATGCTGGCTGATTAGGAAGGTGAGCAACATCCTTCTCTCCTACACAACTTAGGGGAATGCAGGAACCTGCCCCACTGCTGTAGCTGGTAACACTTCCAGTTTAGAATTTCCTGAAGAAGGAATATGCAAGTTAATCATGCCTAGTTACTCTCTATTGCTGTCACTAGTAGGACAAAGTCTTGTTTTCCAGGGATTCAAATCCCAAAGGTAGAGTAGAGTGAAGTCTGTGAGAATAGTCAGGCCTAAAGAGGAGTTCTGAGTTGCAAGTTGTCTGTCTGGACCTACACTAACTTCTCATGGTCTCTTCTCCTGTTTTTATAGGCAACATCTTTGTCGTCAGTTTGTCTGTCGCAGACCTTGTAGTTGCAGTTTACCCATACCCTCTGATCTTGAGTGCCATTTTTCATAATGGATGGACCATGGGAAATGTTCACTGCCAGATAAGCGGGTTCCTGATGGGCTTGAGTGTCATTGGGTCCATTTTCAACATCACGGCGATCGCAATCAACCGCTACTGCTACATCTGCCACAGCCTTCGCTACGATAAACTCTTCAACCTGAAGAACACCTGCTGCTATCTCTGCCTGACCTGGATTCTCACAGTGGTGGCAATTGTGCCAAACTTCTTTGTTGGCTCCTTGCAGTATGACCCCCGGATTTACTCCTGCACCTTTGCCCAGACGGTGAGTACCTCATACACAATCACCGTGGTGGTGGTTCACTTCATCGTTCCTCTGTCCATTGTGACATTCTGCTACCTACGGATCTGGATTTTGGTGATTCAAGTCAAACACCGGGTGAGGCAAGACTACAAGCAGAAGCTCAGAGCAGCGGACATCCGGAATTTCTTGACTATGTTTGTGGTTTTTGTCCTTTTTGCTGTGTGCTGGGGACCATTAAACTTTATTGGCCTTGCTGTTTCAATTAATCCTTCGAAAGTGCAGCCACACATTCCAGAGTGGCTTTTTGTCCTGAGCTATTTTATGGCTTACTTTAACAGCTGCCTCAACGCTGTCATCTACGGGCTTCTTAACCAGAATTTCCGGAAGGAGTACAAAAGGATACTGCTGACACTCCGGACTCCCAGGTTGCTCTTCATCGATGTGTCCAAGGGTGGGACAGAAGGGATGAAAAGCAAACCATCTCCAGCTGTAACAAACAACAACCAAGCTGAAATACACTTATGAGTCAGAACAGTACTATTTATTCCGGATTACAGTTGTATATATAATATTTAAGAGCCTTTCTATGTGTGTTTCACAGCTGGTGTTGCTGGGCCCCTCATGCAAAGAAGGAGTCTGCTGCCTTTCATGCTTAGCTTATCGCTGTGACATCAAGGCTTTGAGTAAGGATTTTCAGAATGGAAATGACTGATCTTTGTCTTTTTTTTCCTTCATATGCCATTTTTCACCGTGTGCCTAATTAATAGATTTGGTTGCTTTTGCCACAAGCATGCCAATGCCCTCAAAGGGAAGCATTAGAGTGCATGGAGGAATGCAGTGATGCTTGAAATGCCACGTTCAAGAGGTGGCAAAATTGCCATATAATACAAACAGACCATTTCCCCTTCCCTCTGAATTCTACTTTTTTAGCATTAACATGACCCAAACTGTAGGAAACAAATTGTAAACTGCTTGACTTTTTTAGCTTCTCAGGAAGGCAGCAGTATTAGCATACATGTGGGCATGAGGACTTCCACTGCGTGCGCGTTCGTTTTTCTTTTCTCTTAAGGTTTAGAGGTGAGCCTGGGCTAGATGTGAGGCAGGCAAAAGCAAGACCTCGTGAGTGTCTGATGCACTTATTTTAATTGAAATCTACAGATATTAAGCACCCTTGCACTCTCCTTCCCAGGGTATGAGTAAGAGTATAACATATGACATAACCTAATTGCAGGAAGATACTTGGAGCCTGATTCTAATTTAGGCAGTACCCTCTCCTGGCCAGCGTTCATGCCAAACGTCTTTCAGAAGTTGCTGCTATGTGAACATCACAAAAAAGATGAACATAGTAGAGTCCCATCTGTTTAATGCAGATGCTGGCGTTTAAGCTCCAGTAACATGTACACTTGCAGACAAAGGGAGAAGGGGAAGGAAGTGTTTGTTCCAAACATCTTTCCTTTTGCCCGCCACATAACATGAAGTTGATGGGGGGTGGGGGGAGAAAAGTGGAGATTTTTTTCCATTTTATTTGTGTACAAAGCTGTCGTTAATTCATGGAGCTGGGAGAGGAAAGCTACTTAAGCATATTCTTGCATTAGTTCTCAGTTCAAGCTTGAACTCTGTTATCTATGTCTTTGGAAACAACGTCCTGAAGTGCTGGGCAAGCCAGCATCACATTAGGAACATGCACATGGGCAAAGATAAGGTTGTTTCATTAATGGAGTGTGCGGGGGGTGACGGCAGCTGTCTGTAAATATGACTTCTTCATTTTTCCTCAGCTTCATTGTGAATTCATCTCCTTATGATTTTAAATATGTGGACCCTTCTTTGAAACAATCCCATGACATCAACAGGTAAAACTCCCCTGGTGCAATTCTACCTTCAACTAGCAGACCTGGCTTGGTGCTGCTGTACTGAGCGGTGTGATGGAGAGGAGCAGGTCTGAGCCCTGTGGGTCCACTGAGGACAGCAGTCAGCTCTGCTCCTCATCAGAGAGTGCAGTCTTCTCTCTTTGATCATAGTCAAAGGAGGACTATTTCCCAGGGGTGAACCCTGAAACACTGAGAACTGGACTTTGCAGTAGCATGTAGGTGCCTGGAGATGGAGGTACACAGGATTTACAGAAACCTCGAGCAGGTTAAGTGCCTAATCCTTGGTGATGTTAACCTGCCATTTGTGCGTTTCTTGCTGAAAGCAGCTTGTTGCTGGATGTCCCTTCTGCTGATTTTTAGGGGGAAGAGGAGTTGAGAAAAATGAAGCCCCTTTAAGTGGGCCAAGCAACGTTGGTGGTGCTTTGCTTCAGTGAGGACTGCAGCGTGTGGGCTGCCACGTGGGGAAGGTTGCTGCAACACAATGGAGGTCTCTACATTTATAGGGCACCCTGTCACTTCATGGATCTTCAGACTTGAACATCTCAGCCACTTCAGATAATTACTGTTTTAAAATGCATTGCAGCCAGCCTCCCATAATAGGAATCAAACTGAGTTCTGTTTTGGCCTCTTAATCTGCCTGAGCATGGCCAAATAAAGGTATCTCGACCCTCAGAAATAATGAGGTCCATTTGCCTTCCAGCAAAACCAGTCTGGATGAATTCACACCATGCCATGCAAACAAAATTGTTTTGAGTCAAACTTGGATAAGAAAAGCGCCGAGGAATCCATAACTGCAGGGAGTGTTTGTCCTGTCGTGCCAAGGAGATGTCCGTGTTTTGTGACTAGTCTTCAAAGTCGTTTGCAGTTAGCCACAACAGTGTTAGTTAGAATCACATGAGCAAATAATTTTAAGCATCTAATGCCAAGCCAAATATACTTCTTTAAGACAATCATGAAGAATCTTGCACAGGTTTGCCAGTTATCTAAAATACCCTAGAACTGGGGTTTCATCTTGTGGATTTGTGTTTTTTTAACTGAATGTGTTTTTTTAACTGAATGTTCAGTGAAGAGAATGTGTTGGGTTTGTTTTTTTCTTGAAGCTTGTATTTGCACTATTTCTTATTCAGGCTCCAAAATAACAGCCAGTGAGCATTTGAACCAAACCAAGGAAGCCAAAGAGGGCCTGAACAGGCTGTGGGAGGCTCTGCTAGCACCTGGTAGGAAGGGGAGCAGCAGGAACAGGATAAGGCATCTCCCAGGACTTGCAGGGAATCACTGTTGAACCAAACTATGCAAAATGATACAGGGATCTGCTCATCTGCTGCTGGAGGATCTGAGCCCAACTCCTGCCCAGGTCTTTGTAGGGGACAGGCTAAGTACCTGCTGTGCTGGGGTGGGTCCTCAGCAGCTCCTGGCATGTGCAGGTCCTGCCACCACCCTGTAGGATGGGGATGGGTCTGTGATGGGCACCATCCACCCAACAGCACAGAGACCTTGTCCTAGCACAGCCTGTTCAGAAATGCCTTGGGTGTCCCAGTATCTTGAGGGTTGTCCAAGGGTGAGCCTGGAGCTGGGCTGGTCAGCCACCACGGCTGGAGTCCCGAACTGGGACCTGCTGGAGCTGGGGTTTGCAATATGAGATGTGGAGAGCAGGGAATGAAGCACTGTGCCAATTGCCAGCACTTTGATACGGGACAGGATAAGCAGGGCTTAGGATAGGATAGAGTTTTATACTGACTTATTTTGAAACTACCCAAGCAGCTCCTTGTTGTTGTGTTCAGAAATGGTTAATAGGGTACAGAGAGTTTATTTTGTTAGCATTTGTTTACAGAAAAAGGGAGATGTGTCTTAAATTGGGAATCCTGAGCAGTGTCAGAGTTTCCCTGTGGGAATTTAGCTTTAATCTGAATTTGAGCTTTCTAGATCTCAAAACTTAAATCACATTCTGCTAGTTCCACCAGTTGCATACCCGGCCTTAAGTCTCAGAAATAACATTGAGATCTCCTATAAACTAGTTTTAAATCACTTGCTCTGGGTTCAACCTGGTGGTATTGAATACCTATTGTAGTCCCAAACTTTAAAATTGTCATAATGGACATAAACTTACAGAGAGGCAATATTGCCATGAAGAAGATCAATCTCTTGCCATAAAGAAATACTTTTGGATGTTGCTAATGAATGTTGTTTAATCTATTTAAGAAGAATGTAACCAATATATTTATATATAAATATATATTGCATATGGTGTTTCCATTTTATTATTTGATTAAGAATCCTTCACTATACTTTCCTATTGCTATTTTTGTTCATAAAGTAGATTCATTCCTTTTACCTGTTAAAACTGTAATAAATCTGCCGTTGGACTGCTTATTGATTTTATTTTTTTTTCCACTTGAAGTTATTTTTTAATAAACATTTGGAACAACAGCTTGGGTTTTGTTGACTCCCAGAAAGCAGATTGAATTGAATAGACAAATATAATTGAGTTCAAGCAAACCTCAGCTTCAAAGAGAATGATCCAGTGCCTCTGGGACATCTTGGATTCACATGTTTTTCTTCCACCTGCCCGTGATCCAGCTGCCTGGTGCACTATGACCTTCCTCATCAGGAAAGAAGCTCTCCATACTGCCACTGGTCTCATCACCACGTGTCCCTCCAAGGCCCTTTGCCTTTCTCATGTCTACGTCTATCCATCGGGTGCTGTGGGAGCAAAGACTGTGCCATATCTATTTCCTTGCCCTACAAAACGTGTTGCAACTGGGAAGGAAAGCAGAGCCAAGCCAAGCTGTGAATGGGAGGGTCAGGGAATGAGGTGGCATTTCAGTTGTAGGGGAGGGCTGGGGACAGAGAGTCCCCCTGGGCTGGAGGCACAGTGAGGGCTGCCACACTCTTGGGCTCCATCGAGGAGCTTTTTGATGAGGACTACTGTATCCAAGATGTTTTTCCATTTTTTACCCCCATCTCTGTTTTGGTGCAGATTTTGCTGTATTCATGCAGCTCTTCAGACAATGGGTTCTGTCCATAGGTTGCAGCAATTGTATTTCCATGCTGGCTTGACTGGAGCTGTTTTGGGGGAATTCTCAGTGCCACTTCCAAGTGGGTGTGATGGGATGGGTGGTCCAGTTATAACCACAACTTGAACCCTCTATTTGATTTTTTTATACAGACCATGTGCCTTGTTCCTGTTTCCTAACCAGATGCCACGTGCAATCATGGTGTTAAGGTAGCAAAGGCTGAGACTACCCATTGAAACAAAAAATTGCTGAACAACCACAGAGCAGACGTGTTGAATGAGCAAGTGCTGTTCATTCAATGACATCCCAGAGCAGTACTGCTCCTGTTTTTGCTAATCTTTTCCAACAGGCACTGCTGCTTCCACAGCAAAGCCTTCAGTGCTTGGTGATGGACACGCTGGAAGCAATGGGTTTGATAGTTGCAGATCTCAAAATATCTGAGTAGAGCTGCTAGAAAACAGATTCGTACCTGCTACTTCCACCACGTGGAACTGAATTAATTGAACTGTCAGAAGCAAGTCAGTGTTATTTATTTACTTACTTGCCACAAAGTATAGTAGCTGGGAGATAAGACACAGCTATAAAAGAGGAGAGGTGTAATAATTCAACACCAGGATAAAATCTCACTCATGGTGACTATTTAGAAATCAATATCTGTCCTAAGGTATTTACTTCCAAGCTTATAATTTATAACATGAAGCCAGTCAGTAAAGAGCTGCTGCATATGTATTTAGAATTTTATTGGAAAAATGTAAATTACTGAGCCTAATGCAGTATTTCTTACCATAAAATCCCCGAGATAAGAAATGCAGAATGGGTTCTTGCAAGAACTCTGTGATGGGATATGCAAATGTTTTCATTGGTGATAAGAACCATAAAATTTGTATCACTCATGAGCTATGTTTGTGAATGAAAGCTCCATAATATTGCTAACTGAATTTTCATTTTGTAATGCTTATTTATAAACCCGTTATTCACGTGCTGTAAGTAATGCAGTGTACAGCAGAGATAGAATTTATAGTATGGGGTCAGTTTCCAGAGCAAACAAGGTGGGTCTGAGCCATTAACTGAGAGATGTTTCTATGTTTTCTCCCAGGCATGGTCTCCTGATAAAGTTTTTAACTCAAATAATGGCTTCTAAGAGGCCAGGAAAACTTTAATGTCTTTTAGATGAGTGGCAGTGGCTGTGCAGTCACGGCTGCCTTAGATCACCTTTTAAATAGACTGAGCCATCAAACCATTTGATAAATCTCCAGTTGAAGCACATAATTTATTTTGTATGTAGAACATTTTACAGTTAACATTAAATAATTTGTGATGCCTTTTCCATTGTGCTCCTCCTGTGAGCAAAACTTCTGAATTTCCCTGGAAGTAAGATGCAAAATTGTTTTCTCAGCTGTAAGCAGGTTGCTTTGCCTCAAGATAGATTTCCAGTGGTTTTGATAAGTGTGTAGGATAAAGGTATTAATGTGGCATCAAAATACAACCATCTCCTGGGTGAAAAGTGACAGCCGTTTTGCAATTAAAAAGAAAAAAAACCCCACACTTTGGAAAAAAGTGTGAAAAAATTGCAGGAAAGAAATTGAAAAAACAAGAGAGGAATATTTGGAGGAACTCTACTTACTCAAACTGGGACCTGGTCAGGACAATGAAGTTAATGAACCCGTTAATATAAAAAATGACCCTGGGGTTTTTGTGTTGCTGGGGCACGGAGCCAGCACAGAGCCCCCGACCTGGCTGCCAGACCCTGCAGCACAAGCAGAGAAAAAGGCAACACAGCAGGCAGAAGTCAAGAAGTCTAGAGAAAACCAGAGTGTACTTCTGAAAATATTAAATACACAAGTGTATTGGCAGTTAATATAAAAGTTCTGTAACGTTTTGCTTTTTGTTGTTTGCTGTGGGGTGTTTTTAATGAAAAACCAACCATTTCCCTTTCTAGCACTTTTGAAATATTACAAAACACTGTCAGTCAACTCGAACACTCATTTTTTATGGGTATTTGTCCTGCTGTCATCGCAGCACCCTGGCCCCTCATAACATTGACCCAGCACAGCTGGGGAAAAGTAATTTCTTCCAAGCTTCTCTTGCAAGAGGAAATGGGTCAAAAAAGGCGTTTCATGAGGCTGGGGCACACGCGGCACCACAGCTTGTGCTGGAGGCCCGGCCCATGCCATGGTTGTGCTGGGTGGGTGAGGCAGCCACCATCACAGGAGCCCCTTAGCACCTGGGTAGGATCACCTGAGGAGCCCGTGCTCAAGGAGATGGGGGCTCCACCAGTAATCCACAGCCAGGTCTTGAAGGAAGTATTTTCCCTCTTTCCCCTCAGCTGTGATTTATTTGTAAGTAAAACAAACTGGTTACTGTCAAATACTCCTGAAGAACTGTTTTGGTTTGGCAGCAGCTTTGGAGGGACCTGAACTGCAGGGATGGTGGCCTGGACACAACTGGGCTGGGCTGGGACCAGATGGGGCTGATGGGCTGACGAGCTGCCCCTGGGCAGGGCAGTGTCATGCCCAACCCCATGGGCTTAAATTGCCCTCGGGAGAGGTTCCTCCTTTCTTAGGAGTGTGGCTGGAAGAGGAAGATGATACTGTGGTCACCATGTCTGCTCTGGCTGCTGCAGGGGCCCTGGAGCACTGTGGAGCCTCAGCACTCAGAGGTGGTATGAAACTGGGCAGCTGCAATACAGACTGGTGGGACTAAACCATGAGAGATGTCTCACTGAGCTAGGAGTGGAGAGTGGAAGGGAGGTGAGGCTTGATTTCTTGGTGCAATGCTCTTCTTGCTGGAAAGCCAAATGTGTTTTGGAAAGCAGATGTCTCCTGTGGGAGAAACAAGGTTGCTCTGTTCTAGTAGCTTATGGCTCTTCTTGCCCTGCTGGTGCTGGTGTAGGAATTAAGGCTACAACAAGGGGGTTTTTTTGCTAGCAAAACCTGTTGCTGTCATGTATTGGCAGTGCCCACCTCAGAGCCTGTCTCCATCCCTTGGGCATCTGGCCCTCCAGAGCTGCTCTGTTCATGGTTGTGTGAATGACACTGAGCCCAGACACACCCAGTTCAGCCTCAGGTGTGTGAGAAACAATAAATATTTAGGCATTGAGCCAGGTTAAACCCAACTTGGGTCAGTCATAACCAAACCATGCATGAAAATGGTAGCAGGGCCAGAAGCAGCCCTTATCTGCAAACCTCGAGGGTAATTTCTTCCACATGAGACTCTCTCCTGCTATGTCCTAGACCAGAAATCAATCTCTTCCCTTCTCCTCCTTTGCCACTGCTCTGTCTTCCAAGCAATGCTGAGGACTCATTCACAGGAGCCCTGGTCAGCAGACCCTTGCCTGCAGGTCAGTGCTGAAACAGAGGAATAGATAGGTGAAGGAAGAAGTGCTGCACCCTGGCCTGAAGCCCTTTGGATTCCAGAATAGTTCTTATTTATACTGCTCTCCTTCTGTGGGAACCTCTCTCTATATATATATATATATGTGCATAGCCTGTGTTTTCCTAAAGGAATCAATACGAGTCATAACTTTAAAAGTATTGACTATATAAAAGTTATGGGTTTTCTCCTGGGTACTCAGAGCAGATGGAAAATGCAGCAGGTGCTGATAATGTTTTTCTGCCCTTGGGAAAACTTGTCACAGTTACCTGTTTATCTTGTTTAGCTTGACATTTTACTGCCTGAAACTGCTTTGTAACATAAAAGCACATGCAAGGTGGTTAGAGGTGAAGTCTTACAGATTCACTTACACTTGAACAACTGAAAATCAATAAGCTGCAAACAGCAAAGAAAAAAGTCCCTTTTGTGCATGTGGAGGAAGGCTGGTATTTTTATTTTTACTGTGGAAATATCAGGGAATTTAGGAGGTTGCACTTTGTGTATTAGTGACTGGAGAGTGTGAAATGAGCTTTGCTTTAGCTGCCATGCACGTGCTTCTCCTTTGCTTTTTCAATAGGCGATGGAAACATCAGTTTATTTTTGGCTTGTTCTTAGGACTGCACAGAAAAAGAATTTGAGGGTTGGCAGTACAGACACTGAAGGGTTCCTGTGCTCAGCATATTTGAAAAAATGAAGTTTGTAGAAGATGAGAAGCAAGGCGAGTCCTGCTGGCTGGTCTGCACAAGTCCAGCTCTGCAGCAGGAACAGGCTCTGCTCGGTGCCTCTGTGTGCCTGGCTCTCTAAGAGCTCAAAACCAGGGATGCTTCTCCCCAGCAGATCCCATCCATAGACTGGAGGGATTTGGGCAGGCTTTGCTCTGAGAAGGAAATAAAGAATTTGTTTCTAGATGTGGTTCCTTGGGCTGACAGACCGTGGTGTTCCAGATGCCAGACTTTTCCACCTGCTGTTCTCTGATGCTGAAATTTTGGAAAGCAAAGAACTGTTTTTACTTGCTCCTGCCTCAAGAGGTGGTGCCTTGGAAGTGCTTGTAGCTGGTTGCTTGCCTTGGAGCATGTTCATGGGTATTGTTTGAGGAATTGCTGTTCTATACAAGTGACCTCTTTGAAGGGACGCTGAGCTGGGTTGGAACAGCAGAGTTGGTGATAACAGCTGGGATGGTAATTGCACAATCTCTCAATCTTCATGCTTTGTGGAGTATGGTGATCAGGCTTTGGGTAAGGAATGAATTGCACCTCTCTGGAACTGCTCTGTCACCTGGGGCTGCAGCACAGAGTGCTTGTTATAGACTGGTGTGGACATGGGATGGCCTTGTAGCCATTTCTATAGGCCTTTCCAGGTCTGAATGTTTGTCTCTTGGTCATAACTCAGACTTCTTCACTGCACAGTTGCATCTGAAATTTGCTTTTGAAGTAAAATGAATCCCAAATGACTCTCTGAATTCAGAGCTTTCAACTTAGAGAGGTATGACTCACTGTTTAACAGAAATTAATAATAGCTATTAAACTTCTTGGCTGCTAATTAGATGGAGTATTTCTATGTTGTGTAAATCCATCCATATTTTTACTTTGCAGTCAGATAGAATTTAATTAAGGCACTTTAACTGTAAAGGGATAGTAGAACCTGGACTTCTGGGGTATTTTGGTTTTAGAAAATTATATTGCTATCTTGTACTGATTACTAAATAATTTAAAGAGGTATCTAGTAGAATTTTTTGTTTTGTCAGGGACATTGGGGTGATAAATAGTTCAGTAAATAGGAGTAAATTACAGCTGAGCTCAGAGGTGGTGCTTGAATCTTTAAGCCCATAACTGCTGAAGTTATTACAAGGATATGCAAAAAGAGCTAGATAGCTTTGTACACAAGCCTATTTGTCAAACTTATTGCATATCAAATGATGATTTAAGCTGCGGTTCCAGTATATGATTGATGTGGAAAGGTTCCCTTTTCCCAGCCTCTGTTCTTACAGCTTTTTCATTTAGTAGCTGGCATTGACTTTAGTTTCCTATGTTTTGTGTCAACTTGAAGAGTGGATGCTACCTCCTGCTTGAAGCAGGGGACTGAGTAGAGCTGACAAGCCAGGAGGTTTTGCCTCTGTTCTTTCTCAGTTGTTTTGTGACCTTGAGATGAAGCATGATACAGTGTTTACCTTTGGTACAGAGGTATAGTTAATTACACTGCAAAGCACTGAGGACAGGACAATTAACATTTATCTGAGGGAATTGCACAATGATTAAGCCCTGATTTGCTATATGATTTCTTTTTCTCATTAACTGTGCTTAAGCAGGACCTTTGAAATGAAAATCAAAGGTGAACATCATTCTTAGAAGTGTAGAGGACTAAGTCAGCTGCAACAAGGTTTTGCAGATCCTTTTGTTCTATGTTGACCTGGCACAAAACCCAGGACTTGGGCAGTGGGTGACAGGTTGTTACACTGCTGCAGTCCCCTGGGTTTTTTACTGATGTAGTTCTGTGTGTGAGTGTGGGGGAGAGAGGGAGGGGGAAACAAATTGAAGAAAAACCCCCCAAAACCCCAACACCATGTGGCAGAAAACCACTGAGAAGAAAGCCAGCTGAGTTTTAATCTAGTCTTCTAGTTCATTGTTCCCCCCTGAATGTGGGGCAGGGATATGTGCATTTTCATAGAATCATAGGATTGTCAGGGTTGGAAGGCACCTTAAAGATCATCTAGTTCCAACCCCCCTGCCATGGGCAGGGACACCTCCCCCTAGAGCAGGTTGCTCAGAGCCCCATCCAGCCTGGCCTTCAAAATTTCCAGGGCTGGGGCTTCCACCACCTCTCTGGGCAACCTGTGCCAGTGTCTCACCACCCTCATGCTGAAGAACTTCTTCCTAAAGCCTAATCTGCATCTCCCCACCTCTAGTTTTGACCCATTCCCCCTAGTCCTACTGCTACCTGACATCCTAAAAAGTCCCTCCCCAGCTTTCTTGTAGCCCCCTTAAGATACTGGAAGGCCACAATAAGGTCCCCTCGGAGCCTTCTCTTCAGATTGAACAACCGTTTGCTATTGATGCTTCATGTGTAGGTTGGATATGGGTTTGTTTGGGAGGATAATAACTTCTCTTTGATAACATGGGGAAGTTATCTTAGCAGGACACCTGGATGTCAAACACTGTGTCCAGAAATATCCCTAAGTACCCAAATAGGGTTGTGATCAGCTCAGCCTCGAAAGGAGCAGGATCCTGTTGTCCATAACAGAGCAAATGTTGTGAGAACATGCAAAAGCAGTGGGGAAAAGACAGACTATGTTTAATTTGATTAAATATGTAATTATCAGTAACACATTAGAATCCAGACAAGCTAATTCATAATTTCCCTTGTGATATTTAAGTTGTTTAACACAGACATAGAACTGATTTTATTTTGGCTTATTTGGTGTTCATACTAATGTCTACTGACTAATTCTGGTGTATGCAGACATTGTGATATCTTAAGCCAGTTTTCTTGATGAAAATAATTAGCAGTAATGAAACATTATCAGATTTGCTGTAATACTATTTGGCCATACTGAGTAATTCTTTCTCCAGAGCTTAGGTCATGTGTTTTTATTTGTGGATTTAACTCCCACTGTAACTGTAGTAGGGAGAAAACAGTAGGATTGACCTTTTTCCTTTTTTTCCCTATTCACTAAAAGCTGTGGTTATGCTAATGTGACACTCATGTAGAAGAACTGGCCCAATCAATACAATTCTTTCTTTTATCATTAGAAATGAGGGAAGTTGGAGTTTTTCCTGAGTTATATTAAAGGCAGCAAAAAACAAAAGCGAGAAGTGATTTAATGATACAAGTATAAAACCCCCCAATTTTAGATTGTTCTAGGAATTCATATGCATGCAAGATAAACAATATCTGTGATGTCTGGGTAGAAAAAGTAACGTGTTCAGGTGGCATGGGGCTAGGGATTTAGCTGGAGTGGGTGTGCAGAAACAGCAACCCTTTTAAGAAAGCCACGCAGGAGTTGTGGTCTGTGTGAGGCTGGAGGTCAGTCTGATTCCTTCTGGCCTTAAAATTCATTTCTGTCCTCTACAAAACTATATTGTATCTGAATTGAATATCCTTAAATCTAATGGATGACTGTACTTGGAGAGAGAAATTGGAGACACTGCATTTTTACATATATACATATATATATATATAAGCACACA
Organism: Brachypteracias leptosomus; assembly: GCA_013401335.1. Taxonomy (NCBI): domain Eukaryota; kingdom Metazoa; phylum Chordata; class Aves; order Coraciiformes; family Brachypteraciidae; genus Brachypteracias; species Brachypteracias leptosomus. The sequence goes on along the minus strand of VYZX01023784.1, from coordinate 2,003,343 downwards.
CAGGTCATATTGTTACTGCTGGAGATTTTCAATCTGAAGAAATGTAGCAGGTTGTTGTGTGAACTAATGAATGATTTGTTCATGTAGAAAATGTATATTTTAAGCTAGAGTAAAAGCCCGTCAAAAGTGAGGCATAATAACTTGTGCTCTCAACAGGAATTTTATATCACTTAAAATAGAATTGTTTAGGTTGATAAAGACCTTTAAGATTGAGTCCAACTGTTAACCTGTGGGGGATCTCAGCTGGACTGAGGCCCTGGAGCAGAGTGCTTTGGACCCTGAGAAGATTCTGGTCTACCCCTGACCAAGACCAAGAGTGGCTACAAGATAGCAAGTTGGAGGAAATGTTGACTGTAAGGTGAGGCGGACGTGCTGAAACAAACTGTGTAATTGTTGTCCAATAGTAGAGAAATTACATAACTTTGGACCAATGGGATAAAGACACATTTGGGGAAACTAAGGGGAAGAAAAGTATAAATAGATAGCACAATGGAACAATAAAGGCTTTTAGGCTTTTGACTTGGCTTTTTCTTTGCTTAGTTTTGTTGTCTTGTCGCTTTGTCCGTCCCGTCGGCAACATTAACCTAGCACTGCCATCAATCCAGCCCATCCAGATCCCTCTGTAGAGCCTTCCTGTAGAGCTTGACTCTTGAGGATCAAGCAGATCAGTGCTTCCACCCAACATGGTATCATCTGCAGGCTTACTGAAGGTGCATTTGATCCCCTCATCCAGATCATTGATAAAAATATTAAATGGAAGTGGCCCCAAAAGAACCTATCACAATATGTTGTAAAATAGCATCCACTGCTTCAGTTCATCAGCTGGACCAAGTCCCTGCTGCTTGTTATTCACTTGGGATGGGTTTTGCATAGATGGGACAGGACAGATGAGGGGGCAGACAAGTTCATAACTGTTGTGAAATAAAATATTCAATGCTATTGCTTGCTGGGTTTCATTATTCAGAAAGATACCTAGAGCATTTGTAACCATCCTTTTCTAAATTAACTGCTTTATGACCACAGTCAGCTGTGTGAAATTCCACCTAAATCCCTGTGCCTGGTCTTTATTAGTGCCAGGTTCAGGCAAGCAGCTTGTGCAGTGATTTTACTGGCTCTTTGCCATGTGCCTTAGATACCTGCTTCTCTCTGTTGCCCTGTCACTGGGGCATGGGTAGTTTCAGTGCTCAGATATGGCCCTAAAAGGAGATATTCCGATGAAGTTAGGCAAGAATCCTGAGAAATGTGGGCCTGAATTGAGAGACCACCTCAGCACTGAGCAAGGCTGGGCATGGGGATCTTCGAGCACCTGCCCAGCTCCTCCTGGGCTGTCTGCGGCTCTAGCTGGGATATCAGAATATTGTTATGCCAGTCAAGAACAGTTAGCATGATGATATCCCTTTCTGTAAAGGGAAATGCAATAACTTTTGACTTATTTTTAATAACCTGGTTAAATCAGGTGAAATGAAGGGATTCCATTTATGCCCTCTATTCTGTTAACAGTGGAGGCTATAAGTCAAAAGGGAAAAGTAACACTGATAAAGTCTGCAGAGCTGATGATTGCTCTGCGGGCTCTCTGGCCATGGGATCTACATGCTTGGTCAGTCCAGAGCTCTGCAGTCACACCAGGAGAACCATCACCCTAGCTTGGGACTGATGGCTTGGGCTGTGGGAGGTGCTTGGGTCACAGAGTCCTTTGCAGCACTGCTTGGGAAAGGCTGTAGAAGAGGCTTTGGTAGCCAGCCAAACCCTGGTCAGTGCTGTTTATTTGTAGATCTTTTCTTGTCAGGGAAAATATGCTTGGGAGTCTAGTGATAGGAAATAGGGACTAAGGAGTCTGGAGGAAGGACTGAAACCTTCCAGGATTACTGCTCCAGTCTTTCCTTGTCTCCACTTCGATCCCATTGGTTGTATCTGGCCAGGTCCAGATTGAGGAGGTAGCTGGAGCATCCATGACTGAGTGACTCACTGTCATGGGACTCCAGCAAAGGTGAGTGCAAGAAAAGCTAAGAAATACCAAGCAGATATGTGCAGTGAGGAAGTGAAAAATTAAATTATTGATTACTTCTTAGGGTGAATCAATCTTAAAAAGAAGAGCCAAAAAGACTCTTTTTATTATAACATTGTTAAGACTTAACTTGGGCAAACTGCCATTATAGCAATTACTGTACTTTGGTGTTCTTAAGGCTGCCTAATAGACAGGGTTAAGGGGTGAAGCCATTTGTTATTTCCTTTACTATCCAAATAATATAAATTATGTCCTGTAAAATTCAGTAAGGCTAGACTCTTCAGAGATCAGAAGCTCAGTTATTCATGCTCTATATTAACATCAATATTTCATGGTGGAGAAGTGTTTATGTGAGCCTGGTGAGATTTTTTTTTTAAGCCTCCTTTATTTTGTTGATTTAGGGAAAGAATTTAACTCTGGAAACAGACCTACAAACTGACAGCATGGACTTGATTCATGTGAAGTCGTTCTGCACAGTTAGAGCTTTAAAACAAGATGATGGGACCATGCTGGGCTTTATCCTTATCATGGTGCAAATTCCTCTTGTAAATATGACACAAGACATGGAGCTTTTGAGACATGATGGGAAGTCTTTCTGTTAACTTAGTAGGAAGATGGAACAGATCCCATTCTGGGTGATGTTCAACTCAGCAGCTTGGTTTTGAGGTATTTGTGCACACAACTACAAATAATATAAGTGCCCAGAGAGAAGCTTCACTGAAATACAGGTCACAGAGTCCAGCAGAGGCTAATCTTGGAGGGTTGCGTGATCCCATCTGACAAATGAGATGGAGATGGTTACTCTGGCCATGTGCAAGAGATGATGAAGACCATTAAGCTTGGCTCTACTGTGTCCAAACTTATAAGCTTATATTGAATTTGAGTAGTTTAGCTCTAGGGAGGAGACATTTAGATCACTGGAGTATCCTGAATTCCTCTGTTGGTGAGCACTAGATTATCAAATCTAGACAAAGGGAAAGAGCCTTTCAGAAAAGGCAGGAGGCATAAAACCTGATGGTTTCTACAGGGGTGAGGTCCACTGAGGTAGGCAGAGAGCTTTCCCTGGAGGAATTGTGGTGTTCCAGCCTTGCCATGTCATTGGGTATGGCTTCCCTCTGGCATGCCCTGCTCCTAACAGTGGGATGCTGAGGGGAGAGGTCGTGGCAGAAGAGGAGAGTGCACCAAAATACTTTGTCTCTTTCACTGAAACACTCCAGCTTTTCTATTAACTCAAATGCTTCCATTTTCTGTGAGATACCTCTCTTGTCTGCACTCTTCTCCCTGGTGTATTAAGAAAAAACCCAACAAATTGCTTTTTGGCTAATCTGATTCCGATCAGGTCACAGCTATTCAAAAAACAAATCCAAACAAAACATATTCATCTTTTGAAATCTTCTCTTCATGGCATAGTTCAGCTTTGATTTTGGTGATTTATTAGAGCAGCAGTGTTCACACTGCTGTAATCAAAGGCATGTTGGTACTTCGATACAAACCTTGATTCCCAAGAGTCTCATAACTTGCCTGTGGAACAAGTAAATAGCTGCTGTCCTGTTGGACTGAGGGATTGTTTCCTGGTGGCTGTGGGAAGCCCAGCTTGGAGCAGAATCTCTTTCTGGCTTTGGGAACAGGTGAGAGAGCAGAAGGGAATACTTGGTGCTGGGAACATGGCCTGTTTCTGTTGTGCAGGGCTGCCCTGGGTGCATTTCATCCAATTTTTAAAACATCAGTGACACCTAAACAAATTATGGTCAGTGGGAAAACAATCCAAACCCAACTGCAACCTCGAATATTGTTTTAGGACTGATGATGGCTCGTACCTTTGGGTCTTCTCCTGCTGTAAGAGCTGAGACACTTCTCAAAGGGTTGGAGAAGATCTGTGAAGAATCTCCAGGAGTGCTTTGTCAGTGATTCTTCCAGTGATGCTCCTCAATGCTCTGCATCATTTGTGCTTCCAGCAATGCTCTGCAGTGTCAGAAATGGCACTGGACATTAAATGAAAAATTGATGCTTGTGTATGGGTTTGCCCTGGCTGCACACGGCTCCTGCAAGTTTGGTCAAGTTAGATGCTTCAAAAAAAGGAAGAAACTTATGTCAGATTGCTTCAGAGTCAATTGAAATGTCTAAGTCGTCTAATAACTTCATAAAACCTGATTCTTGTATTTCTGATGATGTCCCTGGAGGTATATTTGTAGGTAATGACTACAGCAAGAGATGTGAATCAAACGTGCTCTGGAGAATCTGCACTTTTTGTATCAGTTTTCCATTCATTAGCTGCTGCTGATAACATTTTCTTCACATATTTATCTTGAGACCCTACATTCTGTTAATTGAAAGAGGGATTGATTCTTGCTGTGTTTTTTCAACAACATCCAGTACTATTAGGCTTGAACTTAGCTGCCAGTCTTGGGCTCTGCTCCATCGCTAGTACAAACTGATGTCAGTTTTCATTTTGTGAATCCCTGACTCTCTGGCTGTGTTTGTGTACATACAGATGTACAGAATGTCTGTCTAAAGCATTATGTCACTGATGTCTGTGGGAAGTGCTGGGATCTCCTGTGAAGCATCTTAATTAGTTTTGCCTTTCATGTTGACATCTGAAGTTTTAGGCTTGAGTTATGTATTAGACATTTTTCCCCTTGTTTGTCAAAACAGAACAACTTCTTCAGAGCAGAACATAATGCAAATGCTAATTAAAACTGACAAGTTTAAATTTATGTCACCTTTGTCAATTGAAGAAAAAAAAAAGAATAAGAAAAATCCATTCTGACCTTGTTGAAGTTGACTGGAACTTGATTACTGAAATCTATGGGCACAGAGTGAAGACCCCTGTTCTGCTTTTGCTGTTTCTTGAGGCAGGAGGCAGCCATCCCATGACTTCAGAGAACAGGGCTGCTGCCCATAGGGGAAGGACAGCAATCCCACCCTCCTAGTTTGCTTTCAAAGCTGTTGTGCTGCTGCACTTGGCAAGAGGTGGCTTTGAGGTGTCATTGGCCAGATGTGGTTGCACAAGCTGATCTCTACAGAATGCACATGTAAGTGTTGAGACTGGTGGTCATCAGCTCTGTCTTTCCAAAGTGCTCCAGGGATTGCTCAGAAGCAGCTCCTCAGTTTGAGCCTCAGTTTGCAATCTACATGAACGTTGCCCATGCCAGTACAGGCAGACTGGTGAAACCAGCCCCTTTCAGTTGCTGTTTGGCAGGGGAATAAAACAGGTGCTGCCTACAGAGTACTGGCTGTTGTCAGAGCTGACAGAGCGTGGGAGCCCTCTTTGTGTCACAGGGAGTTTGGATGGTAATTACTTCTTTCCTTGCCTCCCTGAGAGGCAGAAGGTGGTGCAGGCACCTAATTATCATAAATACCTAAGAAGTTTTTCAGTTTGGATCTGGTTTCCTTCCATCACCAAGCACTGCATCTCCAGTGCATCCTGGTATTGTCCTGATGGTGTGCTCCTGAGTGGCCCAGTAAGAAGTACATGCCTGCACTGACTTGGTGAGGTGCATTTGCTTGGTGGTGAGACATGTAGATGCTAAGAAGAAAATGATTTCTTATGTGGATAGACATGTGATCATACAATCATAGAATGTTTTAGGCTGGAAGGGACCTCTAGAGGTCATCTTGTTCAACCTCCCTACACAAGTAGGGACATCTCTACCTAGGTCAGGTTGCTCAGAGCCCCATCAAGCCTGACCTTGAATGACTCCAGGGATGGGGCCTCCACCACCTCTCTGGGCAGCCCATTCATTGCAACTCTAGCATGCACCTACCTTGAAAAATAGATATATTAGATATACTCTGATCATGTCTTAAAAGAACATTTAGTGCCTTGTATTCCTTTTTAGTCTGTATGCACTGATAATGATGGCTACTATTTCTATATTTCTTTTTTCCATGTCTTGGGAAGACTCTTCCGCTGCTCTCCAAAAATCTGGTTCTTTCTCATGGCCATCACTCTTTAAGCCACCCCTGGGACCCATCACTGTCAGCTTCAGTGTCCAGTGAGTTGCTGAGTGCTGGGACAGTCCTTGGGTCAGTAGTTTGTTGGTTTGTTTTTTTCTTATCCTACTCCAAGCCTGGTTTGTCTGGGAAGTAAAGGCTTCTAGGAAAGTAAACCATTGCCTTTTACTTCCTCCAAATCAAATCCTGCTGTCTTATTGGCATGATGGAGTATTACTCAGCAAAAACTCATTGCTTTTATTTGGCTTTGAGGGTTTTTTTATGGCTTTAAAAAAATAAAAAAATTAAAAGTCCTCCTTTCTTCCTGAACCCTTGTAGTTTATTGTGGTGGCTGAAATGGCTTGGCTGCCTGTAGCTTGAGAATAAACTTCAGACAAATATCTGAGTAACTTTTTAAACAGAATTCATACTTGTTGGCTCGGAGTAAAGCACTTGTAAACAAGCCTTTCAGAGCACAAAACACTTCAGAGAAGCTCCATGACACTCCAGGGAAGCAGGCTGCTATAATCCATTTCGGTGGATGAGACTCAGAGGGCATTACTGTGGCAATCTGCTGAAGGCAAATAATGGCTCCTATTTTTTTGGTGTCTGGGTGTCTGTGGTGTGAACAGAATATCTGTGTTTTGCAAATGAGGAATGAGGACCAGATGCAGGGCTGGGCTGGTGCCAGTTGCAGTTCCTAAAGTTTAGGTTTGGAACAGTGAAATGTGATGGAGTGAAGGGTGTGGAAAATCAGGTGTCTGGAAGGGTAGAGTGGTGACCAGGAGATTGAAGTGAGACTGGGAGTCACTGGGGATGCTGATCTGGAGTCTTTCTGTGGAAGTCAGCTCCCCACCCTGGAGTTGCAGGAGGAGCCCTCTGCCTGGGATGTGAGTTGTGCAGCAGGCACCATAACTGCCACCCAGAGCAGATCTAGGCTGTGCTGGTGAGTCACTGCTGCTGCCACCACCTGAGCTACCTGTGTGGGATGCTGTCAGGGCTGTGAAAAAGCAGAACCAAAGTGTCTGAAGGCAACCAGCATGAATCCACCTCTTGCCTCTTGAGATGCAGCAGTGAAATTCAGAAAGAGGTGGCTAAGTGCTTAATAACACATCCCTTAGAGCATAACCATGATGCTACAACTGAGCCTCGTTGGGGAGGATATTTTGCTAAGAGGCACAGGGAAGCAGGGGGAAGAGCAAATGGCTCTGAGCTCTGGAACATACATTAGCAGATCGATGGCTCTGTAAGAACTTTCCCAGTGGCCTATATTCATACCAGACAAATTTGCTGCTGCGGCAGCAGTAGGAGATTAGGCTGTTGAATACAGAGCTGAGGAGAAAAGTCTTTCTGAAAATGTGGTCTATGTAGAATCATAGAATGTTTTAGGCTGGAAAGGACCTCTAGAGGTCATCTTGTCCAACCTCCCTACACAAGCAGGGACATCTCTACCTAGGTCAGGCTGCTCAGAGCCCCATCAAGCCTGACCTTGAATGACTCCAGGGATGGGGCCTCCACCACCTCTCTGGGCAGCCCATTCCACTGATCTATCACCCTCATGTTAAAGAACTTTTTTCTAATATCCAACCTAAATCTCTCCTTTCCTAGCTTAAAACCATCACTCCTGGTCCTATCGTTAAAAACCCTCTTGAATAGACCTTCCCCTGCCTTTATGTAGGCCCCCTTCAGGTACTGGAAGGTCAATGTAATGCTCATCCAGTCCTAAGTGAAGCCACCTGTGACTTGGACCCATTTCCAGGGAATCACAGTAGTGCAGCAAATGTCCTAGACTTTGTGCTGCTGGTCACTGAGAAACTGGTGGTATCAATCTGTAATCACTGGTAAAGACCTGGTCCGGCCTTAGTGGAAAACTGGGGACAGTTCAGCCTTGCTGCTTTGTTTTTGAAACAGGTGAGAATAGAGCTGAGGGAGTTATCTGGGCACCTCCAACTTTCCATCTGTATTTTCCCAGTTTCAGCAATGGGAAATAAAAGCTTTTCCCTCTTTGGTAGCAGTTGAGAGTGTGATCTGAGCCTGCACCACTACTACAACAATATCACGTTAAAACCAATTGTCAAGAAACTTGTTTTGGGTAAAATTGAAAGCTCAAGTGAAAGCTATCAAGACAAAATTCTGTCCCTCCAGTATCATCCAGCTTGGAGGCGGGGTAAGGAACACAGAGCCTGGTTTCCCACACATGACACAAGGTTGGGCTCTGTCTGGCCTGAGCAAGCAAAGGGTGAGTGGAGCTGTTGGCAAGGACAGTTGGTGGGGTTGGCAGAGGGGATGCGGCTGTGTCAGGCAGGGCAGACTGTGAGCTGGGTGCTGCAGGGTCTGGCTGGTTTCCCCCAAGCTGCCCATCCCTGCCAACTGTCTCCAGCCCAGCTATGGCCTGTGGGGAGGTGAATGCTGCTGCACCCAAAACATACTACTGTGAAATCTGGATGTTAACCACAGTAAGGGCTTGTCAGCTGCAGGTTGCTGTGAGCATGCAGCTCTCCCAGGGTTATGGAGCGTTTTTGGAGAATAAAGGAGTAATGTGGCTCAGCAGCAAGAGAGCAGCTCTAACGGAGGGCTTCATAGCTGAGGGCAGCACAGGCTGCCAAGGGGCTGAGGTGCCTTTTAGCCCCCTGAGTGCTGGAGCTAGTGTCTGGGCTTGGTGGAACCGCTGTTTTATTGTAAGAAAAAGTTTTCCATCTCTTACCCCATTGTGGTTGTGCAATTGAGTTGAGAAGTCATGCTAGGATGCAGACAGATATGGCTGAAGCTGCATTTGCTGACTGCTTTATTCTGCCTGAGCCCTGGCAAGCATCCCCTGGGCTGCAACATGGCCAGCAAACAGCATGCTCAGTCTGTATTGAGCTTGCTCGTTTAAGCAGCCTCAGTAAAAGTAACTGGAAGATGCTCCTAAGACATAGGTAGGGGAAACTGTCTTTTTCCCATGGAATTGCAGATAAGATCATTATTCCTTTGCTCAATTTCCCAATCTAAGAAATTCTGAATTATTGCTGTCCCTGAAGACTGCATACAATTTCTGAAGATCTACTTTCTGCTCAGAGGAGCTCAGCCCACCTACTTTCAACCCTCTTTTTTACCAAAATAGTACTGGCAGTTTGGTTCATGTCTGGGTAAAGCAGGGAATCCATTTACCAGATGCAGGAAGGATCTGTTCTAACATCTGTCCAGTATGCCAGTCACATAAAGCAGATGGAAATCACATAGCTTGTTTAACTGCATTGAGTAAAGTGAGTTAAATTGACAAGATACATGCCCAATTTTGCACTTCATGTAATTTTCAAGGTTAATATTTCTGCTGGTGTTATATTTGATTACTAAAGATAATGAAGCAAAGATTGACAGATTATTTAAACAGAAAATGTTGCAGGTTTAGATAATTTGCAAATAATACTGGAGATCTGAGACTACTGAAATGTTGCTGGTTTAGATCATTGTTTTATAAACAGCTTTGTAAATATAACCCTGCTAATAGACACAAGATACTGAACATTTTGTGTAGTGATATCTTCTAGGGGTGGGGGTGCATAGTTATAATGTGGGTTGGATGCTGTTGTTTTCTAACTACTGTTCAATTACAAATGTTCTGATTCTCTCTTAACACGAGCTACTGCTTTTCTTGCTCTCTGGTGTTTTTCCTGGCAGATATCTCAAGCTTTCTTTCCATAACAGCTCAAGTCATCTTCCAAGTATTGCTAATAACAACATCAAGTCTTTCTGAAGGCAGATATTGAAAGGTCAAAACTAGAAGTCATGAGCAGAGACCAGCAATGTTTGAACCTAAAATCTGGCATCAATTTAGTTGAGGGCTTTAGTGCTGACGATATCTCACAAATGGCAAATGGGGAGTCCCTGAGGGTGGTTATTATCTCACTTTAGATTAAGAAATGGTCAAAATTGTCTGGAATTGGAGTCCTTAAACACTGAAGGCTACTTCATACATAGGTTTTTGAAGTGAGAGACATTTAAGATCTTAATTTTGCTCATCTCTGCAAGTGCTATGAGTGCAATGCCACTTTGCTGTGTTAGACTGAGAGCTTCTTTAGCAACTGGTGTTTGAAGCTGCTGATGCCTTTTAGCACTACAGCAGAAGCTGTTGTAGTCTAAGAAATAGTACTTCTCTCCAGAGCTGTTTAGCACCTGGGTGTTCCTTCCACATGGTCCTCTGGCCAGTCAAGCAATCTTAACAGCTTGACCTCAGCTTGGATTTTTTAAAGTCTTCTGGATCAAGATCAAGGGTGGGTTTTGTTTTGCCCTTTGAATGCCTGAATTACGTCAATGGCTTGGATTTAGTTGAAAACTTAGGAAGGAAATGGAGCAGTGGCAAAGGGGAAGGCAGTTGAAAAATAAAGATATGACTGAGGGTCAGTGAGATGTAGAAATAGTCAACATAATATTTTTAAGAAATGCTATTAATGCTGAAAAGCTGTGTCTAAATGAAAGCTACATTGACCCATCATACTTAACCCCTGAATCACTCACTAAAGGAGGACACTTCGTGTTCACTTGCATGCTGCACAGCTAGTTCACGGATATTTAATTTAGAAGTGGTGCTTTAAAGGCTGCCTTGGGCTCAAGTTAGGCTCAGCAGGGAAGGCTCATGCCCTAGTGATTCAAAAATGAGGTTAGTGCAAATCAACAACTCCTTTATAACAGCAACAGGAGCAGCACTTGTAATGTGAATGCCTTGTAGGGTATGCCCATTGCGTGTTTGCAACCTGGCACCACTTGTCAGGCACATGTTTGAATTAGTTTATCTGAAAGAAGTAGTGTAGAAATTCTCCTCTTTCCTTTGGGACTATGAGGGAGGAAGCTGAACAGCATGCACAAGGTCACCCACAAACTGAGGGCTCTGACCTAACCCATACCAGGGGATTGTATATTGAGTGTCTGAGCTAACTAAGCCTGGCCCAGGAAATCTGCATAAAGCTTTTTCCCCAGATTCTTCTGGACAAGGTGTGGGCTTCCTGGCTTGAGATGTTCCTGAGCAGTTTTTGGTGCAATTTGGAGCATGACTTGGTCTGTGAGTGAGAGAAGTCTTTTTTCTCTCTTTCTTCCCTTTAGTGATAGTTATGCTTTAGATTTGCAAAGTTTAATCCTCAGGGAAGCCTTGAGGAGGCCCTTCTCTAGATTCTCTGAGGCCGGTGAAATGTTTGCTCCCAGGTGTGTATCTGGCTTCATGGTGGTGGAGGAACCCAGCTGGGAGGGCAGAAAAAGGCAGCTACTGGCTGCATACATGGAAGGAGAGGAAAGAATTGTGCTGATTTTTCTCTTGAGCAGCTTCTCCATGGAGTTTGCCCTGATCTCAGGCCAAAATACTCAGAAATAAGCATAGGAGCAGAGATGGACCCTGCTGAAGACTTTTAACTGCCCATGGTAGCTAGTGGCACTGGTATGGCTGTGCCTATTGTTGACCAACAGCATCCATGACCCCAGCAAATCCTGCCTAGGTCTCAGATAAAGATCCTGGTGCTTTTCTCAAGACCTGGAATCTGAATCCCAGCCTTGCTCAAAGGAAAACTTTGCCATGGGAACAAAGAAAAATGTGCGGATGGAAGAGTACAAAGGAAATCCTCTGGGTCTGACACTTGGGCAAAATATATAAGGGTTTTTCCCCGAAATGTACAGGCTGTCTTGTTTTGAGATGGATTAAATAAGATCCTTGTGTTCTGCTGAAATGCAGTTAAGGGTCAGACTTGGTGGGAATTGGTTGGCTCAGTTAATGAGGCTGTCATCATCTTCTTTTAATCATGGTTCAAAACTTTGGACAAACTTTCTGCAAACTAATTCTCTGCAGCTTGTCCACCTCAAGGGACTGAAAGGTCAGAGGATGGCCCAGTCTCCCAGTCTGTTCCTTAAAAATTATCAAAGAAATAGAATCAAAACTTGATTCAATTTTATCCCATTTGACTCTACTGGTTCTTTCCCTGGGCTCAACCAGAGACCAGCAGTGATTGAGATTAGTGGTGATCAATCTAATTTAGGGGTTGGTACATCTCCAGTGGACTCAAATGGACTATAGCTAATCTAGTTTTCACCCATGCTTGTGTTGTGCATGCAAGTTAAAATTCACTTTATATCCCTCTTGCCAGATGGCCTTACAGCTAGAAGTATCAGTGTGGGAGGAAGACGATCTGGCATTGGCTTTGTACCTTTGGTACAACTTCTGTGTCTCATCCTGGCATGGCTCTGCAGGGAATTGTCCCCAATATAACGACTTAAAAGCCTATTCTTTCCTTTTGGAGCAAGAGGAGCACATGCAGTTATCAGATCTCAGCTTGTGTGCAGTAACTCAGCTCTGTTTGGACAAAAGCAAAGCGCAGAGCTGATGTAGCATAACCTCAAAGCAGCTGGTGGGCTCCCTCAAAAGAGGACTTTGCTGATTAAGTTGACCCTAGAAGAGTGTGTGTATGTGTGTGTTGAAGTGCTGGGGCCTGGGCTGTGGGCCCCAAGTGGAATTGACCTATGGATGAGTCCCAACCCAGCAGTGTGTTTTGTTCCCCAAGTGGTTCCCCAAGGCCCCAGAGGCAGAACCCAGCCCATCTGTGTGGGGCCCTGCCCGCCCCCAGGTGATACTGGTTGGGGTGGTGGGTGAGGCCAGAGATATATTAACCAGGAACTGAATCAGTCTGAGAAGAAGCAGGAATTGAATCAGTTGGAGAGAAGCAGCAAGGAACAGTAACAGAAGAAGCAAGAAGAAACAAGGAGCTGATCAGTTTGAAGAGAGCTCCTGCTGGGGGCAGCTTGCTGAGCTCTCTCAGTGGTGTGTTCCCCCTTGGCTGATTCGAGAGGGAGGAGAGCAGATGAAGAATAAAAGATGAAGGTGTGCTGAGGGGATGTTGCTGAGTTTGGGGTTGGCCTGAGGAAGAAGAGAGCTGGCAAAAAATGGGTGTAGTCAGCAGGATGGCTTGAAGAAGGAGAGAGAGCACTAGCAAAACAGGGTACACCCAGTCCTGTGGACAGAGCTGTGGTGGCTGCACAGTAACCTAGAGAAGTGTCCCCTTGCTAGCTGAGGTTCCCAACGCTAATTGCCTCAGCACTGTATGTGGGCTTGTGGGATGAAGAAACAAAGTCCTTAAATTAAAACACTTTCACTGGGGAAAGCTGTGCTAGGAGCACAAACTCACATATCTCTCTCTGTCGTACCAGAAGTGAACATTTCAACTCTTATAGATGCCCATGTGTTAGAGAAATGGCTGCATTGGAGCACTGACTGCAAGTAGGTTTTGTAAATCTGGTGTTGGTGTTTTGTAGAACTTTTGAGGCCTCTTTTGAACCTGAAGTCCCCTGTGTACGCACCCACAGTGATTACAGGAGCTGTGTTGTGACAGGCCAGATGATGCTTCTGTTTCTAATGCTTTTTCAGCCACTAAACCAAATGACAGAGCTCCATTAGATTCACCAAAGGAAAATGCACTTCAAGCTGTGGCTGTTGAATGGTTTTAAGTGTCTTTTCTGTCTCACCTGGTTTTTCTGTTGTTAGGTGTTTAGGGAGTTTCATACGTATGACCTGTAGCAGCACCAATCAAGCCAAGGGCTGCTCCTCAGCACTGCTCCTGCCAGATTCAGACATGTCTTGGCAAGCAGTGGCTTGGCTCTGCTCTTCAGGCTGTTCTCTGCACCCTGCAAAGTCACAGCAGCATGTCCTGATGCAATGTCATGGGCTTCATCAGGAGCACAGGCTATTGTGTGTGCTCTCTGCTCCCTCCACCAGCCTGCCCTGCAACTGCAAGCTTGGGCTGAGGGGCTGGGGTGTCCCTGAGCAAGCTGGTGCTGCTTTGGGGAGTGAACCAGGGGTTTGGGGTAAAGTTGGGTAAGTTCAGCTGTGGTGGGGTCTGGAGCAGAGAAAGCGGCTTGGGGGGAGGTTGGACAGAAAAGCAAAGGCTTATTTTTCCTCTATCAGTTTTCAAGTTTGACCTAATAAACTGCATCCTGATGGGAGGCTTACAAGTAGGCTTGGATGTAGGACTGGACTTTTTGCATGGGTTGAGGGAATGTCCTAGGGTCTGCAGCTTATATATGCTAGATACTTTTTGGCCTGACTCCACCATACATAAGACTACTTGAAGCTCAGAGTGCAGATAGCAGTGACAGCCTATGTACTTCTGACAGAGAAAAGTGTCCCGGAGGAAAACTTCATCTTTCAAAAAATGTGCTGCTCATAGGGATGGGGCAGAGGCTGAGCCTCTGCAGGTGGAGCACAGGGAAGCCCAGTATGTGCTGCAGTGAGAAGGGAAACCCCTTTGAGGGGGTGTGGATGGGCCAGGACTATCGTGTCAGGAGTTCTGCAGTTTGCAAAAGGGGAACTGAAGTGCAGAAAGCATGTAACAGCAAATAGAATCATAGAATTGTCAGGGTTGGAAGGGACCTCAAAGATCATCTAGTTCCAACCCCCCTGCCATGGGCAGGGACACCTCCCACTAAATCAGGTTGCTCAGAGCCCCATCCAGCCTGGCCTTCAAAATTTCCAGGGATGGGGCTTCCACCACCTCTCTGGGCAACGTGTTCCAGTGTCTCACCACCCTCATGCTGAAGAACTTCTTCCTAAAGTCTAATCTGAATCTCCCCACCTCTAGTTTTGAGCCATGTCCTTGCCTTGAAATTTGTGGCATCCTAAATACCAGGCCAGCTGGCACTGGAGCAGAGGACAGGCAGGGTGCTGGGGGCTTGGTGGTGCAGGGTGACTTGTAGCATGCACATCTCTAAGAAGAAATGACCGTTCAAGGTCCCTGCGTGGGACTGCTCCATGTGCACAGCACAGGGTGCCCTTCTAGTTGTAAGGGGAGTTTGTTCTCTTACACTTGATTCTACATCAGGTAAAGCCTCTCTGCAGGTTTTATAGCAATGTAGTAGGTGAATTTATTCTTTAGTATGTATATTCTCAGATAAGTGTGGGGTTAATGTCTCTGGTGATAGGGATGCTGCAGAGTTCTATGTTTGGCTGTGCAATTAACTGTGCAAAACTAATTAAAATGTAAATAACAATGAAGTCCATACAGGTGAGGAAACGCTGATGTGTGCCACTAGTAAGAGTGGACATGTGAATATTTTCTTTGCTCTGCTTTTACTTTCTGCATTTCCAAGGGCAATCAACCAGAAATGTGGTATTGAAAGGATTTTTCATATAGATTTTTTTTTTTTTTACCAGCCTTTAATGTGCAAGTCCCTGGAATTGGTTCACAGCACTGCAGGTGACAGATTAAGTCTCTAGAATGTATAAACCACACTTTTATAAAAAATTATCTTCCCTGAGGAAATGAGGCTAATTCAGATTCTTTGAGTTTTAAGACTAAACTGAGTGCACAAGCCCAGGTGTATTCATTACTTCTTAAAAACCCTTTTAATCTTCAGTAGGCAACATGTTTGGTAATTGCTGTTTGATGCAAAAATATTCTTGCTTCTCCATCATTAGAGCTTACCTAGCCCACTTGCAAAAACCCTGAGCTGTAAATTCAGCTCTCACCCAAACATGTTATTTGTGGAATAAATGGAAGGGCAGAGAGGGAAGAGGAGTGACCTGGGGCAGCTCCTCACCTTGGTGGGCACACACAGGCGTGAGGTGGAGCGAGGTACCTGGGGTGCTGCAGCAGCAGCATCAGGGTGTGAGTGGGCTCAGGAATGGCAAAAAAAAAAGCAGCAAAGTGACTGTGATCAGCTGAAATTAGGCAAGAAAGCAAGAGGCTGCTCAGGCACCTCCTCTGCATGTTTGGTGGTTTGGGCTAGAAGTCCTTGTAGATGCTGGGATGCTTTATTGATGAATTAGCTCAGTGGAGGGGGGGCTAACTCCTGGAGACCTCCACTGAAGTCAGCTCTGACGCCAGCTCTTCCTGAGGTCTTGCAAAACTTGGTCTTTGTGTCTGGCTTTCCAAAACTGCTAGGTGGAGATGAGAACCATGTGAGGTTGTTCCCCTTGTTTAGCAAGCCCTTGTCAAGGTCCTGGATACTCCCATGCATTTATAAAGGTGTTGAAATGGCGTGGGACTTGCCTCCATCTGGGTTGCAGTGCCTGCTTGCCTATGTACAAGTACTATGGGAAGAATAATCTCCTTTTAAAGTTGAAAATTGAACTTTATTTTAATAAAAACTTGTTGTGGAAGTTACTTTTCCTCACTGCAGCTTCACTCATTCCTCTGCTGCTTGACTCAAGTGAATGATGAGAACTTCCCATGTAGCTTGAGCAGGAGAGCCTATGTGATGCTATCTGATTGTTTTTTAAAAAAACTTTTTTCCTGCTGGTTTTCAGCAGACAAAATCGAGGGTTTGTTTTGATACGGGGAAGATGTGTCAGGCACAGGCGGGGGGGCTTGTTTGCCCTCTAACATTTCTCACTGCATAGCAAATGCTGTCTTTTCCTGGGAGATGGTTCATACCATCTGTTTTTTCATGAGAATCACTTGAGCTCCATAGAAGAATTGCCTTGAGCAGTTCCCATTTGGAAGGCAGCTTGATCGGGCAGAAGAAACATGGGTTTCTGAACTTCTTTGGAGTGTAATTATATCCAGGACCAACTGTGCTTAGTCCAGTAGCAGTGCATGAATTTGTGTTAAAAGTCAGCTGAAACCCTTATTCTGGTGTACAGCAAGTCACGTAAACAATGAGAAACAACAAAAGATTTGATCTTGGTTTCTCATTTTCTGACATGACTGCTTGTGGCGAAAAAACCAAACCAACAATAACAAAAAACAGAAGCCAACCAAAAAAACCCTAAAAACCCCAACAACTATCAATGTCAGAGTTCTGTGCAATGCCCAATTACCCTGGTCCATTTGTGTTCTTCAGTTTATTGCATTTTGTGGTAGCCTCTTGGTGTAAAGCAGACCTGGTTTGCTTTAGTTGACGTGGAAGAAGTTGCAGCAAGCCACTTCTCAGGACCTTCCAGCCCCATCTTTCAGGACAGTGGGTTTTCTGAAGAGGTCAGAGGCTGCAGAGTGGGACATGCTGAGGAAGAGCTGGCACAAGCTGTCTGTGTGGAGGTGTGGGAGATGAGCCTTGCCTGCCCATCCGTTCTCACTTGCGATGTGTTGGGTCTGTAGAAAAGCATCTGCTTTTCCTCCAGGCTCTGTTGAGCTCTGGTGGAGGATGGCCGTGCTTCCAGGCAAGGCTGTGGTGCTCATCCAAAAACACCCCTTTGGGTAATCTGGGTGAAGCCTGCCCTCCATTTCTGAGATATTCTCTTTCTCGAAGTAGCACCTAAAGCAGTTGGCAATGGCACTGTGTCTGCATGTGGATTTTTCTCAAGCTCCCCAGATAACAATTTGCTTTAGGGTGTTTTGTACATATTAGCTTGTCCTCAATAGTTACCTTATGCAATCCATGAGTTATGAAGAAATACATAATACAGCAATTATTCTGCCATTCTGGGGGTTCAGAGCCATGTAATGGAAAAGCTGAGAATCATGCAACCATAAATTCTGTTAATCCCCAATCAGTATTATTTTAAATATTTAAAAAGAAAAATCTACTATGTTGTTCATATTAATGATATCCTATATATCATCCTCTAGCTTCCTTCTCAGCAGCAAGTCATTACACTTTTTTAGGATAGAAGGGAATAATAAAATAAAATATCCTTTTTCATAAATAACTGGATTGTATCATAAGACTATCAACGGTGACTTGTTTTATGGCTAACCTTACTGAAAGTCACTCTTTCAGATGATGAGATGAATTACAGCAGCACAAGAACAAAGTGCACTGAGGATGGAAAAAACCGTGGCCTGTAAAATGTTTCTTGGAATTAACTCATTGACACTGTATCACCTCTCAATGAAATAAAAATTAGATGTCTAAATAAAAAATAAGGCATGCAAGTGATTGTGAAGTCTTAGTCTTGTGTATTGATACTAATTTGTTGTACAGCTGAAAGGATTTGTTGTACAGCTGAAGGGAAGTTCTGTGTTCTGAGAAGGTTTCTTCCAGGCTTTTGTTTCTGCATGCACACTTTTTGAGTGGATGATTGGTGGAAATGGTCTCAGTAACTCCAGCATCAACCTTCTTCCCTTTGAATCTCTCTCCCGTTCAGTGCCCAAAGCCCTGGGCAGGGTTTGCCTCCCTGGAGGGGCTGTGTGCTTTCTGGGGCTTCTCCCATGGTCGTGGTGGAAAGTACACTTGGATCTGAGCATGACCTCAATTTCTTCATGTGGATTTAATATCTCTGGTCTTTGACTTTGAGACCTGGCTGCTCTGGTAGGGATTTTTCAATGATGGTACTGGCTTCTGCTTTCTGGAGGGGTGCTGTACTCAGTGCACTCATCTGCTCTTCCTGGTGGGCATAAACTCTTCAGGTTCACGGCAAATATTTTACATGAACTCAGCTGTTTTCCTATGTGTGTCTCCCCAGGGTTTGCAAATTACCTTTCTCTGATGGATTCCAACATGTTGTACAACATCCAGGTCGACATTTTGATTATGTATTATTCACATTGCTGAAGAAATCACCATTCGAAGCAGTTGAAGCTTTTCGGGATATTTTTCCCCAAATAACAATTTTGTCTTTTGAACACCAGCCAGATTCTCCATATGGCTAAAATGTACTAGAACAGAAAAACAATTAACATGGCTTAATAAACTTCATGCATGGTTTGCTATTGCAATATCAGAAAGAAAACAAATATAGCCACTAGTTCTCCTTGGAATAACTATGTTAAATTACTGTTGTTTGAAATGAGCTTTTTTAATGGCTTATGGCTGATATAATTTGCATTGTGATAGGTAAAGCACCCTCCCATATGTTTAATGCTTTGGATTTGACACAGGCCTGCTTGGGTCTTGCATAAATCTTCTTTCCTGGTGTGAGGGGAAAGGCAATCAATTGAGTTTTGGCATGGAGCAGAAAGCAATGGATCTGGGGAATGTTGTTGGGGCTCTATTCTAGACTGTACCGTGCAGCACAAGACTTGTTGTTGGCTTTTTGGTCTTTGTCTATTTGATTTTCTTGGTTAAATGCCATGTTTTGAGAACCAGATCTAGCTGGCCACACAGACCAACTTCCACTGTGTATTTCACCAAATTGTGCAGTGTCCACAAGCACCTTTGTGCTGATGCCTTTGATCTGTCAGCAGAGGATACTGCTGAGCGTGCTGCTGATTGCTTCTGGTTTGGCATGTGTAGCATTGAGGAAAAGAAGCAGTCCTGATGTGTCTGAATTTTGTGGCTTAAATGAGCTTTGCACAGTGAAGTCTGACACTTAAATGCTGGTGAAAGCTTGTGTTTTGTTTTGGGGCATGCATGATTTAGAGGCAAATGAATGTGTGTGTGCATGTGATTTGCAGGACACAGGGCCTCACCCTTTATCATGGCTGTGAAGGTATGGTGAGAGTCAGTGATAAGCTGTGCCCTCTGGATGTCAGTGACTCCCCAGGCATGACTTGCCCGTGGTGACAGTGTTCAGATCATCCTCTGGTAGGAAAATCTGCTCTGCCCACTACTGTTGGCTTCTTGGACGATGCTGAATGGGGTTATGCAGAAGGAGCTTTTGGTGGTGAGTCCTACCACAGAGCTGCTTGTGCTGAATCTTACACTCCCAAGCCGCTGTTTATCATTTGGCACAGAAGGGGGCTGAGCCTGGACTTGTTCCCCCTCAAGGAATGGCAAGTTGGTTGATTTCTGAGCTGTCACACTATGCCTATCCAAAAGCAGGACTGGGAAATGTCTGGAAACTCTCATTTGAAATCCTCTGGTCCAAGGGAGGTTGTAACATTGGCTTGTTTAACATTGTCCTGTCCAGAGGTCTCCTTGTTACTGGTGCAGCCTGTCTTGCAAGTTTTCATGAATGAGATTGTCTATGAAAAATGTTTTTTATGGGGCATTGGTTTGGAAGCACTTGATGTTTTAATTAGCTTTTAGGGGTCATGGTTGAAACAGTTGGCACAGCAATTCCATAGCCTGATGTGAATCTCTCTGGATTCAGAGCACATCCATCCTAATGCCTTCAGAGCACATGAGTGAGCTCAGATTACCCATGTGCATGGGATGAACATTTCTATTACCCCATCATCATTACCATCACCATTTTACTCCTCGCTAGCAGAGTGACAGTGTGGCTGTAATTAGTATTGATTGTGCAAGATGGAAGGAGTAACGGGGAAGGTGTTATACGTGTGGGGCAGGCTGTGAATTCCCTGCCCTGGGCTCTTACACTAGTGCTGCTGGCAGTCTGAGTGCAGTACTACTTGTGTTTATGTGGAGGAAAAAAAAAGGTTGGATGCTGCCAGAAAGCAGCTTTCCATGGGAATACCTTTTCTAGCACTCTGGGCTTAGGAGTTCACAGTTCAGCTCTGGCAGGATGAGAGTCTCTGGGCTGCTGCCCTGGCACAAGCTTAGGAGGAGTGTTTCTCTGCTGATTTCTGTTCTATAAAGAAAAATACTCCAGGTAGGAAAAAAGCTCAGTAAATACCATAAGTATGTCTATAAGGTTTTTTTACCTCACCGTGGTGGAGGCATCTCCCAGGCTGGTTTTCTTGGGTAGGAGATCAATACGTTTTCCATGCTGTGCCTCCTGCTCACATCCCTTGCCCCACGAGATGCCTCATAGTTTTTTACCCTACAACATTTGCATTCCTGTTTCATGCTGGATTTTTGTGGATTTGCTCCTGCTGCCAATGCTGATTGAAAAGTAACAGCAGCAAAATCTTTTCCTGCAGAACACTGTAGCAAACTGGCACACCAGATCTACTGTCTGTGCTTAACTGCTCACCTCTCTGTGGCTGACCTCACCCTCAAAGTACTGCTTTGGCATCAAAAAAAGGGTGGTTGCCACTTGAACAAACCTGCAGAGAGAGTACAGTGCTCTCAAACTCTCTCTCTGGGTCCTCAGTGAGCCCTTTAGAGATGCCAGTGGAATCAGGGTGAAAATCCCTCTGGCTTCATGCCGAAGCAAAAGGGCTGCAGAGCTGTGGGTATGAGAGATGGAGCCATGAAAGCTCATGGGAAGGGCAGCGTTATTGCTGCAGTCCTTGTGATTACACTGGGATGAAATCAGCTTTTGCTGCCTTGGCATCATCCCGCAGAAGCTGTGGTATTGAATCAGTGCTGATGCAGAAGGGAGCAAAGCGTGGTCGAGTGTGTTGCCTGCCTCTGCGAGCCACAAAGCTGCTCCATTCAAAGTAGCCAAGATGAATGGCACGCCTGAACACAGCGCATAAATAACTGTATGGGAAGCTTAGTGCTCCCATGCCAGGCTGTATAAATATTCATATTATTCCATGAATCTGT
Organism: Brachypteracias leptosomus; assembly: GCA_013401335.1. Taxonomy (NCBI): domain Eukaryota; kingdom Metazoa; phylum Chordata; class Aves; order Coraciiformes; family Brachypteraciidae; genus Brachypteracias; species Brachypteracias leptosomus. The sequence goes on along the minus strand of VYZX01023784.1, from coordinate 1,982,177 downwards.
CATTATGTGCAAGTGCTTCATCTTTCAGGCTTTACTCCTGCCAAAAGTCCTCACTCATGGAGATGCTCTCACTGAAGGCAATCAGATGATTGACGTGACCAAAGGGCTGTGGGGGCTCTTTTCACAGCCTGATTTACAGCAGTGTTTAATTTGTAAATTCTGCACACTGGGAAACAGAACCCAAATACAAATTGGCTCAGCTGGTTTTGAGAGACTTTCTCACTGTAGGGTCCTTACCTCACAAGGACTGAATGAAACCACAGAGCTTTGCCTCAGCTGCTGTCTGTGTCTGCTCACTGTTATCAGTGATGTTAGTGAGGTAATTGTTGGGAGTTGAATCTGTCCCTGTCTCCTGAGCTTCCGCTTTCCAGAGTCTCAGCCCAGACTGCTGGTGTGGATCACAGCCCATGGGAGTGACTCCCCTGCTATGTGTTACTGCAGCTGTTAGTGCAGGGTGAAGTAGTTGGAAAGATGATGGGAGGACAAAGCATGTTCCAAATGTGGGTGTCTCTGGAGCCTTTAGATGCTTAAGGACACTAAAACTTTGATCACTGAGGCTCTACTGTGATTGCATGGGACCCAGCCAGTCCATTGCAGTTAGATCTGAGGAGCTGAAGGGAAAAATGAAGATTTTTTTTTGGAAGAAACACTTTATTTCCTCTTTAACAGTGCTGCCTTCTTGCCTCATGTCAGCCAGTCTATCGTGTGCTGGTGGGGCCCATGAACCACAGCAGCCAGGCACCTCTGGATCAGCAGAACATTGACTTCTATGGTGCAGGGCTGCTGCATCATTTCATGCAGTGTGGACCCATCTGGGGCCATGCAGAGATCTGCTAGAGGTGATACAGCTCCCTCTGAATGCAGCCTCCAGCAGGAGCAGCCCTGGTGTGACATCAGTCTTGCAGTAAAGCAAGAATTAGATTCCAGTCTTGCAAAATAATTTAATAAGATTAATGGTACAGGGCTGTGTGGAGTGTAATCATCTCCCGTGCTGGGCTGAGGAGAGGAGCTGCATGCAATACAAGCTGTGCTGCTCACATGCTGGTGTGACCACACTCCTGCAGCAACCCTGTGCCCTGAGCAGCACCAACCACAGCAGCTTGTCTGCCAGCTGCTGGGACCTGTGCCCCACTGCCCTGGGGGGGGTGAATGATGTGCTCTTTGACAAAAGCAAATCCTCGCTAAGTGTGTAGTGGAATGTATTGTAGATCTTGCTAGACTTTCACCTTGAACCCCTAAACACCTACTTTGCATGCTTTCTGCAATAAATTATCCTTATTGCCAACCCAGTTGAGTTTAGTGCAAGCCTGCATTCAGGCCTAACCCAGGGTCTGCTCTGCTTGCAAAGGTGGAAACAGCCTCCCCTTTCAGTGGGCAGCATCATCTGCCTTCTCACCTCTGTCTGCCAGGGCCTTCACTGGCCAGCAGCTCAGGATTGCCTTTGTGGCCACTCAGCTGGGAGTGCCTGAGGGTGCTGTAGCCTCTGCACGGCACTGCTGGCACGGTCTGGGATTGCTGTTCTGCAAAGCCGGGAGTTTGTGCCAGGTGCTGATCACATCCAGCCCCATTTGCCTCAGGAGCTGGCCAGGAGCATATGATGGTGTTTGGGACCAGCAGCTTGGGCTCCTGCCTTATCTCCCTGATATCAGCCTGTCTGGAGACTCCTGGTTTTGGAGGAAACACATTCCTTGCTTTGGCAGGTCTGTTACTTGCAGGACAGCTCAGTGATGCTGGAGCAGCTGCAGCTCCTGCTCTTGCCTTGGCTCACACTGACACTGGTGGGATTTTGGTGGTGTGGGCCTGTCTTAGCCAAAGTGGGGCATGATGGGCCACTGGAAGCTACAACTGCAAGGTCTGTGTTTTGTACTTGGTGCCCTTGCCCTTTGCATGCAAGTTCTTTTGTCTTTCAACCCTGCTAGACAGAAATACAGGTGACTTTGGGCATCTTCTGTACTAAGCTTCTAATGCTCACAGCGTTAAACTGGATGGTGCTACAACCATGGCAGGATCAGAGAGCCCTGATGCTCACAGCAAGCTACCTAGGGGAAAATGAATAGAAAATGCAGAAACATCAATTCCAGCCAAGTTATCATCTCCATAGTGGATTTTTTTACAGGAAGATTAATATTACTGAATTTACTTTTGCCCTTTTGAGTCCCAATTCCTGCTTTAATTGATCAGCCATGGACAGTAGCTAATGGGTTTGGTTTAAATTGTTTTTTACAAAAGGAAAAGAATTAATCATGGCAAACCAAAGTTTTCCTCTGAGATGCCAATTAAATTCCCACCTTACAAAAAATGAATGGTACCAATCTGTAGTTTCCACAAAACTGTTTTTTTTTTCTCCAACTGCTTTTTAAAGCAGTTATTAGCAGTGCTGAAACATGGCAGGTTGGGTCAACCGCTGCTTGAGCTGCAAGAGCTCTCAGACTCTTGGGCTGTGGAGGAGAGAAACTGCTTGTGTGAAAGATGCTTGGAGGAAGGTGAACCTCCTGCCTGCTCCTAGGGAAAAGCTGAGACCTTTGCAGACCTTCAAGGGAGTAGTCTTCCCTGTGGCACTGGTCATCTGTCCCACTGGTTGTGGTGGGACTGTTGTGGTCCTGCTCTGTGATGAGGTGGTTGCATTTTTTAGTTTCTGGGGAACCTCAAGGGCCTCAGGAGGGTTGGTTGATCTTAACTTTTTTTGGGATATGCTCAACTAAGTCCTGCCTTGTTTTGCTGGGAAGTGGAGGAGAAACTACTCAGTGCAGTTAGCCTTTTGTCTTCTCTTTATCAACGTGGGACTGAGGGAGCACCTTATGGCTGGGACTATCAGGCTCACATAGTGACCCCACTGGGATCCACAGGCAGGACATGGCCTGACCAGGGTACCAGTCTAGTAGCTCTTCTTGAAGGACACGTACCATGGCTAGGAGAAGTCAGGGAGGATGGCAAATGCAGCCTAGAGGAGGCACAACCAAGCTTACAGAGCTGGTGAGAGAACCAGCTCCTGGTGTCTCTTTGCACCCAGCCTGACAAGAAGGGGGAATGCAGAAGTAGAGCACAACAGCACTTAACAAAATCTCACTTTTATACATCCAGCAGATTGTAATAGCTGTGGTCATTAAATATTTAATCAAACTGCATGTGAAATTCCTCCTTTATTGTTTCCTGGGTGGGCAGGACAGACAGCTCTTACACCACTGCTTTGTCTCAGTGCTTTTTCTTTTGGAAAACAGCAAAGCGTGCTGGACTGCAAAATGGGCTGTGTGCTTGCAAAATGCCTTTCTGCTATCAAAACTGATTCCAATCGTGAATACACTCACCCACCACCATTGACAAGCTTGTTTTCTTTGTATTTCCTTGTTTTTACACATTCTCTTCCTTGACAAAACCCAAGCTGACTAAAGCTTTGAAATAGCAGAGGTTGTTGGTGCCTACAGCTTCTGCTCAGTTAAGAGCTGCAGAGAAGAGGGGTCTCATGTTCCAGCAAGTGGCTTCTCATGGTGTGGCTGTGATTGATCCTGAGGCTGTGGCTGATGCTGTCCCCCAGCAAAGACTAGGCTCTTTAGCCTCTTGTAGGGGATTGTTGTCTCCCTCTGGCATCAGTGCTCGAGGAGACATTTGCCTGCAGTCCCTGGCATTTTGAACAGGACCTTGTCCAGCCATGTTCCAAACTACAGCACTGGGGTGTGGGTGGGTGTCACTGTCCATCAGCTGAGGTGTAGCAGCTGACCATCTGTGTGCTCCTAGCCGACTGTAAATACCCTCTCTGAGTTTGTATAAACCTTGACTTGCAAACAGATATTGCAATAAATACAGGCTGATACCAGAAAGAGAAAGGATCAGCATTTTCCCGTATGTCTTTCACTACCATACACCTCATCTGTACTCTTTCTACGCCTTCTCATGCTTAAATCCTGGCATTGAGAGTAGAAGAGTGTGGATCAGTATGAACAAAACTGCTCGTGCCAATTAAAACCCCCACTGGAGAGAGAGGGTGTTGGCGGTTTTCCCAAAAGTATCCTCCTCTGTTTGCATGGTTGTGTAGTGCTGCTATTTCCCTGTGATGAGTCACTGGGAGCATTTATAGAGGTAAGATAGGGATTTCATGTCCTAAATATAGCTTCATATCAGCCCACATGGAGCAACCACAGGAGCTGGTTGCTGAGCTAGTAAATACAACTCAGAGCTGGTCCCAGCTCCTCCTGACTGATGAGGTTTGTAGAGAGGGAATTGGGGAGTTAAAGAGCAGGAAAAGAGTTGGCTCATGTTGGCTGGGACTACAAGGCCAGAGTTCACAATGTGGTGAAATAAATCACAAGTGCAGATGAATGTGGGCTGAAAAATTGAGTAGCAAGTACAGGAAGAAATGGACAGAGAAGGGTGCTGCTTCACACACACCTTGCAGAGGAGCTGGGGCAGTGCTGGGCTGGTCTTGTCAGCTCTGCTGACCCATTGAGATGTTTGGGGTGTTTCTATGGCTCCTGTTTGTGACTGCTAAACCTCGTGACCTGGCTTACAGGCTGTTGTGCTTTCTGCAGATGTCCTTCCCCTGTGCTGTGAACTTGAGTGAACTGTGAACTTGTTCACTGGGTGAAGTGGACCACTGGGTGCAGGGAACCCTTGTGTGCCTACAGTGCTTCTGGCAGGGGTGTGTGGTCAGGCAGCCTGGAGCTCCAGGCAGGGCAGCCCCAGACCCTCTCTGCTGCAGCCAAGATCCTGGAATCTGGATGCAGGTGCAGCCTGTGCCTGGGCTTTGTGCTTCTCGGATGGGTGCTGGGCTGCCTCCTTGGGCATCTCAATTGCCTCCCAAAGGTGCTACTAGTTAAAGCAGCTCTAGATAAAGATATTAATAACTGTGGGGGAAGGTTTACAAAATGAAAACCAGCCTACAGGCATAGAACGTGAATTCTAAGCTGCTCCTTCTATGGTGGCTGAACATGGGACGATCTCTCCTCAATTGATATGCAAATTCCACTTGGCTAATTGGCTTTCTCAGCTGTCTGCAAAGAGGCCATGTATAATTTATAAAAGACTGGATACGTCTGCCCTGAGAACATAATAGCTAATAACATTGAATATTCATGAATTCCACCAGCTAATAGGGAGATAAGACCATAAGTAGTTTTGACACATTGGAGTGAGCAACCACAATCTGTTTTTATTTGAACTAAAATATTTCACGGCACTCTGGGTCTCAAGAAAACATTTAGTTCTCTTTTAATCCAGAATGTTTAAAGACTCTTTAGATACCAGCTTGAAGTGGCCTGTAACAATTAAAAGACATGCCGTGGGTGTCTAGTGGGTGCCCTAGACACAGATAGATCTTGCCAAGGCGTAAAAACATTACAGATTTTTCTGACAGAGCTGGGTATAACTTTATCTTCCCCCACTAGGCTTGCAGTTCCATTTTATTGAAACATATTAGAAAATAGATGTTTTGGGAGGAATAAACAAAGTAGGATACTGAAATTATTTCAATTATGCAGAATAACATTTACTTAGTTGAGATCTTAAGTTCTGGTGTGCATAGTTGATGCTGAAAAGATACATGGAACTGCAAATGTGCTAGTTTGTAATGAACTCAACCTTTTAGGCTGTGGTTTTGGAAAGCTCAGATGTTTGAGTCTCCACCGTTGATTATACTTATATTTTAAGTTAAAATCCAGAAGCTGAAGTGATATCAGCTGGTCTGTAACTAGTGATGCTGCAATATTAACAAGACTGTTATGTTTTGAGACTGCATATTTTGGAGCACCTGCAATTTCATTAGGACTAGAGGCTATTCCTTAGCTCAAAGTTGGAGTCTTTGGCCAGCCCAGGAGCTGGTTCCACATCTGCTGAAGTCAATAGGGAAGCATTTGATGCAGCTCATGGAGAAGTTAAATCCAGCACAGATCACAAATGGAGTAACAAAGAGGGGAATGGAGATTTGAGAACAGCATAAAGACCATGTTTATCTCAAGAAAATCGGCAGTATCTCAGACAGAGAGGACTTCTGCATGCCCAGACTGTGTACCTGCTCTGCCTCTAGTTACTCTGGTGCCTGATACCTTGGGAGACTACATCCATCACATGCATGTGAACCTGGAAGGGTTTTTGTCTTGATGCAGGAATGTAGAAAAGGGAAGACTTGTTCTTTCAAGTGAGTTTTGTAGTTGAAAAGGACCCCATCTGGCTTTCCCTCCATCTTCCTCAGTTCTTATATTAATCCTGTTCAAAGCAGACTTCTGCCACTTGCAATGAGGCAAGTTTCTGGGGATGGAGTCTCTGCTGATGGACCCTATCTTGACTGACAGGTTTTTCACCTTTCTGCAGTAGTGAAAGGATGACTGTGGTTTACCTCCAATGCAGTTCACCCTATTTCACACTCCTGTAAACCACAGAGAAGAGCAGGAGGCTCTGAGTGGTGTCCTGCAGCCAGCACCCCTGTTTGTACAATGTGATGAATTAATGCAGGTGGCTGCATGAGCTGGTTCTGGAACAGAGGCTAAAGCTGCTTTGTTAAAGAAAAAAAACATATAAGGGAGATTTATATGGTACTCAAACATATTGCACTGCTACTAAAACACTGTATTTTGAGAGGAGATCTGTAACAGCCTGTGTAGCAGGGTGAAACTGTTCATTTGATGTGCTTCCAAAGATGCTTGTGACATTTAAGCACTGTAAAAGTGGAACTTATCAGGTGGTTTGAGAAATGACCTTCAATTACCTAAGAAAAAGTCTGGTTTATGAATGTCAAGATTTGGTAGGCAAGACCCCTTGTAATACATAATTCTGCATGATTGCAATGGAGAGTGTCTGAAATGAACAGCTTTGAAGATCTCACTCTTGCTTTTGGATAGTGTGAAACGTCCTCCTAGGCCATCTGCTTCCCCACCATGGGCTTCTTCCCCTGATCCTGGGTGAGGACACTTTAAGTACCTCAGTCCCACCTGAACTGAGGTGTTTCACACCTCAGAATTCTGAACTTGGCCTGAAATGTGACCAAATCTCAGATGAAGGGCACAAGAACCAGTGGAGCAGCCTAGGTGATAGAGGAATGAAGTCTCCTGGGACTTAGCATGCAGTATGTATTATGCTTGCTGTTATCAGAGGGAGCAAAGCAGACTTGTGTGAAAAAGGAACTGCATCCGAGACGGGTATCATCAACTATCCAATTTTCTTTAAAAAGGAGAAAAAAACCTTCAAACTGTGTAGAAAACAAGCCAAGCAGCAGCCTTCTCTCTGTGCCTTAATGGAAAATAGTTTATTACTTAGAAGCACACATTGTACCAATAAATCCCAGAAGAAAGAGCAAAACGGGAGAAATTCAGAAAAAAAATATTAGCTGTGTCAAATCAATCAGTGTCATCAGCTACAAGAACAAGCTTTGTCCTGACAGAGAGCACTGCTCCACAACTTGATGGGGAGGACGGGGTTTGGTGAGAGCTGGGTCTCTTCTAAGGGGGATTTTCAGGTGGAGGTGGTTATGCACTGTAAGGGCAGATGATCTCTGGGTCTTCTTGATGACAGTTATAGGTAGCCTTATCCAGTCTGTCACCACCTGGTGCCTCAGTTATTGCCTTCTAAAGAGAAAGGTTGTTTTCCAAGATTATACTAGTTACCTTTTTTTTTTTTTTTTTTTTGATGCAGAGTGTTGCTCTCTTCTGTCTCTCAGTGCTCAGACTGTAAGTAGGGGATGGTGGTGTCCTTGGGAAAAGCTTTGATGTCACCAGAGCAGTCTGGTATTTAACTGACATCTGCACAATGTTTGCTAGAGGATTGTGGGGTCAAGATCAGTCTTGTTTCCTTGTGATGTCCTACATCTCAATAGGCTTCAAAGAAACTTGCAGCAACCTCAGATTTCTTGTAGCACTCTGCCTAGCAGGGCTTTATCAAAGGGTTCCCATACAGTTATTTAAGTGCCATAAGTGCTTAGCTTGTAGGAGCCATAGAGGTCTTGATTGCAGGCTGTGGGACCCAAAGCCTCTGTGTGGTCTGTGTCCCCCAGAACTTCAGCCCACTGGGTGCTGAGCCACAGGGAGCGTTGTTCCAGAACCTCGTGCTTAATTGCAAGTGCTGAAGTTATCCATGGCTTCAGATGATGTCTTTGGGACCAAGAGCTCACAGTCTAGTACAAGTACACGTGGCTCCCTGGGCTGTATCCTGTCCTAGTATAGATAACCTAACTGAATGTGTCTGGCTTCATCACATCCCTGAGCTCTGTAACCGAGCATCTTGCAGGGTTGTGTGAGATAAAAAGCCCCATCAGTTCCCAGGCGGTGATCTGTACTTGTGAGTGGGCTGCTGCACTGCAGGGCAAGAGCAGCTTGACCTGGAGGCACTTTGTATGAGTCTGAGTAGGATCAATCAAGCTGAATTCAGACCCTGTGTTGAGACAAAACACTGGATATGTTTCTATATTGTGTAATAAAGATACGATCGCTGTCTCTTCTTTTTGATGGAGATTGTAGCTCTCTAAATGTCACAAAGTCAGTGTTCAATAAGAAATATAATTTTACTCCCTGTTTGGGGGACATGAAGCATGCTTTTATGTGGACTTAAATCCCAAGGATGAATGTGGTTGTAGATTCTCTGATGCCTAATAGGATTTGTACAGCACACGGGTTACAAAGAGGATGAACTGTGTAGTTGAGCAGATGACATTTACTTTAAGTTCATTTTTTGTGTCTTTGCTTTCCAGTGGATTAATCTGTTTTGAACAATAGTCAGTCAGGACCATACTGAAAATATCTGCAGTGAGGTGTGGCTAGAGAGTATTGGAACATTAGGATGAACTAGTATTTCTGATAAGATCAGTGAAATGCCTGTTTAGGCTTAGTGGAGTCAAAGCAAAGAGCAGAAACAAAGGGGGCAGGTCAGTCAAGCCTGTGTAACGGATTTTGCTGTGACTTGTGTAGCCCTGCTGAACTCTAAAGCTATTGATAGATTTCTGCCTAGATCTTTGCTCTGCAAAGGATAGCTTGTGCATGCTTGAGTGTTTGTGGGAAGTCTGGCACTAGTGGTTTGACATCCCAGATACAAAACCTAGAGAATCTGGACCTTTTTTTGTCCTATTATATTTCTATTTTCCATGGAACCTTTTAGCTCGAGTTTGCAGGTAGCCCTGGTGTGTCTGCTAATCACAAAGCAGAGGCAGCACCTTGCAGAGGGGTGTGCATCAGTGTTTCTGCTCACACCAGGGGTGGGTGCTGCAACAGGGACAGTCTGGGCAGTAACCAAACCTGATGTCCTAGAACGTGGCTCTCAGGCCTTAGATTTGGCAAAGCACAGACACATTGTTCACTGTGAGCAGGCTGGTAACCCCACCTCAGGGGAGTGTCTATGCAAACACTGAGGTAGTCCTGAGTTCTCTGAGGCTCTGTGCAAAGCAGACCCACAAATGCTTCCTACAGCTGGAGATAATAATGAACAATCCCCAATGCACAAGCCTTTCAGTATCTGAAAGGGGTCTACAAGAAAGCTGGGGAGGGGCTTTTTACAAGGGCAGGTAACAATAGGATGATGGGCAATGGTTTTAAACTAGAGAATGGTAGATTTGGACTAGACATTAGGAAGAAGCTCTTTACTGTGATGGTGGTGGAACACTGGAACAGGTTGCCCGGAGAGGTGGTGGAGGTCCCATCCCTGGAGATGTTTGAGGCCAGGCTTGATGGGACTCTGAGTAACCTCATCTAGGTAGAGACATCCCTGCTGACTCGGGGGGGTGGACTAGATGACCTTGGAAGATCCTTGGCAACCCAATGCATTCTATGATTCCATGATTTTAGCTGTGACATCTTTTGTGGATGGTTTAAAAAAAAGTAATGAATTACTGTCAAGTAATTTTCCAGTTTTCAGTACTTTTGTGGCTTATGAAGTTTCTGTGCCTTTCCCAGTGACATCCAGACATCTAAGCTCTAACTTTCAAACTTTGAGTGAAGATTTTTTGAGTTTTCCTGAAATTATGAAAGATTTTTATGTGAGACTCTTGGAACCAGCAAGAAGACCTTCCTTCCTTCCTTTTGCTTATCTTGTCTCTTCCAATGGCTTCTACATCCATTTAGGCAAAAGGAAAACAAACACAACTGCTCTCCTAACTTTGTGAACCAGGATTGAGATTTAGGATTGCAAAAACAACAGAGCTCTGGGAAAGTGTAGAATGCTTAAAAATAACAGACACTTAAGTTCAGCTAGAGAAAAGTAAATATTAATTTAATATTGTATTTGTTAGTGGAGCAGACTTGTGCCCCTTCCTCCTTCACACTTAAATAAACTGGCAAAGGCCAAGAAATTTGGAGTTAAGACAGACAAACTCATTCTCAGGCAAGGAATCGAACAATGATTAATGAGTTGTTGTGGTTTAACCCCAATCAGCAACCCAACACTGCCCAGCCGCTTGCTCTCTCCTCCTCTGGTTGGACTGGGAAGAGAATCAGAACAATGAAAGTGAGNGGGTTCTTCTTTTCCATCTTACTCTCTCCCCGCTTGCCTTGCTGACGAAGGTTTGGGTTGTGTGTGGGGGAGTGATAGAGGGACTAGGGGTGGGCACCGGGCACCCAGACAGGGTAAACCCACCACAACTTCCCATGGGCAGGCAGGGGTTCAGCCATCCCCAGGACAGCTGGGCTCCATCATGTGTAATGGTTACTTGGGAAGACAAACGTCATCACTCCAAACATCCCCAATCCTTCCTTTTCCCCCCAGCATTATATTGTTGAGCATGATGTCATCTGGTCTGGAATATCCCTCTGGTCAGCTGTCCCAGCTGTGTCCCCTCCCAGCTGCTTGTGCACCCCCAGCCCACTGGCTGGTGGGGGGAGGGGCAGAAGAGGCCTGGACTCAGTGTGAGCCCTGCTCCGTGATAACCGGAACATCCCTGTGTTATCAGGGCTGTGTCCAGCACAAACCCAAACCACAGCCCCATCGTAGCTACTATGAAGAAAACTAACTCTACCCCAGCCCAAACCAGCAGAACAGGAATATGGGTGATCTGAACATTTTATTGCATTAGTTTTAATGGACTTTTCAAAGTTACCTTGAATTCAGTGAAAAAAAACCCTGCCTTCTTGCTTTAGACTATCTGAAATCTATATGATGACTTTAACCAATTTAGAAATCATTTAGGCAGAACTGGCTGTAAAAAAAGCTAGAAATGTTTCTGAGTCTAGACAGACCCTAAAAGTCAATTTTATAGGAACATTTCTCAAAGCAAAAATTATCTACTTGGGAACAAACCCAAAAAAATGCTCAAAACTTTCTTTGCTGATAGAAAAAATGAAGCTGTACATTGAACCAGAACTTTACTCTCTAATCTGCTGTATTTTCAGTTCCTCTCCTTCTGCCTTCATAACTGAGCTCACTTTCCCACTCAGGGGTGTCACCGTGACCACGTGAAGTCTGTGACAGAGCAGATAATTACACAGGTCTTTGCCCACATCATCTCCCTCTGCATTGTTTTTGCTCTGCAGAAACTGGAGGAGGTTCTCTTGAACTACTTAGTGAAGTACATGACTTGGGGGACAAAGCTGAACAACTCCTGCTTCTTACACTGAGTTCCTGTCCCCTGTTGTTGTTAGCTGTGATGGATGAGCTGTCACAGCTTTCTTACTACTTATTTAGGTTTTCTTAATCAATTTGATTTCCTTCTGGCTAATTAACCATGTCCGCCTCAGTGTTCTTCCAAATAGATTATATTCAGACTGCTCTTTGTTTGCTGTTACAAGGTCTCTGGGCTCTTGTGTCGTGAGAACCATGTGGTGGTTGTCCTCATCCCCTGGGGGTGCTACCAGGGCACTTCCACTCTGCGCAAGCACATCTGCTGGCAGCGTGCCTGGAGGGTGGCTCTCTGCTGATAACATTGTGGTGTTCATCAAACTAACAGGAATTAGAAAGCTTTTCCTGTAAGTTTTATTAATGCTCTTTGGTGAAGCAGGCCAAGGCTAGCAAATTTCTTTTTTATTTCCTCTGAGAGTGCAGATAAGACCCGTGCAATGCTGAAGGGCCCTGATGTGTGTGAGCTCTGGTAAGAACAGCACTCGGCTCTTGCTGGCATCTGGGCTGCTTCAGCTGCAAAGCCTGAGCCCACTCCTTGCTTGCAGGGTGCTGGTGACCAGGGCTTTGTGTGAAAGAATCAGAATAGTTTGGGCTGGAAGGGACCTTGGAGACCATCTAGTTCCAACCCCAGGGACGCCTCCCTCTAGATCAGGTTGCTCAAAGCCTTGTCCAGCCTGGTCTCGAACACCTCCAGGGATGGAGCATTCACAACCCCCCTGAGCAACCTGTTCCAGTGTCTCGCCACCCTCAGAGTGAAGAATTTCTTTCTAATTTCCAATCTAAATCTACCCTCTTCCAGTTTGAACCCATTACCCCTCGTCCTATCACTACAGGCCTTTGTGAAAGGTCCCTCCCCAGCCTTTTTGTGGGCCCCCTTCAGATACTGGAAGGCCACAATAAGGTCTCCCCAGAGCATTCTCTTCTCCGGGCTGAACAAGCCCAATTCTCTCAGCCTGTCTTCATAGCAGAGGTGTTCCAGCCCTCTAATCATCTTTGTAGCCCTCTTCTGGACCATCTCCAACAGGTCTGTCCTCCTTGTGCTGGGTACTCCAGAGCTGGATTCAATACTCCAGGTGGGGTCCCATGAGAACAGAGTAGAGGGGCAGAATCACCTCCCTCGATCTGTTGGTCACACTTCTTTTGATACAGCCCAGGATACAGGTGGCTTTCTGGGCTGCACTTGCACATTGATGGCCCATGTTGAGCTTATCAAGTGAACTAAAAGATTTGTTGATGTTGAAGTAAAGTAGCCTAAATGGGAGAACCTGGCAAGCAGCAAACATGGGGACCCAAGGGATGCTCCATCCCAAGGGATGCTCCACTCCAATGGAGCATTATACTCAACTAAAATTAGTGCCAGGAGGCAAACTTGGTGTTGGACCTGTGTCCTGGGGTGCTTCAAGCCTTTAGACTTACAGCATCTCAGCTGAAGTAATGTATTTGATTTTTGAGCCTAATGTTGTGTTTTAATTACAACTTTAGTTAGGGGTAAATACCTGGTTAAAAGGTAAAGAGGGAAAAGCATTTTGTTCATAAGTCTATTTTCCCACCAGTCTGGTGCTGGTACAAAGACAGTGATGGAAACATGGGCTGGGATGTGGGGACAAAGCACTTGGGTACCTGTTCCAGCAGTGAGGGCAGCCAAGGTCTGCTGAAACCAATGTCAGCACTCAACGGGAGAATGCTGCAGAGCCCTTCCTCCACCTCCTGCGATGCTCATTCCTGCCCTGTGACTCCCAGTCTCCCCTTGGCACTGGCAGGGGTGTTAGTGAGGCTGTGCAGGGGGCAGAACTAAAAAACCAGGTTTGATCCACATCAGTCCTTCAATACTGCTGTTCTTGGGGTGTGGGAGGGAAGGATGGAAGCAGAGAGGAACCAACTCTTTCCTTTTAGTGGTGCTTCATGTCAGCTTAAGCCACTCATGAAATTGCTGTGTAGAAAGTGTGGTTGTGTGCAAGAGCTGCCCTGTCGGCTGCCAGCACAGGACATGGACCAGGTAAATCTGCAAGAAATGTCATCTTTGAGAGGATTAGAGAAGCCTGTGGCAGCCTTTGTGGGTGTGTTTCTAGTGCTCCAGGGTAAGGACTGAAAATGCAAGCTTTGATCCAACATTAATGGATTCACTTGCCACTTGTGACATCTCCAAGTGTCCTGCTTGCTCATGACACTGGCAAACACCAGCATCTGCTTGCGGAGAGCTCAAGGGCTGACCTCTGCCTGCAGCTGCAGAGAGGGACCAGGGAGAGCTATGGTGACACTCGTTTTGTCTGGGAACACAAAAATTAATAGGAAATGCACATCTCTAATTATTGTCTATAGACAGCTTTTAAGAATGCACTTGCATGTTGACTGGGTACACACGTTCCTAAGGGTCATGTTTTGATTTTAAGGAAAACTTAGAGAGAGAGAGAAAAGATTGAATTCCCTGAATTCAAGAACTGTCAGAGAACCTGGTTTGCTTTTAACACATCCTGACTCCTGTTTAAGTTCTTTAATGGAGTTTTTTAGGAAGTATGATTAGAGTGCAGATCATAAATGCACAGGTCATGGGGTTACAATCTCTCCCCACCCTCAGCGCCCTGTGCTGTGTTACACAAATGCTGCATCAGGCACCAGTTTGCTCTTGGCATGGAATAATTTGTTACTTTTTGGGAAATAAAAGAGCTTTTCTGCTGTTGTGAAAGAGCATGACCCAATCATGTTCAGTAGCAGAGGCAGAGCTCAGGAGTGTGGCAGGTCTGTGAGAGTCCTTCCAAAGAGCCTCCCCTTTTATCATCTTGATCTTGTGAGCTCTGGCTCCAGTGAAGGTCCAGGACACTGCATCCAGCATGCGCTGTGGGGCAGGAGCAACATCACACCCTCCTTTTTTTCTTTTAAAGCACTTTATTTTTAAATTGCCTTTTAATTCTTATCTCTTAGACTTGAACTGGCTGCAGTTTTATCCTGGGGTTAGAAGAGACATGATATGTGCCTGCAGCTTTCACTGTTTTCCTCCCGTCTCCTCCCTGAGCTCTCCTTAGCAGGATCTGTCTCTCCCCCTTACCCCTCTAGCCAGCACCAGCTCACTGTGGGTGACACTGGGAAAGGGCATCCTGAGGGCTCTGCAGGCAATGAGAAAAGTCTGACTGACTGCACAGGGCTCTGTGCCTGGCTTCCAGCTGCAGCTCTGCTTTGCCCTCTCAACCTTGCCCTTGGCAGCTCCCTTGCTGTCTCCTCCAGCTAAGCAGGGCTGGAGGAGCTGCAATAATACCAGGCGTGTTTTCACTTACCCTGTGCTCCTGGGAGAGGAAGGGAAATGGAGAAGGAGACAGTCCATTTATTTTGCCCAAATGCTCAGGTACAGCCCTGTTACTGTTCCCACTTTCTTCCCTCCTATTTTCATTTGGTACCAATCTCCTGACGTGTCTCCCTGTATTGGGTTTGTCTGGCAAGGTTTTGGTGGTGGAGGCTCTAGGGTTGGCTGCTGTGAGAAGATGCCAGAAGTTCCCCCCCCGCCATGTCCAATAGAACCAATTTAATCCGGCTCCAGGATGGACCCAGCTCTGGCCAAGGCTAATCCTCTTAGTGATGGTGGTAACACCTCTGTGATAATGTTTTAAGAAGGGAGGAAAAAACCCCCTGTGCAACAGCAGCTGCAGCCAAAGGAGCAAGAATATGTGAGAGAAGTGACTCTGCAGATGCTAAGGTCAATGATGAAGGAGGGGGGGAGGAGGTGCTCCAGGCATCAGAGCAAAGATTCCTCTGCAGCCTTTGGTGAAGACCATGGTGAGGCAGACTGACCCCTGCAGCCTGTGGAGGTCCGTGGTGGAGCAGATGACTACCTGCAGCCCATGAAGGATCCGATGCTGGAGCAAGTAGATATGCCCAAAGGAGGCTGTGATGCTGTAGGCTCCTGACAGGACCTGTGGACCCATGGAGAGAGGAGTACATGCTAGAGCAGGTTTGCTGACAGGGCTTGTGGCAGGAGACACACGCTGGATCGGTCAGTTCCTGAAGGACTACACCCGGTGGAAGGAACACACGCTGGAGGAGTTCACGAAGAACTTCAGCCTGTAGGAAGGACCTATGTTGGAGAAGTTCATGGAGGACTGTCTCCTGTGGGAGGGACCCCGCTCTGGAGCAGAGGAAGAGTGTGAGGAGGAAGAAGTGGTAGAGATGACGCACAATGAACTGACCACAACCCCCATTCCCTGTCCCCTTGTGCTGCTGAGGGGGAGAAATTGGGAGTGAAGTCAAGCCTGGGAAGAAGGAAGAGTTGAGGAGAAAGTGGTGTAAGATCTGGTTTTATTTTCTCATTACCCTACTCTGATTTGATTGGCAATATGTTAAACTAATTTCCCCAGGTTGAGTCCATTTTGCCTATGAAGGTAATTGCTGAGTGATCTCTCCCTGTCCTTATCTCAGCCCACAAGCCTTTTGTTATATTTTCTCTCCCTGTCCACCTCATGTCCAGCCAGGATTAACCCACTACACCCTGGTAGGAGTCAGTGGGGGTAGTTGGGCTCTCTCAGAAGAATGTAGGCCCCCCTTTTGCTGTAAATCAATGTGAGGTGCAGCCCCATTAGGTTGTGCTGACCAATCCTCAGTGTGTAACTTTAAAAAAAAAATTTAAAAAAATCAGTAAAGTAATTGCAAATCCTACAAGTCAATAATGACTTTACCTTTCAAGTTTTCCACCCAATTTTATACTCAAGTCCTGAATGAAATCCACTTTCTGGATTGTGCTCAGATAGTGCTGTTATGGTGGTACTTTTTCTTTTTAAACAAATTACTTTAAAATGGTGCTGTTGCCTGAACCCAAATCTTTTGAAGCTGCTTTGGAAGATTTCTTTTTTTTTTTGCTTTTGGCAGTAATGCTTCCCATAGATAATATTTTTTTTTTTCCTCCAAGTCAAGTCACTTCCATGGGCCACACGAAGTATCTGTAGTAAGACAGAAAACAAATACTGTCTATAGTCCCATGCATAATTAACAAAAATTAATCAAGTTGGCGGCTGGAATGTTTTTGTGCTGATGACTGTGATTATTTTTCTAAATTGTTATTGCTCTTTTTGTGTTCAGAAAACAGAAACAACGAGTTACATGAGGCAAAACGGGTTGTGCAAGTGTCAGTGTAACTCCAGGTTCTTGGAGGTGCCCACTGACCCCACAAGAGCTGATGAACATCCAGTGCCATTCATTTCATTTGCTGGTCTCCAAGCATGGAAGGACCATAAAGACACGAGCAGCCAGGCCAGTATAGAGCAAATGCAAGCAGGAGAGAAGTGAGGAGTTAGCTGGGAAGTGGTGCAAAGAGCTCCAGTACCAGCATGGGAGGCATCCTGGCCCCTGGGATGAGCCTGCCCAGCATCCGCTGGCTGCGGGTGCTCTGGTCAGGAGCTGCCTCTCCCCAAGCACGCAGAGAGCTGGCAGGAGCACCCATGGGCTTGGCACTTGCAGGGTGGTACTTGGTTTTCCCACCACGTGCTAAAGCAGTCCCCAAAGGATACTAGGACTGGGAAAAAGTATTTACATGAGAAATGAAGCAGATTCTGTTTTCCCACCACTGGAACATATTTAGGAACAGATTATTTCAATTATTTTTTTTTTTCCCTCTACTTCCTTGGTAAATATATCATTGTGTTTATTATTGGATTTATAGTCTGATCTTTGGGGGAGAAAAAGTACTTAGCAGCAGATTTCAATTTTAATGTAGGAGAGTCAATTCAGCTTAGAAGAATTCCCTTATGCCAAATGAGGCTGTGATGTTTATTGTCTCCTGAGAAATTTGCTCAAGTAATTTCATTAGTGAGATATTTCAGGGATAGCTGAGCTCAGGAAAATTAAAGAAGAAAAAAATTGAGATTTTGCTGCTTTCTTAGTTTAGGACAGTTTGTGCCTATTCTCTAAGTAACCTTTCCAAAACTGAAGCCAGTTTTTAAGTGTTTCCCAGGAGTGCCAAGCTAGCATATCCAGTTTCCAAAAAATGTTGGTATCGGGCAGGCCAGGCACGGTACTCCAACATGACTTGGGTTTTAGCCAGGCATCTACCTGTTTTTAGTATCAGAATAATACTCACTAATTAGAAGGGTCTTTACATTGGGTTGGTTGGTTGAGCAATAGGTTGCTGATTCCTGGCAGCCTCTTGGAGGAGGAGAAACCTCCCAAGCTCTCAGGTTGGCTCCTTGCAGGGTCCCTGGAAGCAGCCCAAGACTTTTCAGTGGTGGCCCCTCGTTATGGGTGCAGTGTGCCATGGGGCCAGGACCTGCCTTCTCTCGGCAGTACGATGGCCATGCACAAGTGGCAGCAGCATCACTGAGGTTTGATGGGTGGTGGGCTAGGGAGGATGGACCCCTCCCTGGGGTGAGGGACCATGACTTGCACCGTGCCACCTATGGCTGATCACAGCCAGCAAGGCAGGGGCTGGGTAAAGAGCATGAAATAGGGGTGATAAACTGTCAATTGTTGTCGTTTGCTGCAGAGTTCATTAAGAATGTGAAGGGGCTGTCCCTTCGTCTTTCCTGCCACAAGAAAGGTTTCTCAGTCTCTCTTTAATTCACCACTTTGGTAGTGAATTAAAAATGGAAATAGAGATAATTTGCGGATGCTCTAGAGAAGATGAATGATTTGCTTCACATGTTACATCCCCTCTTTCAGTCATGCCCTTCACGTTCTGGCTACGTGCTGCTCGAGTGAGGTGGGTTAGGAAATCCTGTGGCTGGAGGGGAGACCTCAGGTGTGGTGCCAGAGCAGTGGCACCAACTTTAAGCTTGCACCTCAGGTGTGGTGCCAGGATGTGCTGACCCTGGGCAGGTGGGACTGACTTTGAGGTTGCGGGTATGCAACCTTGGGGCTGCTCCCTTTCCTCTTTTAATTTGGGTAATTTTCACAGCTCTCTGTTCTCTGTATAAAAAGACATTTTTGGAATTATGCTCATGAAGTGTTTTTTTCCCTGGCGATTGATAGATGAATACAACAAGCATTTGAGCAAATAAATTCACCCCTCCTGCTTTCCCTGCTCTACAGTCACCCAGGGGACTCAGGCTGTTGCATTAATCTGGAGGCAAGCAATCCAGTTGGTAATCTGTGCTGATAAAGGGTTTTATTGTCTCTCAGTGCACAGAGGCTATGTTCAATCTTGCTGTCAGCACTTGGGTATGCCCCATTTAGTTGTTGGAAGACAGCAGGGATTTTTTTCCTTGCTGACTTTAAAGTAATTTCTGTGTCCTAGAGGACTTGAGTGTGAGGAGGACTAAGGGCTTTTGGAGCTGATATGCACAGCATCTATTTGAGAGTGCAGAAGAAATCTCTAATACTTGCATGAAACTACTAACAACAACAAGTCCTTCATGATCCTCAAACTACTCCTAAACTATGATAGACACCTGCACTCACTGTGCTCTCATGGGAGCTGTAGGAGTGCAGGAGGGACCTGTGTGTGAACTGCCTGAGATCAGGTCTCCAAGCAAAATCCCTGAATCTGAAGGTGATGGTCTCTGCAGAGGACCTGGGTGATCTGCAGAGTCATGCGGAGTATCCCAAACCCCTCCTGCAGAGTACAGCTTTAGCTTTTTGAAGGTGCTAAACTGCCATGCATGGGCACTGGATGACAAATGGAAACGCTGCTAATTTCTTTGATTTGTACATCTCACCAGAAGACATTTAACAACGGGATGAGTGATAGCTGGAGTCTGCTTCGTGGCTTCCTTCCCTGTCCTGGAGGGAGGGCCAGCAGCCATCCTGCAGAGCTCTTGCCAGGTACCTCGTGTCTCGAGGGGAGGGCGGCAGACGGATGCTGATTATCTTCTGTCCTTAAGGAATCAGCAGCAGTTCTTCTTCCCTGCTCTGGAATGACAAACTGCCTGCTGGAATCACACCTCAGAATTGGCAATGCCTCCTCGCGGGGAATAGCAAATGAAGAGACCTCGATTACTCCTCTGGCTTTATAACATCACTAACATTTTCTGAGCGAGGCACAAACAGTAAGTTAGAAACACACTCTACACAAGGCTATGGTGAAGCAGAGTCTCTCTTTCTGTGAGAAGCTGGGGGTCCTGCAGCCCATCGTGTCTGCATGTGGTGTTCACCTTGTCTGTAGCGTGTCTCTGTGCCCGTTCAGGTAGACTGATAACTGGTGGCAGGAAACCAGGAATAGCTATGACTGATGTGTCTGAAAGCGTGCTTCTCTTCCCAGACATGCCCAGACTGCTGGTAAGCCTTTTCTTTCTTTTTAAAAAGAGAATTAGTTATTCCTCAGACTTTTACCATAGAAATGTTCATGCTACAAGTCCAAAGACCCTATTCCCATCCTTTCCATTGCCAATTTTGCAGGCTCGGTTGTGAATCCAGGATGCAGGGACCTGGCTCTTCCTCCCAAGTGATCCCAGGGGCCAGGCTCCTGCCCTCTCCTTCCTTTTCCCAGCTATTCCCCACACAGAGGCACTTTGCAGTGGGATGTGTGAGAGATGTGCCGTACAGGACCTCAGACGTGTCCATGATCAGTACAGGCTTTGTGCCAGCCTCAGGCAGACCCCAGAAATAGGCAGCTTTGTTTTCTTTTACTCTCCCCAGCCACGTATTCCTCACCTTGGCTTTTCTATGCCCACCATTAATGCACCTCCAGGATGAATACTTTCCTTTTTGCAGTCCCATACGTGAGCACATCTTTTGAGTACATCCTATTCCTTGTTAGCACATTAGCAACTGTGTTACATCAGAGGCCACAGATCTCAGTTAGTGGTCATTGTACTGGGATCTGTATAGAGCTATAGAAAGAAATAATCTCTGCCTTAAGGCAGCTTGTATCTGAGCACATAGGAAATAGAAGTGCAGAGGTAAAATTATATACTCGAGGTCATACACAGTGTGGGGAAAGCCAGGATGAGTATTGGGTCTTCTGGTGCCTCTACATGCACTTCCCTTCTCTTTTGATCTCCTCTATTATACCTCGCTTTCACAGTTGCCTCTGCCATTCCCAAACCACATTTTCCATTAGCTGGATCCCCAGTCTGACTTCAGTCATCTGCTTCAGCCTTCCAGCTCTTTCTTGATTTTTATCCTCTTTTTTTTTTTTTTTCTTGGTCACAAGCCTCTCAGAAGCTACAGATTTTCTAAAGGGTCAATGGAAGATAACTGAGCAAAGCACATCTCATGTCAGCTGTCTTACCCTTGTGCGGAGGGCTCTGCACTGCCACGGCAAAGCTGCTAGGCTGGAAGTCTCCAAAAGGAAGCAGGACTTGAGATTGGGCTTTCTTAGCCTTTGCTTCAGCTACCTATGGTGACTTTGGGCTTAATTATTCCCTATATTTCACAGAGAGAGCTCAACTGCTCAACCTGAGTGCTAAGGGCCTTTAGGCCCTGCAGTGTTTGCTGCTGAATTGATTCTCCAAGGAGCCCAGACCACATTTGCACATAGGAGATGGGTAAGAAGCCTCTCTTGTTAATGCCATGGCCAAAGATCTGGTTTCTGCTCTTTTGGCTGCCCTGGAAATGTACTTTTACCTGGAGCACAAGCTTGAGCAGAAACTATTCTATTTCTCCACACTTGCTAAACTGGTATTTAAGCTGTTGCGTCTTTGCCTATAGCTATTCCAGGTTCTTTGCTAGACTTGAGGTGTGACTTTCAGCTGTCTTAAAGCATCAATTTAAACATTTATCTGCTGTGATTGTTGCACTAAGGCCAGGTTATGCCAGCTTGATATCTGGAGGAAACTGGAAAAGTCTCTCAGTGCCTTCTGACAGATCTCTGGAGTGGGTTGTGGGACTGACAAGACTGCTGAGCTGTCCCAGCTCAATGGGCTCAAGAGGACCATCTGCATAACACCTCTGTTATTGGGGACAGCTTCCATCAGCAGTGGACTTAGTACAGTGTGAAGTGATATTTGTGTCTTGCAAATATAAATTTAAGCCAGATGACATTTAAGTGACATTTAAATGAAAACAGTTGAGTGCTTTTAAGAGATTGGAGGTGTCAGAATACTCTTAGAGTGACCAAACTGGCTAGAAAGGGGCAAAGGGCTGTGTCTAAGAAGCACAAGTTGAAGTAGAGAGGGAGGACAAAGTTTTTTTTAAAAGCCATTTTCCTTTCAGCAGCTGGAGTGGGAGTCCAGCCTCACGGGAGATTCCTGCAGAGGTCTGTTGTTCCATGTGATTTCACCTGTAACCATTTTATCCAACTCATAAATCCAAACATCTCATCATACTCCATTGCTGAAGTATCTGCTTCACAGGTTCCTTGGTTAAAAGAACCTGTTAAAACATGACTGAACTGAGCAACAAGAGCAAAATGTCTAGAATTTCCTTGTCAGCATCCCTCCAAGCTGCAGCCCATGCAGCAGCACCGTTCTTGTGAGCTTTGCCTGCCTGCTTCAACACACCATCACTCCTTTCTCAGTTTGACCTTTTTATTAAAATTACCAGGAAGCCCTGAGGCTCCAGTTAGGATTGAGCCCTCCTGTGTATATAAACAGCTCAAGAAAAATGAGATGCAAAGGTTAGTAAGAGGCTTGCAGAGACTTTACTAAACAGGTGGCCGTGTCATGGTTTCTTATTTAATAAACAGAGCTAGTCTGGAAATCATCCAAGAGACAAGAGGTGTTGACATTCTCATTTTCATTGTTGCATTTAAAGTTTTAACTGTTTCTTAGCACCATAAAATACAACCATGAGCTTTTTGAACATCAGTGACAGCATGGTGTTATTAAGCAGACTTTATTTCCCAGCACCTCTTGAGGGTGAGTGCTCCTCCAGGAGCCTTCCATGTGAGAAATGGATGGGGGAGGAGATTCCCAATGCAATATTAAAGAACTGGAACGAAAGATCAAGGTCCTGAAGATGGCTGGCAAAGTCAAAGAGCTCAAACCAGTTATCTAGGAAGAGGTATGAAAGGGGAACTTGCTCCTACGGGCAACATATAAACCCAGAGTGGACAAACTGTCTCAGACAATTGCTTCACCACTGAACTGGGGAGAGACTTCTGTTGAAAACAAAATAGGTAATTCCAGAGAGGCAGAGGCATTGCAAATGGCCCCAAACCAAGGCAGTGATTAAAGAGGCATTAATTTTATTTGCTTTTTTTTTTTTTTTTTTTTTTAAAATAATAGCGGGGAAAAAAATGTGGGG
>VYZX01023784.1:1890330-1959521 GCA_013401335.1 Brachypteracias leptosomus | reverse complement strand
AGGGAGTGATTAAAGAGGTATTAAATTTTTTTTTTTTTTTTTTTTTTTTTTTTTTTAAAGCTATACAGGGGAAGAAAATCTGGGGTCAGACTTCTAGTAATGCTCTCAGCAGAACAGATGCAGAAAGTCCATTGGCAGTGATGGCAATTGGCTGCCTAACCCAAGTCATTGAAATTGAGTGCTGACTCTGCTCTCTTCCACTGCAGTAACTCCGAATCCCACCTCTTTGGTTGCTCTTGGTAAATAAAATGTGTTTTGTTTCTACTAGGACCATATAGAAAAAAAATGTCATCTTCTAGATTTGAAGGCAGCACAGGTGTGCAGCTGCAGAGCCATAGAGCCCACGCTGGACCTCTTGGAAAAGGCCAGTAGCCGGATGAAGGTGGGGATAGAGGGAAGGGAGGAGCCAGGCTGCATCTGGACAGGTGTGTGGAGCATCAGTTAGTGTCCAAGGGATTGTATTTACATGGCTCATCTTTGTTCCCTGCTGAGGCAGGATTGTTTCCCCAAACACCTACCGATGTGCTGTCCTGCTGTGGCTAAGGATGTGAGCCTCCAGGCCAGGAATAAAATTGCTCCTTTGGTTTTAACTAGTCTTAACAGGTCCCCTTCTTCTTTTGGTAAAACTGGTTCTTCCTTGAGGGCTACTTGAATTTACTCTCAGCTTCCAGTGATTTTAATGTGGGCAAGACTTACACTAGCAAAGGAGGACAGGAGTGAGATATCATCAAAGCCTTTACTGGCCTGAGATGTTTTCCCTCTGTAAAACTGTGTGTCTCTAAAGCCCGAATCTATTCTTGACAGATCTGGTCCTGCAATCTGCAAGGTGCCTCTTCCTGAGGACATCAGAGCCAGCTCTGCAGGCAGCCACCCTGCCTTGTCCTGCCTGTCACGTTTGGTGTGCAAACACCCTCATGTGTGAGGAGCACGTCTGACCTGTCCTCTAAAACCTCCTGGACAGATGAGCTCTTATGCTGTGTATAGACTAAAGCTGGAATTGCTCCTGGCTGGTTCCACACAAAGCAGCCGTGGGAGGGAAGGATTAAATACTGCATTTCACTGGCTAAGTGAGGAGTTTCCAAGCAGACAGACTTGGAGCACCATTGAGTCATGCTTTTTTGCTCAGTAGTTTGCATCTGCATGCCCTGGGACACAAGGAGGAGGACTGCCCCTCGCTCCAGGGTGGATGAAGTTAGCTGCAACCTAACAGTCAGTAACACATGTGGTGCTGATGCTCCAGGGCTGGGTATTCTGATTTGTCACAAGTTTTGCTGGAGGAATAAATCCTTAGTGAGGGTTTTTCTGCAAGCTGGAAGGATGGTTTGTCATGCAGCTCTGGAAGTCTGGAGGCATGTTCAGTTCTGTCCATCAGGTCCTGTGTAAATGAGAAGCAGTGGTGTTGGTTAGGACAGACTTGTTATTCCTGCTGTGTTGACATTCGTGAGTAGCAAATACAATCATAGTAGATGAAGAAATTACTGTGAAAGTGGCAGTTCAGACATCTGAATATGGCTGGGAAATTGCTTTACTGATTTTTTTTCTACTTTATAAACCTGGAAATGAGACTCTAGTAGGAACATGTGTAGGAATAGGCACCTTTTGTTAGGAACTGGGACCATACTGAACTCAGTGCGATAATATAAGAGAGGGCCTTCAGACCCCAAAACTTTCCTAGTCCAAGTGGAAGAAGTGAACTCGGGTGGGGTGGAACAGGAAATATCGAAGGAGAAAATGATAATTGTGAGCATTGTGATTTGTAAGTTTGGTGGTCCTGCAGAAAAGGCTTTTTGCAAGAAAGGGTCTGTAGGAGGGCAATGTGTTTGTTTTGTGGAAGTGTAGGAGAAGCTTCTCCTAAACACAAGGAATAGTAGGGAAGAAGGGGCTGCAATAATTAAAGCAGATCATTGTCATGGAGTCATCTTGCAGAAGTGTGTAGAGCAAGATCATATTTTCCAAGCTAAAAGGAAGTAAATGCCAGGGTGTCAGTGGCCCAGACACAAACCAACAACCTCGATGACAATTTTGGTTAGGTGGAGATAAAGGAGAGTCTGTGCACTAAATGAGGTCATGCTGAAAGGGTTTGCAGGGTTCAAGCACAATTTGATTATGAGAACCCAGAAGGAGCATAAAATGACAGATTATGAGCAGTTAGAGGAGTGACGGTTCTAGTGGGCCTTTGTATCTTCTGATGAAGGGAAAAGAAGTGTCTAAGCAGGCTTGGCAAGGGGAGAATCTCTACAGCACTTTGTCCAATGCATCTCTGGGAAGAGAAGCCAATCAGGCTTTATGAAAGTTTCTCCATTGGCAGCACAACTGGGAGAGATGGATGAATGTCCATGACTCTGTAGCAGGATTGGATCAAGTACCAAGCTATGCAGATGTGGTATCTTCATTTCAGATCTAATGTGAAGTTGCAGCTTTGGCCTGGAGCTCACAGACCTAATGAGGCTGCTGCTACCTGCCAGCTGACTGGTGACATCCAGCCCTGCCTAAGTCTTCTCATCTCTATGGGAAATCAAAAGGGACTTGCCTGAACTCAGCTTGCAGTGTGAAAGGGTTTATGATGGATGACGTTACAATGACTTCTTGTGATTTTTCAGTTAATGGTCTTCAAATTAAATTTGATCTACATTGATTTATCTATCAGGCTGACTTTAGACCTTAATGTCCCACAACACCAGGAGTCATAAACTCGCTCACTTCAGTGAAAAACCTTTCTGAAGCACGTTGAACCAACATGGTGATCTTTTTCAGCCAGAACTGATCATTTCACAACAAAGAAAGAGTTATCTCAAGGGGGCATTCAGTTATGCTATCTTCTTTTAATTCTTTTATGTTTGTGTACTGTATTAGCCTTTCTGTGGTTTTGTTTGGGGTTCATGCAAGATTATGGCTTCTTGGCCATCTGCTTATTTTGGCTGTTTATTTATTTCTTCGCAGCCCTCTGGAACACCCATAGCATTCCAAACTCTGTCAGAAGTCAGCACTAATGGATGTTAATAGGTGTCAGGGAAATGGAACAGTAACTGATGCCTGTGAATATCTCTCTTCAGCCAAATTATTTTGCTGTGAGACCCACAAATGATCAGGCACAGTGAAAAGCACTGGTAGCAAAGTCTCGTTCTACAGACCCTTGTGCAAGAGAGACTCTCTGAGGCTCATGGACTTCACAGCTGTCCCTTGGTTTGGGGTATTAGTGATCAATGCCAATACCAGTTTTCTCTAGGCAATTTTTCTAAGCTTTCCTTTTTCTGGCAACTCTAGTTTAAGGACTTGATAAGAGTGCTCGTGTTCCAAGTTTGACACTTATTTTCCATGAAAGTCTCCCTGAAAATCAATATTATTTCTTCCCAGCAGCCTTGCAGCTGAATTTGGGAGATTTGTTGACCATTAGTTTCAGGGAAGATTTTGACTCAGCTGATAGTTAAGAAGACAATTACTGCCATTTGATTGCCCACAACTTTATTCTGGCATAAAATTTGACCATAATGAGAGGAACCTCTTTAGTGTTAAGAGCCCAAGGCATAGTGGAAGAGACACCAGGAGTGAACGACCTCCATTATGTAGGCCCCTGGTAAATAGCTGACTTGGCCATACTGGTGGAGCTCTTCAAAAACTCCAGGCTCGCCCTATATATATAGCAATAAACATCACGAAGCCTGAGAGCTGGATGTGCCTATGAGGCAAGTGACTTATAGCTTGGCTCCCCCCAAGTAGTCAAGACCTTCTGTACCCTTAGCACTTGTGTTGTTTTGATGTTACTGCATTTGGGGTGGAGACTGTGCAGCAATAGGGAATGGCTGAACTCAGAGGACTCCCTGTACTTTACTAAAAATAGTGTCATTTTTAAAAAAACATGAACTTTTGAAGTTCTGCTAAGGGAATGATAGGACAACTTGCTGAGATGTATTTAAAATGTGAGCTTTGGGATGGCACTGGAGGGATAGAAGAGATGTTGTTTCCAGCTGGAGAAGATCCAGTATCAAAATGAACACTTGGTGTAAGTAGTGTGACTTTGCACCTCATGTGGAGAAGAGTCATAGAGTGGTTTGGGTTGGAAGGGACCTTAAAGATCATCTAGTTCTGACCCCCTTGCCAAGGGCAGGGACACCTCCCACTAGACCAGGTTGCTCAAAGCCTCATCCAATCTGGCCTTGAACACTTCCAAGGATGGGATACCCTCAACTTCTCTGGGCAATCTGTTCCAGTGATCAACACCCTCACAGTGATGAAATAGAAAAGTGCATGTTCGGCCTCAGAATAATTAACACAGATTGTTGGCTTCCTTGCAACAGCACCTTGCCAGTGTGCTGCAAGGTGTGCATGAAACCTGGCAGCAGTGCTGAGGAATGCTCAGGACCATGGAGAAAAACCTGCAAGACCTAAAGGCCATTGGCAATGTTCCCAGTGAAGGTACCTGGAGGACTCTGGCTCCAGTCTCCCAAGTAAACCTGCAGCTATTTTCACTGGATGTTTTCAGCTGAATCACGGTGTGTCCTCTAGTAAAGCAGATTTACTTCACAAAATCCAGTCTGATAGAACTCAAATGGTTGTAAGAAGCTGAAAGCAAAGGAGGAAAAAGATGACCCCTTTGGACAGACAGATTAGTGTAGGTGTTTTGTTGCAAAGAGGAGAGAGATGTGGAAACACTGATTAACTGGGACTAAAAATAAAACCAGAAACCAGTTCTCAACTAAGTGAATATAGGGGACAACAGCTCGTGCAATTACATATCCTAATGAGGGACAGAAATGGAGAATGACTATGACTTATAAATACAGGGGGAAAAATGATTTTGGTATTAAAAGTTGAGAAATCAAGCATCAGAATACAGAGCTAAGATCAAATGTAGTTATTATTTTCAGTACTTAGAGTATATTGAAAAGGCTTGTCTCCATTTCTATATTTACTTAATAATTTGCATAGCATAGCACAAACTAAAGGAGTTTATGGAATCCTTGAATGTAGTAAATTATGAAGCAGTGCCAATTTATCTTGATTAAATTGAGATGAAGTCTAGGTACATAGGACCAAAGGGAACCAACTCGCTGCTTTTGACACAGTCCTGTTACGTTCTAGTTTGAGCTGAAACATCTTAGCTGGCTGAAACACAGCCCTGAATGTTTCACAGGTCTGTAAGAGGGTGTTGTGCTTCCAGTCCCATTTTCCTCTGTGGCTTTCTGTCTTAAACAAGGTTGAATTTTGGTGCAGGGTACTAAACACGTGTAGTACCTCAGCACAATTAGGGAAATTGCCTATATATTTTCCTATGCATTAGGAGGAAGTTAATCACGTTTCCAGTTGCTTCATCTTTCTTAAAAGTTCATTATTGTTCATGCCCCAGAGTAAATCAGAATGTGCTCAGATTTCAAATTCTTTTTGCAGACTTCCATGTTCTGCAATGGCTAGCAGAGCTGCCCTCACCTAGAGGGAGAGGCAAAACAAGGATGAACTAGCCAATAACCATTGCTCTAAGGGGAGGTTACTTGCCCAAGTAATGAGATGAGGGGAACTGAAGCTTTTTGGTGCTCTAAGCATAGTGGAAAATTTTGGTGTCTCACTGAAGTGGCTGTGAGAAATAATAAGACATGTTCAGGAGCTCTGTTGTGTCTTTTAAGCAGTGTCCTAGGTAGCTGCACAAATGAATTATTTTGACTTTACTTCTCCACAGTCCTGCCTACACACTTAATTTGGTGCATTGCAAGTAGGTGCTAGTGGTATCATGTGAGGAGTCTTTGCAGGAGAGGCTTCAGAAAACTGCAACTTAACAGAATGCCCCAAATTAATCTCATTATTATTTTTCTGCAGAGCAGAGGCATTGCAGCAGGCAGGGTTTCACAGGTGGCCTCCAGCTTCCTGCAGACAGAGTCACTTTTGGAGGGTTCTCACCTGAAGGTATTAAAGAAGTTCTGTACTGAGATTTGCTTTCTGCATGGAGGAGATCTCTCATTTTGATCAAATGCAGACTTCTGGGAAAAAAAATCTGCATGTTTGCTAGTTAAGGCTAAGGATCAACTTTTCAGGAGCACCTAAACAAAGATGCTGTGAATCTGATTTACAAAGGTGTCAAGCTGGTTAAAACTATGGAGGGATGGTTGCTGGGAGTTACAGAAATGTGAAGGTACCTCATTCTCCTTGCAGCCACACTTGCTGGGGTTTTGGCCTTTTCCTGCTGTTCTCACTGACTGCTTCTCTGAACCTTGAGGCAATTAAATACTTTTTGCTTAATCAGCCCAAAGATACATGGGCATGGTTGCACATTTAGCCAGATATGCTGCTTCTCTGAAGAACAGCCTCCTACACCTTGTCTCAGTGGCAGTATTTGCTGAGAAATGTCTCAGAGAGTAGAGTTCACAGGATTCATATAGCTCAAATATCACTCCTGATTGTTTATTTCTTTGGAGATTTGCTGAGTTTTGTTATTCACTCTATGGGCAACCCTATTTGCCATGGGAAATGTTCACTGCATAAAGACTTCATTGCAAAGCAAAGTGCAATCGTTCCCACAATTGTTTCTTACTGGAATATTGTTTTTAATGCCCTTAAAAGCATTGATGTCTCAATTTTATATAGATGTTTTGTATCATCTGGTGGGAGTTAATTTCACCTACTAGATAATACTTCATATTTAAATGTGCTGATCTATAGAATGCTGCTTACTAAGCAAGAGAGCAGAGGTGGGAAGCTGCTTGAGATAGCAAGGTATATCCATGCCATCTACAGGTAGAAGAATGAAGCTGGGAATGTACAACTTTGACATCCAAGCTGTCCAGGTTTGGTCTCTCAGATCCTGCTATGGTGACAATTTGCTCTGCTGTGCACAGCAGTGACCAGGGGGAAGGGGTTAGGGCAGTGCTCTGGGTAGAGATCCCCATCAGTCCATCTCTGGCAGGACTGGTGTAGTCAGCAGGGAACCAGCGAGTTTGTGGTATATGGCTGTAAAGTTTTTGTTTCTCTGTCACCTCTGCAGGAGACATGAGGGATGCCCAGTTATGGGTGCCATGGTGCCCCTCCATGGTACAGAAGAATATGAAAAAAGTAATCCAGAATAGGCTGCTGCAACACAAGTGCTAATAAAATCCCCGTGATCAAGGGGAGAAGATGAAGGTGTTTTATGAGAAGTGAGGAAAGGGGAGAAAAAGGTCAGTGGAGCCCAACAGTTTGTCAGGGAAGAGAGAACTTTTTAATTGACTGTCAAACCATAACCTTGAGAACCGAAGGAAAAGAGGCATCAGCATGTCTGTCAGCACAGATAGGCATCAATCTTCCTTGGCCAGACAGCAACATGATTACTTCTGGGATAAAGTCAACAACTTGGAAGTGCAGAAAGCTGGTCTGGCCTGTTACAAGGGATGGAAGAGGTGGGATGCACCACCCACCTCCTCCCCTCATTCCTTCAAGCTGCTTCATTTGAATAGGTTGTTTACAACAGTTTATTAATTAGGGTGATTAAAACTAGAATTTCTGTTTTGAAAGGTTTGCTTTCACTTTTGTTATGGCCTATTCCAAAATAAGGCCAAACTGGGAAGAAATATCACCTTAACCATCTTCTTTCCATGTTTCCTACTGGTTTTGTGATTTCCTTTGCCTTAGCATAAGACATCCTAGCAAAACTGGTATGGAGTGGTTGATAGGAAATATTTCTAAATAGCTTTAATTTTAGCAGAAAAAAAATTCTCGAATTATCAGAAAAATTTTACTTAAGGACAATTTGTTGTCTAGAAAAACATTTGGAACCTGATCTGACCTCTTCTTTTTAAAAGCACTTTCCTAACCATTTGGTGCTCTTTGGGACCAGTCAGCAGTCCTGCACAGCTCATGGTGGGAGCTCATCTCCTGACCGACATTGAGAGCTATTGCTGGAGCACCTGAAGCAGTCGTCTGTCTCACTTTGCATGGAGATGATGTGCCACAGGAGCCTTCCCATGAGCCTGATAAAGAACAACATCACCCTGCTGTGCTAGATGGTTCTGCCGCCCTAAGACACAAGACAAGACGTTGCTCCCACTCTGCTTTTCAGCTCTGTGGAGTCATGGACTTTGTCCAGGATTTCTTGCTCATGGAAGTGCATGTCCAGAACAAGCTGTTGCTTCTTGGAGGAAGCATTAAGCATCCCTCCTTACCTGCTTCTCTGGCCAGCTGCATCTCTTTGTGGCGGCTCTAGCAAACCCAGCATGACACACATCTCCTGCTGTGCTCCAGAGAAACACATCTTCAGGAGCACCAGGTAAAATGTTATCACTTGAGAGCTTATCCCATGTGTTCTTTATGCTCTGCTTCTAGCTGTGAACTCAAACACTCTCATGTGCAGTATCTGCAGGTCAGGAAAGGTCATAAGCAAGGGGCAGTCCAGAGGCACACTCTGCTCTGCCTCATTCTATGACAAAGGTTGTGAGTAGAGTTGTGTCAATAAGTGGTTATTGTTTTTGCTGATGGGTAGATGAACTTGTCAGTTACAAACACTGATATTTTTTCCATTCTTGATGAAATAGAAACCCTTAGAAATTAACTTTGCATCAAATGAAGTGCTCTTATTACCAGTGCCAGTAGTTTTGGTTGATCCAAACCTGTGTGGTTTAGCTTTGGTTTTTGTTACCCTACTTGTTTTGCTCCGGGTAATCTACAGTAGTTCTTTTTAAAAGGGTAATTGTCTTGAGCTGTTGAAAAAATCAGGACAGACTGGAATATATATTGTATATATAGATGTAAGGTGTAGTGACTGTGTGACGTGGTGAGATTTCTACTGTTGTCATTCTGCCTGTTCATTGCAACTGGAAAGCAACTATGGATGAGCATGGTCTCTGTTCTCTTCACTTATAATCTGTTCTTGGTTTTGGAGCATCTCTACATTTTCCTGTATAATGGAAAGGGCCATGGGAATGAGATACATGCTGTAAATGAGGTTATATCAAGACACTGTGATTTTTGATTCTAATATTGCAGTTTTATCTCAACTTCTTTGCACTACTTATCTTAATGTCATCTACTGTTATCTGGGAGGAGAAAGGGGACTTACAGCTCAACTTCTATTAATTGCATTTCTTTTTTACATGTCTGCACAAAACTTTTGCTGGTTGTTCTGCGGAAGTTTAGGGGAGGTAATCAACAATACCGTGCCCTGTCGTACAGCACATCTCAAACAATTCACATGACATTTTCTGAATTAAAAATAATTAGTAGCGTAAATGATCAAAGTGGTTTGTCAAAGGGCAAACATCTGTGCTGACTGAAAAGCTTTGAAAGCCCCAGCCTATTAACACCCATTAAATGGATGATATATGTGGCTGTGCTGGGGAGCAGGCTTTGTGGGCGTTCTCCAAACAACTTGAGGTATGTTAATTTTCTCCCTGAAGTGCTGACAATCAGTTCAAAAGCTCTTTGGTGTATCTTACCTCCTTTATCCCCACTTGTTCTGCTTTTGGAAGCACAGCACCTTGACTGGAGGCTCCTACATGCACAGGTAGCACATCCAAAGAGAGGGTGTGAGTGTGTAAACAGGTACGTGAGCACCCTCTATCTGGGATGACCCCGAGACTTGTTCCAAGGGTTCTAACAGGCAACTTCTGACTATCAAGCACATCTTCAGGTGTTTACACAGTTGCTGATAGAAAGATGAGGTGAATGGTTGGAGACAGCAACCATCAGTGACAAAGGGATTTAGCAGACGACCTCAGGCTGACCTCTGGGTCTTGGCCCTGCCTTGTTTGCTGTCCACTCACTGACCAAATGTGAATTAATACAGATTCTAAAGCTTATCCCCAGCCAGTGTCCATGTAGATGGATATGTTAAAGGTGGTATGTGAGGAGTATGGTGAGATATTGCAACAGGAGAGTGATTTTGCAAATTATTCCAGGCTTGTAAGAGATCTGGGAGCAACATGTGAGCCCGTGTTTCATCCTTGTGTGGTGCATCAGGATGAAAACCTCTGGGGTTTTTTATTTATCTATTCAGAGGACCCACAATGCTGCACAGATCTCAGCGTGGACTGCTGGAGTGCCTGGGGGTGGGAAGGCAGGAACCAACTGGGCAGGGAAGAGCAGAAGGAGGTTGGAGGATACTGCTCTGGGCTTGCAGGGCTGGCTCACTGAGGCTGATGGGAGAAGTATGTTTAGAGTCTCCTGGTAGCTTTGTGACTTGCACGTATAGCACAGTTCCTCTGTCACACTGCCTATTTGGTTTTGTTTTGGTTTCTTTTAGCATTGGATTGAAGTTTAATTGGAAATCATATGTGGATTTTAAAGGGATGGAAAAGTGGCTCCTTTGACATGTCCAGGAGAAAACCACATTTTACGAATTTCCACAAAGGCTGGTGTGGAGATCCCAAATGGGGAGTATTGATGTCTACCCTGTGAGCTATAGGCACAGCAACTAAGCTGCTGAGGCTAAAGTCTGCTAAAGTTAGGAGAAAACTGATCTCCTGAACATGGGTGTATATTG
This sequence comes from Brachypteracias leptosomus, assembly GCA_013401335.1. Taxonomy (NCBI): domain Eukaryota; kingdom Metazoa; phylum Chordata; class Aves; order Coraciiformes; family Brachypteraciidae; genus Brachypteracias; species Brachypteracias leptosomus. The sequence continues at coordinate 1,949,083 of VYZX01023784.1, read as the reverse complement.
TCCCGTGGCAATGTTTCCATAAAAAAAAAATTTACATATGAAGAATTCTTCATCACTTTCTTCAATACTCATAGCTGATTTTTTTTTTTTCCAGTTTGGAAAGTGCTTGTCCTTGCAACAAGCCCTGGACAGGTCTACAGCATTTCTATATAACCCCATTTTACTGCAGGAGGAGTGGGTTGCATGGAGCCTGCAGGACTCATCTGTGACCATGTTGAGCTATGGAGGAGAGATGTGAGCCTTGGTCATCAAAATCCAAGGCTAGTTTCTCAACCCTGGACCAATCTCCCTGCCTCTAAGTTGATTTATGTGTAGGATTTCACTTCATCATCCTAGTGTATACCATAAGTCATGCAGACACATTCTGCATTAACAGCAATAACGTGCAGAATATGCAGGTGCTTACAACCCAGCTTTAAATGCACAGTTCCCCAAAACAGGGTGCATTGCTTGGATGCAAACAATTATTTTCATAAGATTACCATCCAATTTAAAACTTAGATCCCTTTTTAGTATTCATGGTAGAGAGGGACCTTATCCAGCCTCTTCTAGAAAACTGGGCTTTATAGACTTTGTGGTTAAAGGATCTGGTTACAAAAGAGGGTCTCCACAGTCATGCTGAGAAGCCTGCTGGTAAATTCAGTGGAACAAGCTGGGATGCTTTGATTTAAAGGTAAAAGTCAAAGGTGGTGTCTGCCACTGAAGCCCAGTTTGAGTATTTCTGTACACAGTCAAATGACTGGAAATGAGTTACTCTTGATATACACCTCAGCTACTAAGATGTTCAGCAAGCAAATGTCTGATGCAGTAACCAATAGGAAAACACAGCTTTAAACTGAAAGCTGAAGACATTTTTATTCTATCTGCTCAGCTCCTTCTCCACTCTGCATAAAAATTCACACCAGCCCTTTAAATTTAAGGAAATTAAGGGCACACACTGCACTACTTGTTATTAATATCTCAGCACTATTTTCTAATTCCCAATTCATGTTTGAAATGGATTAAAACTGTTAATCCTTGACAAGGCAGCAAAATTTGATGCTAATTTATTGATGTGCTCTTTTAAGAAACTTTGGGTTTCTTGTCTATAAATTAAATTTAAACAGAGCATTCAAGGTCCTTCCTAATTTAGAGACTCTACTCTCTATCTGTGTGCTGAAACACTGCATGTCCTTGAGCTTACTGTACACTATGGCTGGGGAAGGGTTGTCTTGTTTTCCTGAAGGGATGTGTTTGTGCCTTGATAGCTGTCTCTATGGTCAGCTGTGCCACTGGCTTCTCCAGCTCACACCACCTGAGTTGTCTTGGTTCACCTTGAAGAGTGCTCTGACCTCTTCTCTTCCACTGGGCTTTTTGCTCCTATGCCAAGCCTGGGTGTTGCTTGGTACCAAAGGTGGTTTTTAATGAGCTGTTCCAGATATGGGATGTCCATGCTGAGCCTGAGAGGCTCTGTTGTTCTGCAGGGAATTATTTTAGAGTCCTTACACATTTTTCATTACCTTGGAGCCTTTTTTCAATCTTAGTCGTGTATATTTGTTAGTAACATGCTGCTTTACCAAAGGAAGCTGATTATTTTCAGAATATTGCAATTACGTGGCAATTGTTGCTTTCCTTGGTGGTTGTTGTTTTCTTGCCTGGGAAGGAGTAAACTCTGGGGAAGCTTAGAAGAATCCTACCATAGGAACCTGTGCTCTGTGCCCTCCTCACACTGAGCAGAGCTGCCCTTTTCTGCAACAAGCCTTTTCTAACCACGCAGCCACCTCTGCAACCCTGGGAAAGAGAACAGGAATACCCTGAGCATCCCTGCCAGACTCCTGAGCCACACCAGCTGCTGGGAGGAGGTGCCATGGGAGGAGGCAGCTCACCTCTGCTTGGGCAGCCAAGTCATTTGAAATCCAGGAAAAGCAGGTAACAACATCATATTGCCCATGGCTGATGCTATAGTGAACCCTGTGTGAGCACTGAGGCATTCATACAAAGTTCCTTTGTGTGGTTTGGTTTCTTGTCCTCACAGTATTTTTGAGAACTTGACGTTTCTGTCTTGTGTTAGGGCAGAAACTTTGAATTTTTGAAATGATTTCATCCCAACACAGCCTCTCTCACCCTGTCTGTCATCCCAGATATTTTTGTTTTGGAAATGGCCAAACAAAATGCTTTGTCAGTTTTAAAAACACCTCAAAATTTGACAAATTAATTGAAATAAAACTTTTTCTGAAGAATATTTTTAAAATGGCAATTATCACCTCAGATATTTCTGGGAAATTGTCAGCAAGTTTTATCAAAGTCTAAATGACTTTGCAATTAAAAAAGGCAGTTGCTATTGAGCCACCAACAAAACTTTCTGACAAGCTGACTGCAGTAACGGTGTTCTTGCCAGCTCTGAAAAATGCCCTTTATTTAAGACAACCTGTGATTCCAGACATCATGATAGGAAGTAACTGTCTTCATGCAGATATATATTTAAAACTGAGAGAGAGATGCAGGTGGAAAAGGACTGGAGTCGTGGGTCAGAAGAGGATGCAGCCGATGCTGCTGCTCTCCAGCCAGCGCAGGGGGTACCAGAGCAGGGTATGTTTAATGTATACATTAATACAACTAGGAAATGCAGCAGCTCTTCTTCTGAGCCTTTCAAGGTCCCAAGCACCAAGTTTTTCCTTAGGTATTTGCAAGGAAGCATTGATCAGAGGACTGGAGCATCTCTCCTATGCAGACAGACTGAGAGAGTTGGGGTTGTTCAGTCTGGAGAAGAGAAGGCTCCAAGGAGACCTTATCATGGCCTTCCAGTATCTGAAGGGGGCTACAAGAAAGCTGGGGAGGGACTTCTTAGGATGTTGGGTAGTGGTAGGACTAGGGGGAATGGGTCAAAACTAGAGGTGGGGAGATTCAGATTAGAGGTTAGGAAGAAGTTCTTCAGCATGAGGGTGGTGAGACACTGGCACAGGTTGCCCAGAGAGGTGGTGGAAGCCCCATCCCTGGAAATTTTGAAGGCTAGGCTGGATGGGGCTCTGAGTAACCTGCTCTAGTGGGACGTGTCCCTGCCCATGGCAGGGGGGTTGGAACTAGATGATCTTTGAGGTCCCTTCCAACCCTGACAATTCTATGATTTTGACAAATGCTGGGGCAGGTGTGTCACCTGCAGCCACCACACCTCCCTCCCCATGTCCCTTTGTCTCCCAGGGCTCCTTCCTGGTCCCTGCAGTGAGAGCCAGTCTGGATCTTGCTCCCCAGCACTGCTTGGCTCTGCTCTGGATGCTGCTGCCTGGACTCATCCCTGAGCTAATTACATCAGGTATTTCCTTTACATTTTTGCACAAAAAGTGGTGTTTGTCCTGCTGGATCTTCTTTGCTGGGTCAGAATTATCAGTGTGCTTTGGGGAAAAACCCACTCAGGTTTATCTGTCCTTCTGTCTGTCCATAAACACCTGTGGGGTAAGGAGAACACACATACCTGCCTGTGAGAAAATACCAGCTCTTGTCTCTTTATTGTGATTTCTGTGGCATTGCTGTGAAGAACTTCTCTGCCTGGCTGTCCTTAAAGGGTTATCAGCCCAATAAAGTTTTGGAAATTCAGGGGAGAGTGAAACTTGTAGTTCCGAGTCTGGGTTGGTGGGGTTGGTAGCTGGGGAAACTAATGCTTGCCCAGGGCTATTCGGATGGGACATCTCAGCTGTTATGGGATTTCTTTGCAGAGATTGTCCATCCAAACACATCCCCACCTCTATCACATGCAGTGTTGGCTTTGCTGGGTTTCCTGAATGCTTTGTTCTCTTACCAGGTAACAGCTTTTAAATGAAAAAAGCAGATGTCTTTGAGTCTGGATATCACAGGGATGGGAAGGAGTATTGAGAGGTCACCCCTAAGCTGGATACTTAGCCTGGAAAGTTAAATGCACACTGAATTTTCTCAATATAGTGTTTGTTTCACCGCTACTAAAGCTGCATGCCAGAAAGAGGACAAGACTAGACCTGCCTGGCATTTGAGCCTGGTTTTCACAGCAGGCAGGGCTGGATCCTGTTTAGCACTGCTGAAAATTCTCTGAGAAAAACCAAGTGGCTAAGATACATAGTGTTAATTACAGATAACATCGACTGAGATACCTGGAGGAGGCTGGCAGTAGCTGCAGTCTGGAGAATCCAAAGGGACTTGTCTGAGTGGCATTAATTTTTAATGCTTTAATCAGGATAAAATCCCTCTACAAAGTCTTAAGGGGAGCAGAAGTCTGTTTAATTTTTGGAATATAACCTGAAGGAGAAAGCAATAATTTCAGCAATCTCTAGTGATGACAAAGTTCTTAATCGGACAGCAGGAAAAACAAACTGCTCATTTTTACTCAAACCATGTAAAATTCAGCTGAAGCCATGCAGAGCAGCAATTCCATTACCTTTATAATCTATTCTATAGGATTTAAATCTCTTGCATGCTCCATTTGTTTTAGGTGAGACTTTATGCTGCCCTGATAGGAACTTCCCTGCTAAAGCTGAAGGGTTCTTGCCCAGGGAGAGGCAGGTTTCTCCCCTGCCCTGCTGGTACTGTCTGTGTAGCTGGCTGTGGGGTGAGCCATGCAGAGAGAACCTACAGAGCATGGGGAGGGGAGTGGTGGTGGGGACCTGCTGCATTCCTCTGCACCCCCAGGAGCTCTTCATCCCGCTCCAAAAAAATCCTTCCTTGCCAGAACATAATAGTGTGCTAATAACCTTTCAAAACCTGGAGCTGTATTCTACAGGTGTGCCAGGCATATGGCTTCTCCCCTATTAGCAATGCAAATTTAATCAACTGGAATAATATTCAAATGGTGGGCTCAGCACGAGCCAACAACCAACAAGCAGTTGTCACTTTTCCCTGCTTTTGACAAACATAAGAAAGAACTTTGATTAAAACTTCAATTCTCCTTAAAGTAGATATTCCTTTGAATGAAAGTGAGTAATATCCTCGAGAAGATCTATTGCGTTTCCACTGTCACTTCCCAAGAAAACTGCTTTTTATGTCCAGATCTCAGCAATATCAGTCAGAAAAATCTGTTACTTTCCAGTTGAAAAGCAATCCCTGTCACTAAACATGCTGTAATTCAGCAGAGCGACAAAGTTCAGGTTGATCTGCATATTTTCCCATTTGGGATTTTTATTGCATTTTGATTTAATTTCCTAGCACGATGCTGTTTGTTGTTGCCTGGCTCTTGCTAATAGCCTCAATATGCTGGATGTCTACTCTTCTGTCTGTCAAGCAGCATCAGGTCACTGGGTTTATAGACTTCACTGCAGAGCAGAAGTCTGGAGTGTTTCAATGCCCTCCTCGCTGCAGCAGCACAACCCTGATAATGCTGGTGGCACTTCTGGGAGAGGTCAGCATGGGCACATTTAATGGCCAGGGCAATGGAGGCAGGGTGGGGAGACACTGGCACAGGTTGCCCAGAGAGGTGGGGGAAGCCCCATCCCTGGAAATTTTGAAGGCCAGGCTGGATGGGGCTGTGAGCAACCTGCTCTAGTGGGAGGTGTCCCTGCCCATGGCAGGGGGGTTGGAACTGGATGATCTTTAAGGTCCCTTCCAACCCTGATGATTCTATGATTCTATGACTCACCAAGCCAGGACCTGGCTCCAGGGTGCTGTGCCCAGTTTGCTTGCTGGCCTAAGCAGGTCTTTCTGGTGATTTGGAGATGATGGTGTTTGGAGTTTTGAATCTTATGGGGATGGTGAAAGAAGGGCAAGGACAGAATGTAGAAACAAGGGTCCAGGCACAGATTGCTCTCTGAAAAGCCACAGGTTAGAAAATGCCAAAGGCTGTTTAGGGATGGCCCATAAATCTGAGTGATACTCCACAGACTACAAGACTCTCTCAGTGTACATTCTCAAGCAGGGCCCTACAGAGAGATGTTGCTGTTGAGGCAGCTCCAGTCAAAGTAAAGCTCTGCAATGGGCTTCTCCAGGGATCAGGACCAGGATCCTGGTGCTGAAAATGTATTTGTTGTGCCAAGATTAGCCCCTGTGCCGGGTCATGTCACAGTACCATGACAGCACAGGAGACTACCTTCGCTGTCCCCTTCCCAGCTTAGCAGTGTCCCACACTGCTGGAAGGGGATGACCTTGTTCCTCTGGGTGTTTGGGGGAGCTTTGCAGTGTTTCCAGGCCAGCGTGGGCCCTCCTGCCACCCAGGGGGCTGGCACTGACCACATGTTACTGATGTAACTGGGCTTTTAGCTGCAGCATAAATATTGATTTTGATCTGGCTGGCACCAGGTCTGACCTGATGGCACTTTGCTGGAGTTCACTGATGCTGGTGATGACAAGATCTGGTCCTGTAGCCTGCCTCCAAAATAGCTGTATCCACATTCTGTGGTAGGTAAAACTGCCTCTCTTTTCTGTTTCCCTATAAAATTCACATGGTGCTGCACCCCAGGGCTGCCTCCTCTTGTCCTCTGGACAGTCAGAGGAATCTATAGTGCTATCTAATCAAGTAATTGTGGAAAGGCTGCAAGACTCCACTTAAAATCTCAGATAATTGTGGTCACTTTATTTTTTCATTCACTTAGTGAAAGAAAATGAAATTACCACAGCGGATAATTATGGTAGTAGTTTTCTTGTGTTCTTGTTCATTAAATGCTGATTGAGAATGGTTCACTAATGACTTTGCTGAGTTATTTCAAATAATATTATCATTTACAGGACTAGAAAGGCCTTTTATTGAAAGCTCCTTTATCTAAAAATGCCCCGCATGACACATCTTTTTAAAGGACCATTTGATCATAAAAAATATCAGAGTTTATCTATTGCAGAAACATGGAAACTGTTGCCTGAAGATGCAGAGGTAGATCCTGTGGTGCATGATAAAGAAGGGCTTGATTTATTTTGTAGCCTTTCTGCTACAGCAGTGAGATGCTTGTACCCATCAGCTGCTTTCCCAGGACCAGCTGGACATGGTGCCTCGCAGACTCCAACCATGGCTGAGGTTTGCCAGTGAGATCTGAAGTTATTAGGGATGTGGAAGCACTCTGTGGAGATGGGACAAACCTGGGGGCTGTGTTCCAATGAGGGAAATAAGAATATGGCCAGTCTAAGGAAAATACAAAGCTAAAATATGAAACGTTGGACTTCAGCAGTTGGAGAGTGTCTCTGCCAGGAGCTGAGGTGGTGTCAGGCAGGTCTCTGCGATACCCTCCTCCTGGTGTGCTGCCTGTTGCTGCCCTCCACATCCCTGCCTTGTTTAGGAAATGGCATCTCAGTGCAGTGACCTTTGTGGATGGGGTTTCTCACCCCGTTTGAGGCTCTTGGATTTATGTAGGAGCTTGTTTGCAAAGTTGTCTGCTGCTGATAAGTTAGTGCTGTAGCCAGAGCCCGTTTCTGGCCTCTGGCCAGGTATGTGCAGTGCTTCCTGAGATACTGTCTGCTGCTTGCTGAAGGTTTGAGTGCTGCCCATCAGCCTTCGAGCGCTATCATCCTGTGACCTCACCCATGTGGCCTCTCCTAATGCCAGTGCTTCATGGGAGGGCTGCAGGGCATTGTCTGGGCCAACACAGAACCCTCCACAGGACTCAAAAGCTGGAGGTCTCTATGGGCAGGATGGCACCTGTGGCCCTGGGGGTTTGCTGTTGCTCTTCTACTCCCCTGGCTGGGCTCAGGGGATGTAAGAGAAAGCAGTGATGCCAGAGGGCAAAACCTCCACAGCCATGTGGGCAGTAGGACAGAAGGGATGAGCAATGATCACAGCTCACAAGAGGGCTGCAAGATGTGGCCAGAGCAGGGCTGCATTGGGACAGAGGTAAGTATCAGCCCTCCCAGGAGGAAGCAAAGCCCTGGGGCTCCTGATGCATCATCACACGGGTCTGTGGTAGCAGAACTGCTGTGGCAAGTGCAAGTGGTGTTCCCACTGCGCTCCGGGGGGGCAGGTTTCACAGGTGTCTCACAGAGCTTTGATTTTTGTTTTCCTGGGGAAGAGCACTGCAACATCTCTTCTGGTGGGCTCTTCTTCCTCTTGTAGCCAGTCAGGGCAGCATGAGTGCCTGAATGTTCTGATTCTGGAATTGTGGATTCGTTTGTGGGGTTTTGGGTTTAATAGAACTCATTCAGCACTGGCAGGCAGTGAGCAAAGAGTCTTTGGGCATTTTGATTCCCTTGATTGCTGATTTTTGTTTACTTAAACCTCTTGAAAAGCAAAGCACTTCTTAGCTCTGCACGGGAGATGAAGCCACATCTTTAGCTGCAGCCTACTTGAGAAAAAGGGTGTTTTTCTGATGCCTGTGTTTTCCCCTGAGAAAACATGAAACACAATGGAAGGAGTTTAAGCAAAAAGCCAAAGTCCTTGGACTCCAAAGGCATCAAAGCTGAGCTATTTTCCTTTGAAAATAGTCTTTGGGCGGGCTGTGATTGTTCCTAGGCATTTATAATGCCACCCATCTGACAGGTTTTCTCCTAGATAATTTTGTCTTCCATTTCTTGATGCTTTTGTCTATTTTTTTACTTTTGAGGTGCTTAGCTAAACAAGCTAAAATATGCTCCCAGGAGAAACCCCAGCTCCAGGAGGTGGTGCAGCTTGGGACCAGGCTGTGCAGGCAGCCCTCCCCAGGAGCCCAGTCTCCCCACAGCCCAGCAGAGTGGCTTCTGCCCTGGCTGTGTGTGCCAGCAGATCTGGGTGTCCCCTCAGTGCCACCAACCTGCATGAACCCCCTTCTCTGTGCTCTCGATCCACCCCTAAAAGAGCTCTTGCAATAAATAGTAGGTTAGACATTAGGAAAAACTTCTACACCAAAAGGGTTGTCAGGGACTGGAACAGGCTGCCCAGGGAGGTGGCTGAATCACCATCCCTGGATGTATTTAAAAGCCGTCTAGATAGGGTGCTCGAGGATATGGTGTAGAAATGGGCCTGGTAGAGATAGATAATGGTTGGAGTCGATGTTTTGATACATCCATTCCAACCATTGTGATTCTATGATTCTCTGAAACTTCCTGAGCTTGAATGTCTGCAAAAACAAGTGATTCTGACCGTTCTCAACAAGTTCTTATTAGACTAAATCAGGCCAGCAGGATAAAGTAGTTTGATATTTTATCTTGATTTTTAAGCAAGGCAAATGGAGTGCTGCAAGTTAGATATCCACACATCGATAGCGTTGGCACATGCTCTGTTCATTTAGTTCTGGGAAGGAAGCTGCTCAGATAGAGACTGCTGCAGATGGGTTTGCAGATGGAAGGAATAAAAGGTTAGCAGGGTCCCACTGCTTTGCACAGAGCTGATCAGCTGCTGTCAGTCTGGTGGATGTGGTCTGGGCTTGGCTGCAACGTTAGCAGAGTTTGGGTCCTGTGGGGCCCTGAGCCCTGCAAACCCAACTGCTTATGGAGTGAATGTGCCATGCAGTGATGATACGATGTGAAAAGCCACAACCCTGGTGTCTAAGATAGAATGGGTTAAGGGGATTGATCCCACAAAGGGGCCTGCAGAACTGCACACTTTTAGTGCAATTCAAACATCATTGATTTGTCCGGGTCATGAGTGAAAACCATCTATAAATCAGTCCTGAGCTGAGCTGTGCTCACCCGCTGGGACAGGCTGGCTCTGGGCAGGAGCAGGCATCAAAGACCTTCTGATGTGCTGTGGGGCCACATGTGTGTGTCCTGGGCGGGTTGGACACTTTTCCATGCAATGCCTGGGGTAACCTCACCCCTTCCATCACCTGGCTTCTGGTGACCTAGAGCAGGCATGAAACACTGAGGATTTACTGTAGAAATTGTGTTCACAATATCAAACCTTGACATGTGATTTTCTTACGGGCCTCACCCATGCCAGGAGTAAGACCCTCACGTTTCAAGCCTGTCCTGTTCAACTGGCCTCTAAATATTTGTCAGGTGAAATGTTTTCCATTTTCCTACCTAAGGTACCTAAGTATCTTTTCCTCTTACTGCTTCTTTTCTTCTCTCTCAATTTCTGCTACTTGTGCAAGCAGCTTATTTGCATATAGTTACTTCATTAAACTTTTCCCTTTGTTCAGATTGCTGGTTGTTAGCTTTTTCATTTACATTTAATTTTTAATCTTGCAAATAGGCTGTTGTCAGAATAGCTGCACATCAAGAGAAAATAATGGGTTTCAGAACAGAAGTAATGAGATCAGAAGTGAAAAAGATCCCAGTGAGACAAACAGTGGCAAAAAAAAAACCAAAGAGGGGCAGATTTTGTCTCCCTAGCTCATGCCAATCTGGGATTTACCCTGCGAGAACCCTTGCTGATATAATGGGATGAGGATGGTGAGCATAACCTGAGTACAGAACATGATTTGAGGTTTATTTTTTGGAGTTCCTTGGTTCCATATTGGTTTCTGAACACTGCTGGCACCCTCTGTCAGTATGCTCCAGAGGGATGGAGGTCTCCAGAGATCCTCTCTGTGGCTACATCATGGTTACACCTGTGCAGGTGAGTGACATCTCTGCCCATGCATGTTAGATCTTTCTCATTTCTCTGTAAGTGGCAGGGTGCTCTTGGGGGTTTCCGCATCCCTTTGACAACAGTGAAGTTAGAATTTGTTCAAACCCTTCTTACCCCATCTCTTTGCAGAAAAACTAAGCTATTGCTGGAGGCTGATTTTTGATTGTGTTTCATCTGTGAAGTTCCCGAGAAGCCTAGAAAGCAGTGGGAATGTTTAGCAAAACAAAACCTACTGGGACAGAGCAAGACTCAGCTGGGGTGAAGGAGATGGGCTGCATAACACTGGGTCTGAAGCTGGCCTGCTCTGTTCCAGGGGAGCTGCTCCCCGGGGCAGGTTGCTGCACACAGCTGCAGAACATCCCCTCCACGTCATGATACCCCAGTGTTGGGTGTCCCATCCAGTCCTTCTCCCACTGCCTTTAGACCTGCAACAGCAGCAACACAATGGTTCAAATGGGTGACCCTCCAGGGCAGGCTGCAGTGTCTGTGTGTGAAGGGTGCTAGAGGGAGAGCTGAGGCTGGGCTCATCACAGGGAGGCAGAAAAGACCCACACTGGGCTCGATGCTTTCCTGTGGCATCTTCCAGCAGGAAAGGCTCCGTTTGCCATGGGGGGGGTGTGTGTATGCACCTCTCTGCAGAACCATGGAATGGTTTGGGTTAGAAGGGACCCCTAAAGGCCGTCTAGTCCAACCCTCTGCACTGAGCAGGGACATCTTCAACTAGAGCAGGTTGCTCAGAGTCCCGTCCAACTTGACCTTGAATGTTTCCAGGGGGGGGGCATCAACAACCTCTCTGGGCAACCTTTGCCCAACTGTTTCACCACCCTCTTTGTAAAAAATTTCTTCCTAATATCTAGTCTGAATCTTCTCTCTTTTAGTTTAAAACCATAACCCCTCATCCTGTTACAATAGACCCTGCCAAAAGGATTGTCCTCATCTTTCTTATAAGCACCCTTTAAGTATTGCAAGGCTGCAACAAGGTCTCCCCAGAGCCTTCTCCAGGTTGAACAACCCCAACTCTCCCAGCCTGTCCTCCCAGCAGAGCTCTTCCATCTCTCTGATCATTTTTGTGGCCTCCTCTGGATCCACTCCAACAGGTCCATGTCTCTCCTGTGCTGAGGACTCCAGAGCTGGACACAGTACTCTAGTACTCACCAGAGCAGAGGGGCAGGATCACTGCTCTCAACCTGCTGCTCAACTGCCCAGGAGGTCTAAGCTAACAAAATAAAAGTGATAACCTCTAGCAAGGGGCAAGAAAGATCTGCACAGGACTCCAAGCATGATTGTTTACTCTCTTCATAAGGAGGTAGTGCTCTGGGACCTGAGAAAGGAGAGGTGGGCTGCTTCCTTCAGGGAGGAGTTTCTGTCTGGATTCTTCCCTTTGTGCTCATGAAGCTCAGTGGAGGAGAGATGTGGTCCCACCAGGTCCCTTCAGGAAAAGTCAGACTGGGCTGCGAGGCTGTCACTGGGCTTAAATACTGTCGTATAAAAAGGAGCAGTGCACCTCTGATAGTCAACTGTGGAGTTTGATCCAGTGAGGGCATTATTGAAAATTGGGAAGGAAGCTTTTAGGGGAGCTTATAGATGGAGATACAGTGGGATTTTTAGCTCCAAACACAGGGAGCTTCTGAGGAGCAATCAAGAGTGCAAAACCAGCCACTCTAGGAGGTATCCATGACTTTTCATCAGCCAACCATCTGTGCTGAATGGAAGAGAGAACGGGCACACTGAAAAAAAGTGTCACACTGTTAGTGCTGGTGGGTGACACAGATGCTGGATTTATTCAAAGCCTGGGACTAATAGCTGTGCTGAGTGATGTGCGGCCGATTCGGGTGATGGATGAACACAGCCCAAGCTGGAGGATTTCACAAGACAGTTTTCAAGGCGGAAATTGTTCAGCAGTGCCCTTTACACATCACCAGCTAAGTGCTGTGTGTTTGTGTGGAGCTGCTGTGCCAGTTGGATGGCTGCCAGGCTTGTAATGCTGCTTTAAAAGGGATCACTTGCCATGCAGAGTTTTTTTTCATTTTCTGTTATCCAAACAGACTCACTCGAATGTTAATTTGTTCCTGGCTGCCAACAACCCAACTCTGTGCAAAGCTGAAGGTGGTGGAGCCCCAGGCCTGCTAGAGACACGTGCTGGGGATGCTGGTCAGCTGCAGCTGGGGAGCAATCTGTCATCGGGACATAAAACATCCAGCCACAAAGGTATTTCCTTCTTCCAAAGTGCAATGCTGTGGCCCTGGTCAAAAAAGGACAGCAGCTCTTCTCTCCCCTGGGAGGTGGCATCTGGAGAGGGCATGGCAGGACGTTATGAAAGGAAAAAGCCTCTTGGTTTCTTGGAGCTGGGCTACTGTGAAGCACCCTGGTCCTTGGACAGAGCCTGACAGGGGATGGCAAAGCAACGTTGTGAGCGTGGGCAGGTCAGTGTGTGTGATCCAGCCCTTGTGGGATCAAAGCTAAAGGCACAGAGAACTTTTCTGTGCCATCAGCTCATTGCTCCCACAGCAGCCAGGCATCAGGTCCTTCAGAGGCAGGTTGGGGATCTCTCTGCCTTGAGGGAGCCTGCTGAGTAGGGATGACCCTGTCATACCAGGGCCCTGAGATAGGGCCATCAGATCTTATTGCCACCCCTTTGAGTGTTACCTTGTCCTTTTCAAGGTGGCAAAATAGCAGCTGATGGCCTTGGCCTGGGTTCAAACAGGGCTGGTTTTCATCTTGCATCTACATCTTCTAAGTGTTGCTGGGAATATGTAGGTTTTTCCATGTGTGTGTGGGCAGAAGGGAAGGCACCTTGCTGGCTGGCTGCTGTTCATGGAAGAGCAAGCTGCAAACTTGCTGGGCTGGTGGCCAGCCCCAGGAAAACCAGGGGATGCTCTGAACTGTCCAGGGACTGGAGATGGGAAGGGAGAGAAATACTGATGGGGCTAAAGCAGATGGGAGAGAGCAGCAACATAGAAGGTGTGACGGGAAGCAAAGGGTTCCTGCTGGGTGGGTTAGTGCACAGATGGTGGGTTGCAGTGAATTTGGTGTGTCCTGTTGCCAGCCTCACGCTGGGGCCAGCACCAGGGGAGGGCAGGGAGCTGGGCTGTGGCAGTGGTATCACACCGACACTTGGTGTGAGGTGTTGGAGCAACGGGCATGCATGGGAAAGACCCCCCCATGTCCACCAGTAGGTGTGTAAGGCATTGGAAAGTCAGAAGGCATGGGATAATTTCATCATTGGTTGGCGTGCGTTTCGCAAGATGTTGGGATCTGCACTGAAACTTCGCTGCTTTGACTAGAAGGCACCCAAATAGGTTCACATTTAACTAATTTTTCCTCCTGCTTAATTTCTGTAACAACATTTTTGGATGCTTAAAAAAAATGCATTTTTTTGGTGTCTGTTTTTAGCCAAGGAAAAAATGGGAGATTGTTCAAAATTTGATTAAATATTTAAAGCACGGTTTCTATTTAGAAACTGGCACTTTATCAAGTTAAACAACCCATTAAGCTCATAATCACACTCCGTCTTTTGGGGCACAATGCCTTTTGCATCCTTTGAAATGAGTATTTGTGTCATCACTCAGCATGCTCTGGGGTGAAATTAATCTTCCATTGTATTGTTTCATTTTACCGCTGACTGAAATAATATTTTCAATATCTTTTTTTCATTGTTTGTTTGCTTGGGTTTTTTGACACATGACTTATAGAGGAAATTTGAAAACAAGTCACAAAATTGAGATCCTTGATAAGCTTCTAAAACTCTTTAAATCTTCAGCCTAAATATTCTGCCATCTGTGGTTTTTGAGTAATTGCTTTTTTACCTCAAGCAGATACAGTCAGTGGTGCTCTGTGGTCTTGAAGCCCTTTTGGCGTTAGGTGATTAAATACTTAAAGATGTGGGATTTGCCAAACAACAGTGATCAGTTTTGGGGTTGGAGCCCACAGAAAGTCCTGTAAAGGCCAGAAGAAAGAATTGAATCCTAGCCTTCTGTAAGGGCCAGGGATGTCAGAGCACCTCCCAAACCCTTGTTGACAGGCGAGGGATCACTGGTGGACACCAAAGGTTGCAGCAGTGACATCCCAGACATGAGAACTGAGGCTGTGCCTTCCTCTGCCCAAGGGCTGTCTCTGCAGAGTGGGAAGCAGGTTCTCTCCCACATCCCACGTGTGAGGATTGTCCCTGTGTCCACTTGGGTGATGGCCACAGTGCTCTGTTTGGTAAGCTGAGGTATACATGTTAGAAATGTAGTTGTCATTCAGGAGCTTTTCTGTGTGCATCATAAGGGTGATGTGAGCAGAATTCTTCTCCTCCCCAGCATTACATCAAGGAAAGTTTTCCTTTTTTTAGCTACCTCTAAAAATAAATGAGGCAGGCTGCTGTTTATGTGAATGGTATGTCTGCTTTCTATGACAAGGCTGACTTGGAAATACATTGCATTCATAGAGCAGTGGCAATGCCTTAAAACCCTGCATCTTTTTGCAAATATCATCTTTTCCACAGGATGATTACAAGGTGTGGGTTATTTGCATTAAGAGACTTGCAATGAATGCTTGCAAGTTAATCTTATGGCATGTTACCACCAGTACAAAGGATGGTGACTGCAGCAGCAAAGCCATCACTGCACTTTATGTGTTGGAAGTGATGAGGTTATATCAGCAGAGCAAGCAACTGAGCAAAATCGATTATTGTTTGTGGGCTGGAAGGCAGTTTGATACCTAGACATAAAAGAAATGTAACTTTAGATCGTGTTCTTCGCTCTGTGCCTCAGAATTAGTGCTTAGCTTTTTCAAAGATGTTTTCCACCATCGCTGATTGTGCATTTACCACAAGGAGTCCTAACATGTCCTGGTGTTGTAAATTGGATCCTTTCTATGTCCCAACAGTCTGAGTGCCATGTTTTCTCCAAATGAGCTCATTGAAACACAGACTTTCTCTGTCAAACCTTCCCCATGCTGACTCCTTCCCTTGCTGCAGCCAGGGGGTTACTCAAAGCAGAGTTGTATCAGCTGAGACTGATGTACCTGCCCTTCTGCAGCTCTGCCCCCACCTGAAGTCCTGCTCCTCAGCAGTGGCTTTACATGGGTCACAAATTTCTGTTTTCTTCTTGGGTTGCTTGTTATAGAATCATTTAGGTTGTAAAAGATCTCTAGAACCATCACATCCAGTCTTCCTCCCAAAATCTCCCTGACCCTTAGACCACATCTTGAAGCACCACACCTACTCTTTTTTTGAATACCTCCAGGGATGGTGACTCCACCACCTCCCTGGGCAGCCTGTGCCAGTGCCTGACCACTCTCTCAGGAAAGAACTTCTTCCTGATATCCAATCTAAACCTTCCCTGGTGCAACTTGAGGCAACCTCTTGTCCTGTGTTCTCTGCTAGTCCATTTGAGAAGTCTGATCAGCTTTCCCTTGCCGTAGGTGTACAGCAAGGATGTAAGGATGATGTTAAATGTAGGTTGTACACTTAACATCAACTACAGAGTCAATGTCTCCAAGCATTACTGTAACTGCTAGCGTTGCTTAGAAGTTTCTCTCTACCTGTTAGTGCTGGGCAAGGGACCTTCCTGCTTTGCCTCTCATGTCCCTGTGGACTCATATGTTCTCATATCAGCTTTTTGTGAACTTCCTTTTGTCCTGATCATGTAACAGTCATCCACAAATCATTTCCGTGAGCAATGTGCAAGAAAGCGTGCTTCAAAAACTACCCAGTGTACAGACAAACCCTCTTACACACCTGGTTACGTTTGGTTTCCTCCTGAACTAACTCCCCATTCACTGAGCAGGAGTAATATTTGCGGGCGTTGCTGTAACATGCTGGTTCTCAGAGACCTGAAATGTTGTTTCATTTTCATAACACAGGGACAGAAAAATATAACCTTACAGTACAATCACACAGTGCATCAGTGGGCTATTCTTTTTTTTACAGGAAGAAGTATTGTTTATTAAAGAAGATATTCCTTCATCCTAAACTCCCAGAGAACAGTTGTTTCCTTGGTGAATATGAGTAACTCACACTCTGCCAAGTTTCCTGACTGATTCAAGGGGGAATACTTGTAGTCTGCAAACTAGAGAGTCTGGTCCCAATGAATGTTGCCAGACAAATGCTTCAGCAGCCACAGCCTGACTCCAACTGCCCTTAAAATCCCCTTTACAGAATTTTCCCTCTGCTTTGCAGGGAGATAGTCATACTCAATGTGCTTAGCTGTTCAACAAGCCCTTCTGGCAGCTTCTGCAGCGAAACACAGCAGGAAAAGGGCAGCATGGCCTGCAAGCCTGAAATGTTCTTGTTCCTCTGTGCTGCCATTGATTCTACCACTCAATTTCCCAGTAAGACCAAGCCTAAATAATTTATAGGCTTTCCTGCTCTGAAAAGAGTCTTAAGAGAACTGTAACTTGAAGGAACATCTTCCTTTTTTTTTATCATGGAAAAAAGTTCTGGAGATGATCACCAATACCAGCACTTTTCCAAAGGTCACAAGCCTAAAATGGTTCAGGATTTATTTTTATTTCTGTTATTTATGTAGTTTGAATGCATAATCAAATCCTTGTTTACATATAAAACTTACATACCAAAATAGTGAAAATTAAATTCAAAAACCTTGAAGTGAAGGGGCTTTGTTTCTACAAAAGTCTGTTAATACTCTGAACAGAATATTGATATTAGCTTTACAAATGGGCCTTTTTTACTTGGAAATCTTGGTAATGGGATTTCTTTTTTAACTCTCCCGCTGTATAGCTTAATTTACCTCTGCAACATCTTTAGTTTTCAGATGAACAAGTGATAAAGTGGTCATCCTTTATTGGGAAACTCTTCAGGTTGTTTCTGTGTGGTGGCAGAGAGGGATCCAGGCTCCTCAAGGGATCGCTCTGGGGTCTCTGTGCTAGTACCCAACCCCCTGAGCACCCTGCTCTGAACCAGACATGCAGGTGCTCAGGGGTCCTCAGTTGGCTCGGTTACAGCCTGCCAGCTCCATACCACCTCAATCCCTTAGAAAACTAAAGATGGAAGGGTTTGGGGTGGTTTTTTTGCTAAAAACGTTCACTAACCCTTTTTAAGCAAAGACCTGGCTGCACCCACATGCCAAGCAGCTCTTTGCCCAGCTGTGTGCTGCACTGTGGGGCACAAAGCCTTCGTGAGGCTGGCAGGAGTCTCTGTCAACACCAGCTACACGCCAGCAAGATGCTTTTAAAGGGTTTTGCCGTGGCCAACAAGGTGCCCATGGCATCCAACAGAGGCAGTGCCCACTCTTGCCTACCTGTGTTTCCCAAACATCCCTGTCACCTACACATTGGCAATTTAAAGAATAACTATCAGATGACTCTCAGTACCATCTGTCTAAACATTGCTTTTGCTAGGAAGTCAATTGAGCTCTAGCTTTTCTCTGCAGAGAATGATAGCTGCACTCCGATGAGAAATGCACTTGATAATTTAATAGGCATTTTGTCTTTTTTTCTAACAAGCTGTGTTGATTTCTGAGTAGTCTGCTATTCACTAAGGGAGGGAAATGAATGAACTGAAGTAAAACATTAGAAGATCTATTAATGTGAAGGATGTTTAATCTCTGCAAACTAAAAATAAAACTTGCGAGCTATTTGGATTATTAACATTTGAATGATAAAGAAATTTAGGAAATGCCAAGATAGTGTGTGTGGGGGGGAAATGACAGCTTTTTAAATGAAAAAGAATTGTTTGGAAATAATGGAAATAACCGTATTTTGACTTTTGAAGCAAGAAAAATGTTTCCCTGCCAGTCTTTCTGTGTATATACTTTCAAGGTCAAAATCAAAATGTTCAATAATTTTTCAGGGCTCCAGTTTGAACGAATCAGGTCCAGGCTACAAGAGGCTTTTTGGCATTTTCAATTCACAAAAGTTTTGACTGCCTTCAATCCTAGAATATGGAAAATCTTCAAAGTCTCAGATGTAATATGATTAGAAAATTGATTCCCACTCAACCCCGGTGCTTTAATTGACCATCTTTGGCAGAATCCTGGGGCTGGTTGTAGCAGCCAAGTGATGCCTTAGCTGAGAGCAGAGACTTCTCAGTCTGGTGATAACCTTGAAGATGGTTTTGGCTGGATTTTTCCCATTGTTGGCCCCTACACAGGTTGAGTTTTATGGAAAACTAGGAGCCGATTCTGAAAAGGAGTTAGTTTGGCAGTTAGAAAACAAACAGGATTTCATTTTTATTTGAGAACAGCGTTAACACATCTGTGCACTGGCACAGCAAGGTTTGTTGGCAGATGGTGAATCTGAGGCTGAAAATTGCCCCTGGGAGTCTTTTAGGCTGTGGGAGAGCAGAGGGTTCTGCTGAGCTGGCAGCCCTGCCCCTGGTGGCTGCAGGTTTGTGACCAACGTGGCTGCTTCATCCCTCCTCTCTAAGAAATATATTGGCAAGCAGGAGCCACAGGGACCTGGGCAATCCCAGAGCTGCTTCCTCGAGTCCCAGGAAGCGCAGCAGAAATGGGGGTAGCTGAGGTTGTGCCCTGGCAATGAGCAGTGGGGCACTGGGTAAAGCTTCCTGAGAAGAGGGTGCAGATGCAGGCTCCCTGCCAGAGCGGGCAAGCTCAGCTAAAACAGCATCATCCTTCTATTAGAAAATGCTTTTTCCTAAAAACTGAAGAGTGGAGGGGGTGGGGGAAAGAACAGGAGGCACAGTGACACTGTCCCATGCTAGCTGGTAGTCCTGTGGTGCCTCTGGGGCCCAGAAGATCTGAGTTTGAGTCCTCCCTTGGTTTGGATCTGCTCCACATGAAGTACAAACAGATCCTGAAAGCTCCTGCCTCTCCCTGAGAATGCTGCCACTTCCCAGGCCCTCTCTGCTCATCACCTCCAGAGAAGTTGACTTATTAATGATTTAAGCGTTGTGGGATGGATACTGACACCAAGTGAGTGATGGGCAGGGTGTGGGTGAGCTGTGGGGAAAGGGAGAGGCTGAGAATGAACCTCATCAGGAACTGACCGATGCAGGAACAGAGCAAGAAACAAAAGGAGGCAGGATGAGCAAAGCCACAGGTTTACGTTGGACAAGCTCTTGTTTAGTCTACTCATATTTTCATAATAAAAGTTAAATATGGCATGTAGCAAGTCACCCGTGCAAGTCACATTTTGGTATTTACTGTAAATCCACCTGTTGAGGTGAGGAGTCAGTCCCAGCATGGCTGCAGGGCTGGGAGCAGAAAACCTGCAAAAGATAAGCAGCCTGTCATTCCTCAGTCCTTTTAGTCCATAATCCCTTCAGGTCCGTAGGTCTGTGACTGATGGGCTGTTTTCACAAGCAGTCACTACTCAGGTGACATAAACTGGTAGAACCCCTTTGGGGAGCTGCTTTGTGTTGGGACCAGGATCACCTGGGCACGGCAGTTCTGACAATGCCCACATGGGCACAACCATGGGCAGCATCGTGGCACCAGGTCAGAGCCTTTCCTGAGGGGCCTCTCATCCAGGCATCCCAGGATGTTGAGCACTGCCTCCCATTGTGGTCTGCTCCTCTTTCTGCCCTTCCCTGACTTGTAAGCACGGTTTTCTCAGGACTCCTTGAATCTTCTTTATGACAGTTTAAAAGCCCCATCTGCACCAGAAATTTGTTATGGATCCTAAAGCAAGAAATACCATGTGTAGGATTGCCACATAGTGAACCTTGGGTCAAGTACACGCAGAGAAAAGCGAGATACTATTGTGGCTGAGAAATGTGTGAATCCTGGAACAAAGAGGCCATACACAGTGATCCTTATAGAAAGAGCCATGAAGGATATTCACTACTCGGTCAAACCTCACAAGAGCACAAAGCAGCAGGTCCTGGAAGTGCTCAGTTAAAGGAGACCATACAAATTGAACGTGCTCACATGAGGCTGTGATTTATCCTTCAGGTAAAGGAGGGGAAGAAACTGAAAGAGAGGCTCAAGCCACTGATTAAAGTTGTTGAGGGTGAAGACTTTGATGAACAGTTGGAAATGGTGTGCCTTAGTGACCCAGGCTGCTTCAGGGAGATCGATGGGCTGATCCAGAGTGAGACCAGAGGGAAGGGGACGCTGGAAGTGCTCAGTCTGAACGATGTGGAGGAAGGTGATGAAAAGCTTGAGTGATGAAAATCTTCTTGCAGCAGTTCTACCATAACAGCACCCAATGAAATGACTGGCACGAGCCGCTCTCTTCTGTTAGGCCTTCACGTTTTTTTCCAGTCTTTTGCTGCCAAATATTTTCTAACACTAATCCTTTGGGACTTTTCCATGCAGTGTGGGGTTTCTTTTAGTCATTTTACACTTGCTTAGTTTACAGAGGTCTTTGCCTGTAGGAGCATTTTGTGTAGGAGTTGCATGAACAAGAGGAAATGGCCTGAAGTTGCACCAGGGGAGGTTCAGGCTGGATATTAGGAAGAATTTCTTTACTGAAAGGATTGCCCGGCACTGGAACAGGCTGCCCAGGGAGGTGGTGGAGTCACCATCCCTGGAGGTCTTTAAGGGATGATAGATGTTGTTCTTAGGGACATGGTTTAGTGGTGTTGATAGGGCTAGGACTAAGGTTGGACTCCATGATCTTGAAGGTCTCTTCCAGACGTAACTCTATGATTCTATGATACAAATCACTTGCAACTGTTTTGTAGAAATGGGCTTGTTTTTGCGCTTGTGAAGATGACTTGGGGGAATCTGACATTTTATGGACTTGACTAATGATTCACCTGTACGTTATCCTTCAATCCAGGAGCTCAAAGGACATTTGGAAAGTTCAATCTCAGCTCACAGATGTACAAGGCCAAGGACTGCATTCAAAGTGTCCCAGGAGGTGTGATGGAAGACCACTGGTCCCAGGACTGCTCCTGGATCTCTCCTGCTATGGTACCAAACATCCCCATTGCTTTGTTTTCCCCCTGCCAGGAGTAGCTGCCCAGGGAGAGGGCTGGGAAAGGTCCAATAATCCAGTTGACTGTGGCATAGTTGGAAAACAACAGAAAGGACACCAGGTTTTAGGATGTTTTCAGTTAACTTGAGGACAATCTGAGGTTTATCTAGCAGTTAACAACATGGTTTATGTTCCTTCCAGGTTTACTGGACTCTATATTATCAAAGCTGCAGTCGTTTCCACTGAGTTGAAATCTCATAATATTCTGGGACTAAACTCTGATGCTTTTGAAAGTGAGTGTATGTTAATGCTGGAGAGAAGAACAGAGATTAAAATTGCTGGAATTATGGCTGAAGCAAGAGTACTCCATGGCAAACAGATGAATTTCATGTTTAGGACACTGAAGAAATGTGAAATGGCCATCTGCCAAAGGTTCCTGGGAGCTCTGAAGCAATACCACGAGGTAAAGCAATACTATAATTTAACCAAAGGGTGAGTAATTCTGCTCCTGGCAGCTGCACAGCCTACAGTAAGGATCTTCTCGGGATCCTGTTGGCAGTGCTCCTACAGAAAGGTCAGGTCCTGGCACCCGAGGTGAGTACTGAACTGCTGGACTCTGGAGCTTGAAGGGCTGATATTGTTCTGGTGCTGGCAGAGATTGCTCACCTGAATAACACCCAACAGGAGCCCCTGGAACAGCCCCAAATACCCTTTAACAGAAACATATTATTTGGGTTTTTTTCTTTAAACCCCCCACATATTAAATTAGTGTATTAGTTGAGGCAAGGACTGAATGCAATGGAGATGCTTCATTTGAATGAAAGCTGTAAATTAGGTTTGGAACAGGACTGAGTCTCATGGCTGGAGCTTTCTAGCAGAAGGGACCCTCTGCTGGCATGTACCATTGGCCATCACAGGACTCGTTGCTCAGCTTGTTTGCACCATATGGTTTTAATTTGAATTTATATGGCAAACTCCAACCCCACTCCTCCCCTTTCTATCTGGGAAACAGCACCTTTAAGTTTAGGTGGGGGCTGTAAGTCACTGGTTTTCAAAAGCCCCTTCTGAAACGCATGGACCATTCAAAGGCAGCTTTGAAACACCCCCTCCCAGGGCACAGCCACAGCTCGATGCCCGCTTAGTGTGGTTGTAAATCTGAGTGATTAAAATTTATGGTGGCTAATCTGTTGGAAAGCATATGTTAGAGCAGCGCTCGGCGGATCAAAACATGATCTGATAGCTGCTTGGAACTTCTGCTGCTTGAGCTATAGCCTGAGTCTGAGAGGAAGGTATTTAACGTGCAGCAGCTTGTGAGACTAGAAAGAAATAATAAAACCCCATGTAGACTTAAGGGAAAAAAGATGGAGCTGGGAACGGAGCTCCCCGCTCTGCTCAGTCCCATGGCCAGGGGACATCCCTGAGGGTCTCCAGCCTGTCTGGTACCACTAGCCCCAGGGAGAGCCCAGTTGGCTCTTCTCAGTCCATGGGCTCCTCCAGCCCATCCATAGGAATGATGTCCAGGAGTGTTTGTGCCAATACCTTCCCGTGGACCCAGCAGCCTGGAGATCTCCCACCACTTCTCCTCGCCTTGCTGGAAGGTGCCTCTGGCAGTTGCTCAGGTTGCCAGGAGTGTCCCCAGATCAGCAGCAGGCTGGCATCACCTGGCACCTCTTGAGGCTTTGGACTTTTATTTCCCTTCACTAATGAAACTACTTTGTCTTTAGCCAAGAGTTTCCTTTATTCCTCACATTTGCCCTCCCGGTTCTCCCCTCATCCTGCTGCGGGGGTGTGAGCGGCTTGGGGGGCTCAGGTGCTGGCTGAGGATAACCACTTAGGACCTGGGCTCAGCAGGGAGGAACCTGGGGAGGGTTTGGGCAGGATCTGGGCTCAGCATTGAGGGTATCCTTTTTAATGTCAAAACCTCTGGCCAGTGCTGCTCTTGGCTGGAGTTCCAGGTGTGAAGGTCCTTCTCCTTCCCCTCTGAAGCACCCCAGGGTCCACCATCCTGCAGACCACAGGCTTCTATCAACTTCCACCTCTGATTTCCAGGGGAACATCCCTGCTGAGCTCCTCAAGTCTGCCCATAGGGACTGGGGGAGGGTGTGGGAGGCTGTCACATGTCAAAGGTTCCATGGAGTCACAAAGAAGGGTGTGCGTTCCCATGGCAGCAGGCAGTGGGTAGTGGGCACTGCAATCCATACCCTACCAGTCACTGGAGACCCAGGAGGTCACTGGAGGTCCGCATCTTGGGCCTGCAGTAGTGACTTGGAGTGCCGTGACCACACCAGAGCCAACGCCACAGAGCACTGCAGCATCTCCACCCTGGCTCAACTCCTGATGCTCATGCTGCTGCTTGGCCTTCTCTGGAGCATGCTGAGGGCCAGGTGGTTCCAGGTAGGTGATCGCTACACCACATTGCACTGCATCATAGTGTGATGGCCACTGGAGAACCAGCTCTCTCCTCAGCTGGCTCTGGGAGCAAGGCAGCAGCTGCCTTCGGGAGCAGCACTGCCCTGGGGCTGGCAGGGGAGCCTGGCCACAGGAGCAGCACTGCCCTGGGGCTGGCAGGGGAGCCTGGCCACAGGAGCTCTTCCAGCCAGGACACGGGCCATGGGGGCAAGGGCCACTGTCACTCAGCCTCTCTCGTCGGTTCCTCTGCAGGTGGACAGCAGGACCCTGCCCTGCCGCAGGAGGACATGGGAGAGGACAGCCCGTCTGCAGCCACCTCTCCGCAGGCAGAAACCTTCGCCATTCTTAGCAGAGTGGCCAATCTTAGCTGCTTGGCCACCAGGAGCAGCTTGGCCACCAGTAGCTGCCAGCATCTTCCGCAGTCTTCCTCCTCATCCAGCAGCAGCCTTTGCATCTTCTGCCTGGGACAGGGAAAGCCAGTGGGGCAGGGAAAGCCAGTGGTGCAGGGAAAGCCAGTGGGGCAGGGGCAGCAGGAGAGGCAGACCTGTGGAGCACATCTTCTGGCACCCCCAGTCCGACAGATGCCGAGCCCCCAGCTTCGGCCCTGGCTGGAGAAGGAACCCTTTCTCCTGTGGCACAAGAGGAGGTGAATGCTCCTACTTCTCCAGTCTTCGTCAAGAGGGCTACATCAGCTCAGCCTGAAATCTTCTTCATCAGTGTAATGAGAATGTAGTTTTTATAGTTTATTATGGCAGTGTCAGAGAAAGCTATTGTGTATGCCTAACTCTTGAAACCACTGAGATTCCCTACAGCTTCTTTCTCTTCCTTCTGGCAGGAAACCAGCCTGGCCCAGAGATAGTGACAGTGCTCCTCCAGACCCAGCTCCCACAGTGATCAACAGGAGTTGCGTTTTTCACTTGGAGAGAAAAAAAAACCCCAGCTTATTTTTGTCCATATTTATGGCAGCTGGCTCTAGCAGTGTCCATAAGTGCTCACCACTTAGGGTGAATCCCAGTCAGGGATTCAGAAACGGCCTCCAGAGAGCCTCTTTCTTCCTTGAGTAGCTTGTTAAAGCATAAATCTCTTCCCAGATGGGCTAGTGTGACCCTGGCAGCTTGTTGCAGAAGAGTTCATATCACAGTTCACAGTAAAGTTTTTGTTTGCCCATAGAGATGAGTGTTCTTGCAGTCCTTTAACTCATACAGCACGCTCTAAACAGAAAGGTCTTTGGTGTATTCCTGCTTCACTGCTCTCAGCAAATTTCCATCCTTCTGATTTAATTAAAGGGTAACTCAGCTAAACTTAATAAAAACATTAGTCAATAATATTTCTTAAAGCTTTGTCTGTGTAAATATACACATCTTCAATTACAGGAATGGCTCAAAGGAAAAAATGAAGCTTCTTTAGCCACTGTTTTGACTTCTAAGGGTCTGAAACATATATTTTAGGCTGAAGGGCTGTAGGTCTTAAGTATTCAGAAATATTCAAAGACCATTCTCCTACAGCAAGGTCGGGGTGATGGCATGTGAGGACACTTCCATGGGTCACTGGAGGAGATGCTGTAGCTGGAAAAGAGAGCAAACCTTGCTCTCCTCTCTCACTTCCTACACTTTACCTACATTTTGAGGTAGAAATAATGCCACCTCCACCCATAGGCTGTCCTTGAAATTGTAATTGGGTTATTACACTGAAATGAAATGTGCTTTCTACCTTTTAATGTGTTTATTAAGTTGGCAGTATATGATTTATTATGCTCTTAATTATTAATTTTCTTGCTCGTAAGTGCCAGGATTTTTGTAAATGATGAGATAGGGAAGTGTAATGCTGGCACTTAGGCACCTTAACTGAAATGAAGGGTTTGGCTTTTTAATGCAATTTATATTTATGAGAAACTAATATAAGATCATTTTATATTATCAAAGTAATATAACTAATATGAGATGATTAAAAGAATGATGGTCAGATAGGGCATATATGAACTGATGTGAACAGCTGTAGGCTTTAGGTCCTAATTTTGCAGAACAAGTCCTAAGTCTGAAGAAAGTTGCTGAGCTACCTAGTTGCTCAATGCTACCTAGTATTCTATATTCTGTAAAATAAGGTTTGATCTAGGGCAAAATTGAGTATAGGACAGATTCAAGCACAAGTTTTGCTTGCATTCATTCTCATGAGCTTTACCTGCTGAGGGTCTGCAGAAGATTCACAGGAAGAGTGTGGTGAGCAAGGCTAGATTGAAGTGGTTTAAAGTTTGGTTTGAGCTCAGTTTCTGTGGGGGTTTTTTCTACCACTGTGGGTGAAAACAAAGCCCAAGTAGTGGGTCTGGTTGTAACAATCACAGACTACCTTGAATATCAGCAAGTGTCACCCCAACAAGGAAAAAAGTCAGTATTATATCACTTCTGTAAGTTATGAGCACAGGGCATAGTCAACACTTTTATGAATACATATGAAAAGTCCTGAGCCTGCTTGTAAGGGTACAGAAGTTACTTGTGCCCCTGCAGAGCTCCTCACTCAGTGCTGAGTCTGTCTGTGAAGTTTCATGATGAAGACATTCAGAATGACACAGTCATTGCAAGTAAAGAAATCCATTTGAATCCTTTGCGTTAGATATTCTCTTAATTCACCATGATTTCTTTTTCATAGTTCTACCTGTGCTGCATGAGGACAGTAATGCTTTTATTTCATAATTCCAGTTCAAGGTGGGGAGGAAACAAGAATATTTGAATCCCTATTTCAAACTCCTCTCTGACAAGTAAGTTTTTCCCAATATAAATCAAGGTATTGTCAGAATTCACTTTTTGCAAATGTCAAGGTCAGCTGGAGGTTTGAAAATTAGTTCGTGCCAAGAGAAACTAATGAACCAGTGAAAAGACTGATATAGAGGCTTGGCTCTGTGAACATGTTGGTTAATCATCTGAGAGTCCACTAAATATGCTTCTGATTACTTTCTTGACTTGATTTCTGTACTTAATTTGAATAAATCTTAGTCACAACCTCATTTTGCTAGGAGTCATATATCTCAACTGGGTCTTCTTGGAACCTTTTAGAGTTTTATAGAGAGTAAAGGCTCTATAACCAGCATAAGGAATAATCATAGCAGTTATTACACAAGTATTTTAGATACATCGATATAGGTGTAACATAAAACAGGAATCCAAGTTGTACTTTTTTTTTCAAAGAATAATTTCCCAAGGATTAATACCCCCAAAATTAAAACTTCTATTAAAAGAGAAGGATACAGATTCAGTTATAGGCATCCATTGAAAATTCATCATCTCAGAGCTCTGTAGATCCCAACAGACCCAAATCAGGCAAGGAGCAGGCAGTCTGCTTGCCAAGAGCAGGGTCCTGCCCAGACACTGGCAGCAGGAACATCTGGGGTCTCTTTCCTCAGCCTGCTCAGGCTTCCAGATTTATTTTGAATTCTGTGTAATCACCTTGAAGTCTTTTTGTGGGTTGTTTGAACCTCATTGCCTCTCACTGGAGAGGTAACAGCAGCTTTGCAGAGGCTGTACAACCTCTGCCTGAGGTTTTCCTGATGACAACTTCACGACTGGGCTGTTTCCTCTCCTGGTTTATTGCACTGCATTCCTCTCAATTTTCAACAGTGCACAGAGAAATCACAGGCATTAGCTCATGAAAACGTGGATTTCTTTTTTCTTTTCCAAATCCAGCTTCATTCTTAAGACAGGGAATTGAGCTTTCAAGTCAATAGCTTGACTACATCTAATGTGAATTGATGATAGGGGCAAGCAGCTTAATACTGCTTTTCAGCTCCTTCACATCTGTGGGGAACTCAAGTATGTTCCTCTTCAAAATAAGCATCCCCCAGGCATGTGTTGCTCCGCTGACACCCTATCAGATACAGCTGATCCTTTTTTCTGTGAGACAGCAGCCCCAATTCAGCCAGGAGGGGAAGAGCCCAAATGAGGATTACAGAGGCGTGAGAAAAGCAAATGGGTGAGTACAAACCATTCCTGACCCTCGGGAAGGGGCCAGGGCCAGCACCCGGGTGAGGGAAAGGCTCTTCTGGAAGCTCTCAGAAAAAGCAGCCCAAGGATGGGAGGGTGAGAGGAGGTTTTCCCTCTCCCCAGCCCTTCCTGCAATGCAGGGGCTGGACCACTTGGCAGAACTGGCTGGGGATTCACCAAGTGAGGAGCCCAAGTCCCCCTAGGACATCTGTGGTCATGGAAGGACACCCCCTCCCAGGGGCTCCTGCCCCCTGGGTGTGCCTCCAGCTTGTGTTCTTTTCCAAATCAAGATTCCCACTAACCTCAGTGGCCCAGACTGCTAGGTCATTTAAAGCCCTGCAAAAGGAATGATTTAAATAAACACACAATCTGACCTCCCAGAGGAGGACAGATAATTAATCACTAATTTGAGCAATATTTTAAAAGCCATCATGGGTTTTATTTGCAGATCAGTAACTGCTTAAATGGATGGCTTTAAGGTAGGGGAGTGATGCTCAACCTTACCAGATCCATAAGGTGCTCCCTACAGTGTTTGGACACTTTTTGGTTGTGTTTCTGGCAGCCAAAGCAGTGACTGGCTCAATGCTAGCCTGGTTTTGCAACATAGACATATTTTAATCAGGGCTAAATTGCTGACAGTGTAATGGAACATGATGATCACACATTTGTTTCATTCAGCAGCAGTGCAACTGGTGAAACCAAAGCAAGTCACTACAGCTTAAAATAAAACAAAAACATTTACAGTAGGTTCTACTAGAAGAGCAAAAGGAGCCCATTTCTCATTCACATTAAGGTCCTGTGAGTTATGGAGTTATAGTCCCTCCCACATGCCTCATTAGTTAAGGACAGTGAGCAAGTCCCAGGAAAAGATCCCAAAGCTAAATGCAGTAGCATGCATCTGATCCACCCTCTCTTAGTTTTCCCCACAGAAAATTTCTACATTGCCTCACAGTTCAAAGAAAGCTAAATATCTAGCAGAGCAGGAAAATCAATGAAGTTTTTTAAGGCAATCAGAATAAAAAGGAAAATTTCATGGTACAGCAACAAAAAAATTGAGCTGAAGTGATGCAAAAAAAGAAAATACTGGTTACAGTTTTGTTTGTCTGTCTAAAGGCAGCAGGTAAATACTGATGTCCCAATTATCCGACTGCAAAATATGGTGCAGAGCATGAAGGAGCAGTGGCTGCTGGTCACCAGCAGCACCTGGAGCCATCTCCCTGCCCCACAGCCTGTCCCTGCCTGGGCAGCTCACCAAAGGGACAGACTCACCTTTCAGCCTCTTCAGCCCCAGAAATCAGAAGCAGATGTTTCTTCGGGAACATAAAGCTTACAGGGCTTCAAATGTTTCCAGAGCCCAGACCAATGTTGTTCCCCTTAGTCAGATAAATACTTCTTCCTCCTCTGAAATCTTAAATCAGCTCTTGATCTTATGGCAGAGATTTTCACTGGTTAATTGTGTTGATTTTCAATAGTTCACCCTCTAACTGTATGTCCATCAGGGAATTGCCCAGTTTATCTCCTCTATATCCCACACTCTGACCCCACTATATTACCTTAAAACATTTTTTAAAAAGCACAAGAGAAAAAAACCCTGTAGCTGTATCCCTGGGAGCCCTGAGCCCCACTACCTGAGATGTGGTTAACCACCTGATTTGTGCAGTACTAGCAAAAGCACTCAGGGATGAATTAGCACCCTAAGGAGAGCAAAATAACACCTTATATCTTGGTCTTGGCTAAGTAGCAGTATATATTAATATATAATAGTATAACCTAAATCAAGGAACATAAATATGGAGGACTACCTCACATCAGCTTCTACATGGATCCAGAAGTGAAATAATATATTTTTTGAATGGGAAGTTGGGACCAGCTTTGTTTTGAAAGAAACATCATACCCGTTTATATTAATAAGAACTGCTGGCTTTTACCTAGAATAAAACATGACTGGATTATTTTCTAATTACTTTATAATTATGATAGACAAAATGAAGAGGGATGTGTATCTATACTAAAGCCATTACACTGAGCATCTGTGACCTCTGAGTAAGGCAAGGTCACAGCTGGTGATTGATTTTGAGGCCAAGAGTGCAGATTTTGGGGCTGACAGTGATTCCATGAGTGGGTTATCATCTCCTATTTCAGCTCTTTTCAGTAGAGATCATGTCAGATGGAGGCTCTGACAGTGGGTGAGATACACGGACCCATATGAAGCAGGAAGGCAGAAGTCTGGGCGTGGTTTTGTCCATGGAATGTGTGCATTGAGCTGGACCCAGGGTGTGCAGTGACCTGTACAGGGGCTCCTGGCTGCACTCCTACTGTGAAAGGTCGGATTGCACACTTGACAAATATATAGAAAAGGATGTGATGTTTTCTCACTGACAAAAGAATGGTTGAGAAAGCTGTCCCTGGTCATAAGCCACTACGGAAACAACAAGGACGAGGGATTACTTGATAGAAAGCAACTGCAACATCAAGCAAGCAAGTATTGCCAGAGGCGTGGTAGGAGGTGTTATGCTGGATCTGCAGAGGGTTTACTGGGCAGCCAACACCCCTGTGGGAAAGACAGGGAACTTGGGAGATGTACAGATTTTCAAGCAAACGCTCAAGTACAACGTTGGTGTTAACCACTGTCAGGTCCTCAAATGCATCCAGTTGCCAGCCTCTCCCTCTTCATTGCCAGCTGCATGACTCACACCATTACCCAATTTAGCCTAATTGGGACCCAGCCAATTCCCTGGTTCCTTGTTGTTAAATTAGCTCCCCTCAAGCAGGAGCAGTTGGAGGCTGTTGAGTTCTGCTTGTAGGGTTGTGGTTGCTATTTCTAGGGTATGCTTGCTTGTTTGGGCTGTTCTGTCCTACCATTTTCTGGTGGCACTTCAGGGGCTCCTGGCTCCCCAGATGTCCTGGGGTGCCTTTGACCTTGCAAGCTGTCACACTTGCCCAGCAGCACAGCTCCTCCAAACCAGCTCAGATAACACTAGGAGCCAAAAGAGCCGCAGAGAGGGCAAAATTTGCCCCAACAAATACAGGTGTGTATGAAATATGGAAAGCTGGTGCTCCATTGTTGTGCTTGGGGTTTACAAGCTTGTGTCTATCCAGAAATTTTCCAAGCAAGATGGCCTCAGCAGTGGCTGCTTTTCAGCTCTGCTCTTCATACTCCTTCCCAGGGCAGCCAGGCTGGTTATTGTGGGTGGGCTGCTGTAGCTCTGGGGAATGTTATACCTGCTGGAGCACCTCTCCTATGAAGACAGACTGAGAGAGTTGGGGTTGTTCAGTCTGGAGAAGAGAAGGCTCTGAGGGGACCTTATTGTGGCCTTCTGGTATCTGAAGGGGCCTACAAGAATGCTGGAGAAAGACTTTTTAGGATGTCGGGTAGTGGTAGGACCAGGGGGAATGGGTCAAAACTAGAGGTGGGGAGATTCAGATTAGATGTTAGGAAGAAGTTCTTCAGCATGAGGGTGGTGAGACACTGGCACAGGTTGCCCAGAGAGGTGGTGGAAGTCCCATCCCTGGAAATTTTGAAGGCCAGGCTGGATGGGGCTCTGAGTAACCTGCTCTAGTGGGAGGTGTCCCTGCCCATGGCAGGGGGGTTGGAACTAGATGATCTTTAAGGTCCCTTCCAACCCTGACAATTCTATGATTCCAGTGCCCATCCAGGCTGTGGGGGCTTCCACACCCACCCAGAGTGCCGACGATGGGGACACTACTTGGCCCCTTCTCTCTGTAGCGAGAGGTAGAGGCACAAGTGCTGTGAAACCTTCACGGTTCTCTTTCTGGTTTGTGTGCATCTGGAGTGAGCTCAGCTGCAAAGAGATAGACAGGCCATGAAGCTCCTGTAGTTTAATTTGAGATTGTCATCTAGAAGCAATGATCTTATTATCTTTATAAATCTGTGTGTTTTGACAATGTAGAAAACAATTTGGAGTCAAATAGGGGTCGTTAGCTTGCTTTATTCTCTCTCTAGAATGACAAAATAGAAATGATTACACCTACAGTAATGTGTCAGGGTTGTCAGTGAGCACAGAGAAGTGTCATGTCTCTGTCCTGCCTGGAAAGAAGGCTTCACCCTTGTGTGCTCTGGATTCAGCTTGTTAAAATGGAGCAGGCAGAGTGAAAAGCAAACAGGAGCTCTGTGCTAGGTGTGCCCTTGCTGTGCAAAGACACTCGCATGGGAAGCAAAATCCAAGTGTGGGAATAGCTGAGCTAGCTCAGCATGTGCAGAAACTGGGTGCTCTGCTGCAGAAAGGCAGGTGACAGAGGAGGTGAGGGAACAGGGGGGATGTCCAGGGCCAGCAATTGATTTGGTTGTAGAAAGTGTGTTTGCAAAGACTAATCTCTGCAAGTAATTGGCATGATTAAATCTAGCTCTTGATTCATGTACAGTCAGGCTGTTGCCTAGTGTATCCTGCCCATCTCACTTAGCATCCAAGAGCGAGCAGCAGGTTGTGCCAGGAATGTGGGATGACTCATTTGAGCTGTTTTGTTTGAAGAAATTGGGTCCCTGATTGCGCTGGTTATTCTGAAGCATTTAGCTCTTGCTGAGAAGAACAAAGTATCCCCAGAAGATGAGGAGGGTTTGTTTTTTTAATATGCAAATAACGTCCTTCACACAGTTTATTCTTTGTCTAAGTAGAAGTTAAGGGTGTCCTTCATGCTCATACAAGACGCCTACACCAGTCAAGAGGTTGTTCTTGGGCTGGCTATGGGCCTTGTCTAATTTAGCATCACAGGACAGTTGATGTGAGCAGGCACCACTGGAGATGGGCTAGATCAGCCCCACTCAGAGCAGAGTCAAAACTTCCTGTATTTCAATTTTGTCCTGTCACTGTGCCCAGAAGAGTCCACAGAGGAGAGTCTGGTGCTATCTTCTTTGGTTTCCCCTTGGAGCCATCTTAAGAATGGGTGTGTTTTTATCTTTTCCAGAATATGTTTTTCAGCTGCCAAACTTGTAAAAACATAGATTATGTCCAACTTTTCACCTCTCTTCTCCCAACACCACATTATTATTGAACTGTTCTTGCCAGCTGTTGCTCTATTTGCCATCATCCTCTTCTGGTGGGTTGGATGTTTTCCCTGGATGCTGGTCAGCCACCTTTGCCTTTCACATCCTCAGCTTTCCTGCAGCATGCTGGCTCCTGGGATGAAGGGTGGTAGCAGTCTGGTGGCCTGCCTCAAGCTGGGTCACCAGAGGGTGGCTGGACCTTGGGCCAGGGACTGAGTCTTGCTCCTGAAGAGCAAAAGGAGATAAACTTTTTACTTCTCCTAGTACTTACATTCAGTAAGACAGCAGCTATAGAGCTGCCAAGAAGTACCTGGGAGAAAAGTGAAATGTGTGGGTTGGTTTGTTTAGGTTTTTTGTTTTCTTCCTGTTTTCTAATTGATGGAGGCATTCTTCATCTAGCACAATAAAATGCTAAGCCTCTAGGTCGTAAACAAAAGAAAGAATTTAAATAATAAATTTGTTTTAAACCAGGCACAGAGCACTGCAGCTCTGCTTCCCCCAAGAGCTCAGCGTGTGCCCTGGAGACACTCAGAGATCTCTTATGTGGAAAGGCTGAGAGCCCTGGGGCTGTTTAGCCTGGAGAAGAGAAGACTGAGAGGGGATCTGACCAATGTTTACAAATATCTAAAGGGTGGGTGTCAAGAGGATGGGGCCAGTCTCTTTTCAGTGGTGCCCAGTGATAGGACAAGGGGCAATGGGCACAAACTGGAACCCAGGAAGTTCCACCTCAACATCAGGAAAAACTTCTTTACTTTGAGGGTGACAGAGCCCTAGAACAGGCTGCCCAAGGAGGTTGTGGAGTGTCCTGGAGACTTTCAAAACCTGTCTGGGCACTATCCTGTGCAACCTGCTCTGGGTGAACCTGCTTTAGCAGGAAGATTGGACTAGATATCTCCAAAGGTCCCTTCCAACCCTTACTTTTCTGTTACCCCTGGTGGGGGCTCAAAGCAGGTGTTGGCCCTTGAAAAGAGGCCAAGGCAAGCTTCTTAAATGGTACCAAAGCAGCATTTGAACCTCTTCTGTTCTAAGTGTTGTTAAATGTATTTACTGTGAGTTGTGGCTCATTGCTCTGCCCTGTACTGGGGGCTGGCAGGCTCTGCTGAGGGACATGGGCTCCTGCCAGGCCAGGCCTCTGTGAGCAGATGGGGCAGGATGGGTTGGTGACCAGCTGGAGATATCCTCCGGTTTCCACAACCAAACCTCCTCCTCTGCTCTCAAAAGAGCAGAGTGCTGGTTCACAGCTCTGTGTCCTCCACAGCTATTCTCATGCTGGGATCAGTGGGCAGAGGTTCAGGGCTTCACAGCAACATTCCTTTAGAGCTGCAGAGTCTTTTATTTAGACAAGGAACTGAGAAACCGAGCCCCAAAATAAACAGGTTTTATCCTTTCATATCTTTGTTAGCTCTGATTATTTTTTCTTCTCCCAAACAAACATTCTCCCTTACATGTAAACACTGATATTGCCTTCAATAAACTTCCAGCAGAGGTCTGAAATAGCTGCTTCTCTCCAGAAAGTCACATTATTTGAATGATTCCTGCTTCTGACAGGCATTTAGGAAACAAAGTTGATTGTGAGTAGACTACCCCTTTTTTTGCTGTGAGTAAAGCAGTACTTTGAAGAATAAAGATCTCCAAAAATCATGGGGTTTTTCTATTGCTGCACTTATGCTCCAGCTCACATTTCTACTGGAAATGACAATTTAGTGTTTAAGGTGTTGGCAGACTGTATTTGTGTCGAGCAAAGGAGTGGTGCTAAGTCGTGTAGAGCAAGTAGGAAATGAAGCTCTAAGCCCCAGGGAAGTTGGCAAAGTTAGAATATATGTTGTGGAGTGGGTAAAGTGTTAAAAAATCATAACAGTTCCTCAAATCAAAACATCCAGAAAGGTTTCAGTTTTTTGATCGGCATATCCACCAAAGCCACCCACACTTACATGACTGAAGCTTTGTGCTTCATGAAGCCACCACAAAGATTTTGTTGCAGTAAGTGGGAGCCCTCCTGACACAGGCTTGGGCTGTAAGGTCTTCTGTCCTCTCTGGTATGTGCCATGTGTGCAGCCGCTTGAATTATTTTTGATGAAGACCTCCCTAATCCCAGCAGCTATTCTGAGTTTGTCCATTTTGGGAATTTTGTAATAACTTCAAACATTTCTCCATGATCCTACATCGTCAAGAGCACTGACCTGCTTTTTTGTTTATAAGCTTAAAATATCCTGTAGGTCTGTTTTTGTATTTCCTTGTGAGTCAGGCTGGAACCCTCAAGCTTCACTTTTTCTCTCTGTGGCTGATAGAACCAAAGAGAATTACATTTTGCCCAGTTTAACAGCCATGACCTTTTCCAACTCAAGTGCTCGTACTGAATTTCATCTGAGCTAGCAACTTTTCCTCCAGCATCCAGGAAAAAACTCTGCCCTACAAATAACTTTCACAAATGCAGCAACTGGTCACTAATCAGAGAGGAGAAACGTCTGGCATTTGGTGAGTCTCACTAAGCTGGTGGCTTTCAAAGGATGCCTGGGGAGGGAGTTAGCTGGTATTTGCAACCAGCCTTTTCCACCACGGGGACGTTTGGGGCAGGGAGGTGATCTGATCAGTAGAAGTTGAGCACCACTTAATTTATTGCTATTGATCTTCCAGCAGAGGCACCAGACAGCATGATCAAACACCTGGCTGTTCAAGATAAAAGGTGCCTACTTCTAACTTCGTTTGCAATTAATGTGGCTGTTATGAGGGTCGTTGTGGTGGAGCAAACCCCCAGCACCACCGTGTGGGAAGAAGGCAAGGAGAAGCTCTTGGGTTTCAGGGGCTAGCTCAGCTGGATGTGCCTCAACTTGAACTCTGGTCTGGGAGAAAGATGTCTTCTGCAGAGTTTGAATTGTGCCAGGATAACTGGAAAGAGAGAGAAAGCTGAACTGGTGTTTGGCTGGTGGGAAGTTAGGCTGGCGGGAGAGCTGTCCTGAGCAGGCTGGGACATTCCATGTTTATACTTTTGTGGTTTTGTAGCCTCATGCAGGAAAAAAGACAAGTTATTGTGAGAAGCTTGCCATATGTTGTTGCATATGGCTGAAACATCTGTATGTATACCCAGGGATCTGATATATGTGATGAGCTTCTGTTACAAATCTAACAATGAAGAAATTATCTCTTTTTTTTTTTAATTTATTTTTTATCTCCAAGTCTCTTTGAAGGAAGTCAGCCTCCTGGCTTTGTCTTCATAGAATTTCATGAAACCTTCAGGGACCAGTGCATGTAGAAAGTACTGACCGTTTGCTTATATAGGAGCTACCAAGGCTTCAGCCATCCATGGGGATGTCTGAAGGCTGAGTTGTCTAAAGTTCTTGCATAAACCACTGCTACCAGGCAAGCAGCAGAAAAGCAAACCAGATTTGAACTAAAATGATTCAAACAAATCTAAATAGATACATTTGCATCTTCCATCACCCTTTTTGTGCCTGGCTGATTCCTCTGACTCGTCAATGCAGTACAATATAAAGAAATCACAATGTAGCGTGCATCCAATGGAGACATTAAGTTAAAGAATTTTAATAGGGTTACCAAAATGAGCTGAACAATCAAAAAAATCTGCAGTCATAGCAGCTCAGATGAAATGGGATAAAGAACAGTGCTCCTCATGCTTAAAGAGGTTCACTGTCAGCCCAGCTACCTGGTTAATCCAAGATATCCAGGAGCAGTGGCCACAGGAGATCTGTTTGTTTTATATGGAAATCCTTCTCTTTTCCCCAAAGTTACAGTGTCTTCATCAAGAAGAAGTTTCTAAAACACTGATTCTATGTTGTGTTCATACACGAGGAGTGTAAGGGAGTCTCCCATCCTGGCAAAAGTTGTTAGACAAAAAGCATTAGGGAAAGTACCATAAATCGGTGGATAAAGTGATGTTTATCTAGTTACCCACTGAGCTGGGGGTATGGAGCTCCTGAGGAGCCCTGTCATGGGGATCTGAAGCATGAAGTGCTTCTTCTAGGAGCATGTAAGTGCAAAAAGATCCACCTCGTTCAGCTGTAGATTTTCTATCGCATGTAAATTCCCCCAAACTTTTAAGCAGATGGTTTTTTCAGGCAGATGGTGGAGGTGGGTAGGGGGTGAAGAGATGGAAGATCATCTGACAAAACAAACGGAGAAACTGATTGAACAAGTCCATAAATATAAATGTATTCCCAACAGCATTCTGCAGGCCTCTCTTCATCAGCCTACGGAAGGTGGACTACTGATGGGTTAAAGCAGATGGGAGGTGGGGGAAAGCGAGTCATCTAGCTTTTGTTCATGACTTGTGCTGCTCCATCTCTGGTGGGAGAATGCATCACCTGCACCCTCCTGTCTCCCATCTGCAAGAAAGGGGGATAATAACACATGTGGGTCCAATGGGAATGTCTCAAGGTTGGTATTTGTAGGGTGCTTTCAGGCTGCAGGTGCTGAGGAGCTGCTGTCTGGCAGCATCACAACTAGCAGGTGATGTTCTTGTGCTCTGACCATGGCTGGAGTTCCCCCTCCCCCCTTTCTATTTGTATAGCATGTATAAAGGCCTTACTGGAACACGTAATTTGCATTACCATTGCAAATAGGAAGCTATCACATAGCTGAGGATGTCTTCATGTATTTCAGTTGGTACATTTTGTTTGCATTTCAGGCACTCTGAGCTCCCAGCCAGGACATACCCCAGCAGCACAGCTGGTGGGTCCTACAGCTTGCACCCTACTGCTCCTGGCACTGCAGAGCAGTGAGTCTAAGGTGTGCTGTTACCTGGAAAGGAGGGAAAAGGCTCCGTCTGGATGACTCTTGAGTGTCTATAAGACCCCTAGATTCTCTGAGAATTGCAATGACACCTTTTATTTAAACTGTGACAAAGCCTCTATGACCCAATTCCCTCATAATTTGCAAGACTGAGCTTTAAAAAGCTGGGGATGTGCAGAGCAAACGACAGCCTTATTAACTGAGGAGGCACAGGGAGATGACTCCATCCTGCCTTTGCATAGACAGAAAGGGAGGGACTCACCCTGGATCAAACCAGGAGCAGAGTGTTATCTGCACCTTGGTAAAGGTGAAGGTCTGGGCACAACAATCTTGAGGTAGGTCACAGCCTCACAGGAGAGCTTCTGTTAACTGCAACCTTCATGCTCTTTCACTTTTAGCTCTTTGTAACTGTTGTTGCATTGCTGCTATAAAATACCCTTTAAAATACTCTTGTTAAAGCTTGCCAAGCAGCAACACTGGCTGTGGGCTGGCCAGCAGAAGGGACAAGCCTACCTCTGGGCTTGCATTTCTCTATCACCTGTGAGACTGTCTCTGAGCTGGGTGTGTGCCTCAGGATGGAGCTACTGTGGGGAGCTGAGCCAGGTGGGCATTAGCACTGAGGAAACACAGAGAGCTGGGAGCTGGTGGTGAGGAGCTGGTGGTACCCAAGGGTTTCTGCTCCATGCCTGCCACCAGCCCTTGGCAAGGCTGGCTGCTGATCCCACCTCCTCCACAACGGTAGCACAAGTCTTTAAAGCATGTGTTTGAGGTACTGCTTTAATGCTCCAGCAGAGTTCCTCAGCATCACACTTGATGGGGAAATGATTGAACATATTTCAGCATATCAAAGAGTTGACCATCCAGGCATCACTCACAAACCTCTCAAATTAACTGGATTGTTTCAAGTCAGCTATAATTGGGTGTAATAATTGCAATCATAATTAAAGCTCCTCATAATGGGGATATTTGCTTCTTAATTCAGTATTAAAATGGTCTATCTCAATATTGAATTAACACTTCAGAGAAATCAATGAAAAATGCATTATAAAATGATCTGATTTGTGGATGGTTGTGGGTGAAAGCTATTGAAAAAAATGAAAGAAAAGATTCCCGACTGAAGCCCTGTGCTTCAAAATAAGACAAAGTAAGAAATAATGCCTCATCAATTTATTCAGCATTGCTTGCAATCTGCTATTATGTGTCAGAGATAAGAGAAAATATGATTCCTACAGAAGGTTTCTTGGACGGCAAAAATTCCTAGATACTACTTGAATTATCATGTGCCAATAGCTCAGCATTTGTGGAAGGTGTCATCTAATTAAACCAGAATTTTTAAGTACCAGACAGAGTGAAGACCAGTAATACGAGAGCAAGAGCTGTCTGCATTACAGATGGGATGTGCAACTCTAATAGTATGGCTTTAGGCAATATTTAATTGAGTAGTTAAATTATCTTTTCCAGACGGGAAAATAAATTACTGCTCATCTCTCCAATTTATTTTAGCTTTTCCACATTCTGTTTCCTGAGGGAGTGGTGAGGGAGTGCAGGACATCCCCAAATATGTCTGGGATGATTTATTCTCCCCATGCACGATAACTCCTATTTCAAGCAGAGTGGCTTATACACATGTGGAAGTTGGTGTGTATGTAACAGTGGCTGTATTCTCCTCTCTTCTTTTAAAGTATATGCTGCTAATCACTGTGGTGAGATCATAGATATCCAGATATACACTTGCACATGTGTGGTTTTATATAGACATAGATATATATTTAAAATTCAGGAGGGAGATTTACTGGTTCAGCATCCTGTAGCCAAATCTGGAGCATGTGTCTTGCTGGGGCCATGCAGTCTGCCCAAAAAGCTTTTCCAAGCTCTGGGACGGCCTGAAGATCTTCACTTTGACTCATAGTTTTTTGTAGCATGGGATTATTTGGGGAAATGGTGTCAAATTGCAGATTGTTAGTCCTCAGGTTGCCCAAACTCAGCCAAATGAGCATCAGAAATGTATGATACTCTGTGGTGCATGCAAGGAGAACTTAAAATATTGGAAATTTTCAGTTAATTATTGGATCAACATGATAGCAGATCTCCAGGCTGGATGAACTTTTTCCATAGTTAAGGGTCTGCATGCAAGCATGGCTTCCTGAGAGTGAACTTTTGTGCTGGCTGCAGGAGCACAGCTGGTATTGGATCTGACATGAAACCTTCTGCCACAGAATCACTCCTCGGAAAGTCTTGAGCAGACCTGGGTTGGCTGGTTGGGTTGGTACCAGGCTGCTGGTTTGTGTCAAGTGGTTTTGATTGTTTTGATCAAGTGCTCCAAGTCTAAAAATTGATTTCTCACATGTTGCAGAACCACAGCCTGAACCCGTCCTGACTTCTGAATATTTGTGAAGGTAATAACAGGCTTGTGTGCAGGGCAGAGTGCTGGGTTCAGTCTGCCCACTTCCAAACAAAGTCACAACTTGCTTTCCAGTTGGCCAGTCCCCAGCCATGGGTCTTGGCCAGGGGCCAGATGAGATAACCACGTTCTCCTTCTGCAGCCTGAAGTTCTAGTGGGAAGAGGAGCATAAAGTAGCCTTTAAAGCACGTTAGGAGGGAAAGGTCTGTGTTAGTGCAGGATGATTTTGCTGTTGTTGGAGTACTATTACATCTGAGAGTAACTTAAGGGACTAGGCAAAATGGTTTATAAAATTACAGGTGGTATCTTTTCCCCTTGGTAAAATTTTTTTTCTAACAAAGCTGTTAAAAGATAGCTTTAATGAATAGGAAAGCTTTTGTTGTGTTGCCCAGAAACTCCATGGGTTGTAGAAGGTGATGTCTTCCCAGGGAGAATGCTAACTGGAAAAGCAGGCAGTGCAAAGCTCCCATCTCTGAAATGTTTCTCTCCAGACTCACTAAGCAGAGAGTGCTTCCAGGCTGTAGAAACACAGCGTGGTTGGCGTGAGGCCAGGAAAACTCCTGTGCTTCATCTGGACTTTCATCTGTGTCGATCCCTTTAGCAAGCACAGATACAACTGGGCGACAGCTGAGCTGCTCCCCCACTGCCCAGAGGTGTTCAGTGTAGAGCAGAGACAGGTCTGTGGAAAAGGGCAAAGGAAAATCCCCTGAGCTGTGGGAAGGTCAGGGCCCTGGGTTTGAGGGAAGTTCCAGCGGACACTTTTACGCTGCAAATCTGCTCTGTGGGCAGGAGCATCCCCTCCTCTCTCTGGCTCTGGAAACCTGCTCTTCTGCCCTTGATCTCCACCTTGCTTTCTTTTAACCAAACAGACTTCAAGAGCTCTGTGGTCCCCACCATGAGTGCAAGGTTTGCTTCACTTTGTTCAGTTCCTCTCTCACCACCCTGCAGGTATTTGATGGAGATGGAGCAGGCTGCACTTTGCCACACGTGAGAGGCAGGAACCCTGCCCACCAGCCATGGCCACCTCCCTGACTTCTGTGTAGGAAGGGGTAAGAAAACAGCCTTTCCAAATGATGGGTTTCATGTCACTGGCTTCATCCTTTCAGAATCCAACTGCAAGGGCTGAGCTCTCTGGGAAAGAACGGGTTCATCCACCACTGGGAACTTCCCTCTGCCAGCACCAGTATGTATAGGGGGAGTTGGCCCTTCCAGCTTTGATGGAAAGGGGGCATGTTCCTACTATGGCAATTTCATTTTTAAAACGAGTGCACATAGAAGCTTTCTAAGCTACCCAGAACATGAACTCAATAGACACAGTTTCTGAAGGATTTTACTGGCCAGCTCCTCTAGTAAGCCTGTCTCTCTTAGACCAGTCTAAGTTTAAGCCTTATAAACAGCCAGCCCTGAGGCTCTGCTCTGTGACAGGATCAATGCTTTAAGGGGTGGCTGCACAGTAAGGATGCAGGGGTTGTTCTGCACCCAGGACTACATATCAGCACTAAATTTAATCTCCAAATATATTTTACTGCATGTCCCTGCACATTCACAAATGACATTCTATATTGCCATTGCAGAGACACTAAATACTCACTATTTCTACGTTTTCTTTAATTAAAATGTATTTAAAGCCTGAGTACATCAACACTGGATTCTAGCGATTTGTGGTGAGTGCTCATTGCCTTTCAGCTCTTGTGCATGCTCCCTGGCTGCAACAGGAGAACTGTTTTATCTTCCTGGGTTTGAATCCGATGGCTGAAATGCAGGGGGTTCAATTTAAAAAAAAATCTTTTGCTAGGTAAGCCTCAACTTCAAAGGTGCTTTTCTCTGCCTTTCAGATCCTTCCTTTAGGATGGAGTCCCCTGCTGTCCACTCAGCAATAGACCACTTGTTAGAAAGACATCCTGACAGCAATGCATGGACACGGATCTGTTTCAGCTCCTGCACTCTCTGCCTGGCCTGCTCTAAAGGCTGATGAATTTGGGGGAAGCTTAGATCCAATTTCATTTTTGTAGTGTGAACCAAAGTCTGCTGGGAAGTTAGAGTTAACTCTGCTCCATCAGCCATAGAACAGATGAAGGTTGGATAAGGATGTGGTTAAGCAGGTGTGGGAGAGTTGTTCCCTACAGAAACCTTGGGGACCAAAGCTGGGAGCAGAAGTAAGAACAGGGGTAGCTGATGACATTGTCCCCTCCATAGGCAAACCCTGCAGAATGGCATCAGATGCTAAAGGTCCCCTGGGCTACCTGGATACCCTGAGCAAGTCCCTAAAGCCCTGCAAAGTCCTGGGATCTGGCTGCAGATGCTTCTTTTGAGTTCCCAGTCACCTGTGGAACATCAGCATGCTGCTGTGGAGGTGTGTTAATTTAGAAATACAGTTTAAAGGCTCTACTGGAGACACCAGCTTGTAGAAGTTGAGCTGAGTGGGTGGTTGTTGCTGCCAACATAGCTGTGCTTCTGCACTAGAGCTGTGCTGAAGAACTCTTAGTCACCCAACAGAGGAGTATCACACAGGCTCCAGCCTCTCACCTCTTGTGTACCAGACCATGAGAAAAGCAGCCATGTGTGCACTTTCTATTATGTCGTGTTGGTTTTGTGAACCAAAAACCTGCAGAACTGGAGGTGCTGACTGTGCAGGGCTCAGGCTGTGAGGGACACACAGCTTGGCCATGCCAACAGGCTTCCACCTGCTGCTTTGGTCTTCTGATCCTCTTGTCCCTGCTGTGTGTTTGTATGTATGGAAACACAAACTGGTATGTTTCCATAGGTACTTCTTTGTAAGGCTTTTTGGGTAATATCCTTTCAGGGTTCGTCTTTTCCAAGCTCTGATGCTTGATGGTATTGTCTTAAAGAGTTTGTGCTAGTACCTGCCCACAGTAGGTCAGGCAAGGTCTGGGCACTTGCTGTTCCCTGTCCTTTCAGAGAAATGTGTACGTGGCACAATGGGTGCTGTGGGAGGAAACTGTGGATATGAACTGCTCATTGAGCTCTGCAGCAGTTCATACCCTTTCAGAGGCTATTTTAACCCAGAAGGAGCCCTGAATTTGCACTTACACTGCTTCTGGCACCTCAGCTAGTTCACTGAGGAAACAGCACTCTCACTCCTGCTGTGGTGTGATGACTCCTCCAGGGTCTCCATGATGCCCAAGTCTCTATATCTCAGTGTATGAAAAGTATATCTATCTTCAAGTGAAACCAGTTGTTATTTGTGATACAGACAGGGTTCAGCTCCTGGGGCTGCTCAAGGAGAAGATGAATGAAAGTCAAGGATCTTCATGCTAGTGCTCATGGCCACCCTGGAGGGCATGGTCAGGTCTCCTGGGCTCCACCAACCTCCTGTTACTCTTCAGGAGCTGTGACTAAGCTCTGCTCAGAGGCCTCAGAGCACTGTGTGCCAACCAGGCCAGGCACTGGCCCAGGTATGAGGCATTTGCAGCCTTCCCAAGGGGTCAACACCAGAGAGGAAACTGCACAGAGCAGCCAGCTGAGGCTCCTGCAATACCATCTCCTTTCTCCACATGCAGCATCACCAGTTGTCTTTGAGAACCTGAATCTGCCTTCCATGAGTTGTGCCTGGTACCCAAACTAATCACACAGTGCTGGGTTTGCTGGCCAGCCAAGTAATCCATCCACCCCTCACTGGCTGGGGGTTTGATTCATCTCTGAGCTCAGCTATCTCTGGGGTGATGGCCTAGAGTTTCTCAAGGGAAAATAGGGCTGGAAAGTCATCTCCTAAGTAACTAATGACAGGACAAGAGGTGATGGCCTCAAGTTGCACCAGGGGACGTTTAGATTGGACATTAGGAAGAAGTTCTTTACTGAAGGAGAGGTCAGGCACTGGAACAGGCTGCCCAGGAGGTGGTGGAGTCACCATCCCTGGAGGAGTTCAAAAAATGAGTAGATGTGGTGCTTTAAGACATGGTCTAGGGGTCAGGGAGATGTTGGACGAAGGTTGGACTTGATGATCCTAGAGGTCTTTTCCAACCTAAATGACTCTATGATCACCAACCATAAAAAACAGCGTGCCTTTTTGGGCATTGCTTCTCTGTGACTGCTCCTCAGTGCCCCCAGTGTAGTTCTTGCACTGTAACTTTTGCTGCTCTTGTTGTCGTGCTGTCTCACACCCCATGTGAGAATGAGCATGCTGCTGGAGCTCACAGCCCTCCCCTTGCAGGGTGGCACCTCAAA
Organism: Brachypteracias leptosomus; assembly: GCA_013401335.1. Lineage (NCBI taxonomy): Eukaryota > Metazoa > Chordata > Aves > Coraciiformes > Brachypteraciidae > Brachypteracias > Brachypteracias leptosomus. The sequence goes on along the minus strand of VYZX01023784.1, from coordinate 1,905,140 downwards.
GCCCATGAAGTGACACAAGTGATGTTTACTAAGTTATAGGACCATGTTTTATGCTCTGAAGGAACACTTACTTTACATAAAGGCTTTGACTTTTTTATAGAAACAGCTATAACTGTGTTATTTCATAGGAGGAAGAATTTATTAGGCCTAGGTCTGGATCTCCTTTCCATCTTAGGTAAATGACTAATAACAACCCTTCTTCCTTACCAGCTCAGTGCTTGGGCCAGGCCTATTAAATCCCCCCTTCCCTTCAGCCTGTCCCTACCAGACTGCCATATTAGGCTGCAACCTAATTGGAATTCATAAAACCAACCCAGGCTCATACTAGGATACGAGGCTGCAAAATTAAAACCTGAGTTCCAGAACACGGTGTTTCTTTGGCTATTGTGAGAGGAGCAAGCCAAGGTAATTTGGGGCATGGTGTGTTGAATGAGGCATGACACACCTTGATTACTTGTGATTATGAAAAATTTCACAACCATTATATAGCTGGGAAAAAAGTAAAGGTTCATTTATCTCACTGCTCTGGTCAGATTATACATGGGAGAGAAACATCCTGCTTCTTGTATTTTCAGGTGTGGTTTCCACTGTATGTCATCCAGCCGTGCAACCTTCCCCTCAAACATTGGTACTCCTGGCTCTGCTCTTGCCCTGGAGGTGGCTACAGAAGAGGGCTGGGGTGCATGTGACACCTGGCAGGGCCTTGGGACATGCCTGAGAGGACCTCACTTCATCCTGAGTGATGTTTAGACCTTCCCACTCTTAAGATAAATCTTGGTTTTCTCAAAAATCTTTCAGTGGGTTGGAGTTTTGTTTGGGGGTTATGTGATATGGTAGAAGTTTAAAACAAATAAGGACCTTTCCTTAGATGAAGTCAACAAAGCAGGAAAGTGCCTAAGGGAGTAGTCATCCCAAATTCTTCTATTGCTGGATACTTGGGGGCAGCTCCCTGGGAGGCAGATGTGAATTTGAACTTTCATTGTGTATCCCAGGAGAAAAGCTCATTTCTCCTCAGTCTGGGATGACCACCCAACCACTGAACCTGGGTAAATGTGCTGTGAAGAGTTGCTTCTCTGGCTTCTGCTCTCTGAAAATACCAACTGAATCAGGTCCTGTAGGTGAGAAAGTTAGAGGAAGACCTTATTTGTGGATGGGATTTTGTGTGGGCTAAGCACCAACTGTTCAGCATCTTTTGTGGATGGATAGAGCCTAACTGATTTGAAGTGGCATGTGCTGAGTGAAAAAATACATATCTGAGGGAGTTCCTGGACATAATTTTATGGAAGAAAGGGAGAAGAAAAAGGCATTTCTGCAACTTTCATTTTCTTTGCAGGGGAAAGCTATCAGTGCTCTTCCCAGAGCAATTCCAGGAGCTGTAGTTATGCTTTTGTGTAGCAAAGGAGAAGCGTGTTTACACCTGACCTGATCTCTGGGAAGATGAGATGTTCTGTCTTGGGAAATTGTCACCTTCAGGCTGGCTGCTTTCACACAGCTATTGCAGAGTACAATATTCCCTGCAGCCTGGTCAGAGCAACCTGTCAATACTCACCCAAGGCAACAGCAGTCTCCTCTGTTTTCACAGCCTTTAGGTCAGGCTCCAGGCAGACAAATAGTGCTAGGGCTAATGGGATGGATTCTTCAGACCTCAGCCTGTGATTCCTATTATATAGCATTCACCTGAAAAAAAAAAAAAAGAAGTTTTAGTACTGCAGCAAAACACTGAGATAATTTAGATATAGGGTAATTACCTGTCCTAAAGTCTAGATTGGCCATGAGCATCAGTAGCTCCTGCTCTTCCTGGACTCATGTGCAGCCTTTCGTTCACATCCCCTCAGGTCTGCCCCAGACATGGCTGTGAAGCAGCCGTGGTGCCGCTGTGGGGACAGCCTGCGAGGGACCCCTGGGGCTCTGCTTGAGGCTGGGTCCTCACGGGTACTGCTGGACATGGCTGTGGGACGGGTCACTGGTGAGCAGAGCAGGTAAGGACTTTAAAGCTGCAGAGCCTGTAAATGATGAGTAGGTGCTGGATTATAAAATATTATGTGATTAAGCTAGTATTTTTTCGCCTTTAACAGCCAGGAATAAACTTCTTTGATGAGAGCCCAGCTACGTTTCCTTTTGTACTTAAAAAATTTCAAAAGAGCTCAGTCTGCTTCTAGAACTGACCTTAAACCAGGTTTTTTTAATGCAACAAATGCCCCAACCGTGTCTCCTGCCCAGGGCTGCCGGCACGGCTGGACTTCCACGGCACCCCAAGCCCAGTTTGGGGGCTGCGGAGAGATGCTGAACGGGAGGACCCCGCAGCCCGGCTGCGCTTCCCCGGGGGCCGCGGACACGGGAGGGTGGGTGGGTGGATGTGGGGGGTTCCCGGCTGCCGGGGCTCATTCCCTGCCGAGCAGCACCATCTACAGGCTGCTGCCTTCCCAGGGCTCCGGGCAGCAGCCCTACCCACCAACCCACATACACACCTACCTACCTACCCGCCCGCCCTGCCCGCCCCCGGGCACGGCTCCCGGCATCTCCCGGGCAAGTGGCCTTGCCGGGGCTCTGCCCTCGGGCTGCTCCGGGCAGGGAGGTGCCGGGGCTGCAGGAGCATCAGCCTCTGCTGGCTCCGGGGCTGCCTCCTGCCCTGATCCGTGGCAAGGGGAGGAGAAAGATTTCATAGAATCACTGAATGGTTTGCGTTGGAAGGGACCTCTAAAGGTCATCTAGTCCAACCCTGCTGTACTGAGCAGGGACATCTGCAACTAGAGCAGGTTGCTCAGAGCCCTGTATTGATTTTTTTTATGCAACCTGTGTGGTGCTTTTCAAGGTATTCTGCTGTACTCATGCGTTATGACCTGGGGCAGTATTCAGGGACAACACCATCTCTCAACAAACACCTTAGTTGCTTCATTTTAACCAGCTATCTTAAAGGCAACTGTTCTATATTTCTTTAAGTTACTGTATAAATTGTCAGCACAACACAGTGCTGCAGCAAAAAAGTGACTTTTACTCTTTACTGCTTTTAACCTATTACCTAGAATTTCTCACTAGTTCTTAATGAAGCTAACATGTAATATACAGGTATGGGAGGAAAGGACACTAAGCATTAGGGTTTGTTCATTGTCCACAGATTTTTGGCCAGGATGACTGTGGAGTTCAGTGTGTACAGTGCTGCAGTCTGTCAGAGGTATTGATGTGAATATTTGATTCTTGTGGGCAAGATCTGTGTTTAGTGTAAATTTCAGCTTCTCTAGAAAAAGCAACCTCAGCTACCTTAAGAAGCGGCCTCTGCAGCCTCACTTCAAACTCGGGTATTTAGGAGTAGTTGATATCTTAAAGTAAACTCAGAAGAATGGTTTTTCTTAACCTGACCTGGAATGTTTTCAGGGATGGGGCTTCTGCCACCTCTCTGGGCAACCTGGGCCAGTGTCTCACCACCCTCATTGTAAAAAAAATCCTCCCTTATATCTAGTCTGAATCTCCTCTCTTTTAGTTTAAAACCATCACCCCTTGTTCTGTCACAACAGGCCATGCAAAAAGACTGTCCCCATCTTTCTGATCAGCTCCCTTTAAACTCATAATAAGGTCTCCCTAGATTTCATTATTTTCTATAACATTATTATAGATTCCATTATTTAATGTGCTACAGCCAGCAGGAATTGCACCAGCACACCTGTGGTGTTTTGGCCAGGCACAGATGACACTTCTGTTTGCAATCCACTCTGCACAGGTGGAAGCTGGAAGAGCTTCCCCATGCTGGGCACATGGTCTCAGGCTCTTTGAAGCATCCGTTCCTTTCACCAGGTTTCTTCTTGGTCACCTGAGTTAAGCCCCATTTGGGGCAATTCACCCCAATCCACTGCTCCTCCTGGAACTGGGAAATCCAGGAGCTGGGAGCAAGAAGAGCATTTGCAGAGCTCCCTCAATGGAGGTATTGCCTAAAGTGAGGAACTGGACAGTCACAGGTGGGCTCTGGACAGCCACAGGTGGGCTCTGGAAGCACGGCAGCCAGGCACCACTGTGCCTCTCTGAGCTCCAGCTAAGGTGAAGCTTTGCTGTCATTCAGGGACATGTCTTCTGTAGATGGTAGTGACCAACAGCTAAACAGAGTGAGGCTCTGAGATGCTGACAAATAGCAGAGGGAGTTTCTGGTAAGGTTTTTTCCATTGGACTACTTGGAAGGGACTTTGCTGAGGACAAGGGCTGAGGTCCTCTGATAGGGACCTTGTTCTCAGCTCTTCATGGTTGTTGCTCATGTCCCACAAGGCTGCTTGGGGGAGCAGGAAAACAGATGATCAATGTTGGGCTCTGGGGAGGAGCGGGACATTGCAGGCTTTGTAGGTGGCCTGAAGCAAAAAAAAACCCCACAGATCCCCTGTGGCAATATATGTTTGCCTTTATAGAAGAAGTAAAGCCTCAAAGTGTGCAGTATCTGAATGTTTAGTGCAGGGGAAGGGCTGGGGAAGTCAAAGTGCAAGCCAAGTCCCTCTGCTCCAGGCTTGCTGGAGTGGCTGGTGAGTGGTAATATGATCAAGAACCAATTGCCTTCAAATAAGTGGAAAACCAGCTCCAGGGCAGGTACAGCTGACAGGGGATCTGCTGGGCCTATCTTATGAGTATTCAGGAACAGATCATCAGCAGCAAGAGTTCATGCAAGTAAAGTTAAGACCCAGAGTTAAGTGTTTGCTGGTTAATGTTCCCAGGGGAAAGATGGTAGTTTTGGCATAGCAGTCAAAGGAACACCCTAATCATTAATTGAGCTTACTTATAACCAGTTACATCATACTTATTCATTTTTCAGTATATCAGATTAATTTTGAATGGGACCTTCCAAGCTGAAGAGGAATAGGCTGGAAAAAGAGACTTTTTTTCCTCTGCATGCAACAGACACGATGTCTTAACATGAGATTTCATTACAGGCCAAATTCCTGCTAACCTCAGCAGAAACAGTAACAAGCAAAGGAAATACCAGCAAGAGAAACATCTCCCTGCAAGAAGGAGACTCAATGAAATGTGAATATTATTTATTTAGAAATGATTCCCATATCATTGGCAGGCATCAGTGGAACAGAAGCATCCATCATCTAGCCTGGGAGTACCATGGAGCTAATGCTCATGTTTCCATGCCCTGTCCACAGCGTCCTCGGATGTGTGCCATTCACTGCAGCCTTGAAATATACCTAGCACACAGCAAAGCTCTGTGGTTTATATTTTCTAATGTGTTTAATTACTAATTTTAATTACTATCTGTAATTTTTACCATGAGGCAATGACAGAGTAGAGATCTTTCCTGCAGCACCAAGGGGATAACTACTGTGGGGCTACTTCTGCTACTAAATCAGTTCAGGTGTGGATGAGGGAGGAGAAGGGGTAGAAATCTTTTGGTGTCCTGGTGAACGACCTGACAGAGGGAAAGGGCTGTTTTCTCATTTTCACATGGATAACAGAGTGTGTGCCTGTATAGGGAGGGAAGTCATGGGGCAGAGACATGAGGTAATGGAAAGTTATGACAGGGGAAAGCAAAGAGAATCTTGCCCAGACTTCTGCATCTCAAGGTCCTCCAAGGCTCCCTGTTCTTCACCAGCTCCTCAAAACACACAAGTCCCTGCCTGCAAACTGATTACAGAGGCAGCACTGCTGTGTTTGCCTGTATGCTGGGAAGACTAGAGGTGATGAGAAGTGCTCACTTGGAAGGAGGGGTGGTCATGTCAAAGGGAAAGAAGCACTGGCCTCTGCAACACACATGGTGCTTTGGCCCCCTTCATGTCTCCCTGTGACTAATCCCATCCTTCACTGTCTGCTAGAGAGCTGCTCCAAGGACCCCCGTCTGTTCCTGTGACTACCTAGGGGTCTCCAGTAGCAGGCTTGGAGTGTTTTGTCCTTTCTTTGTCAGTTTATGTAGAAAATCAGGAAAAAATGAAGTTTAACTCCTCTGAGAGCTTCAGCTGTTTTCCCATGTGAGCTTTAAAGGCTGTAATTTGTGTTCCTGGTGAGGTCTCAGAGGAGCTGCTGGCAGGACTTCCACATGTCCAGGGAGAGCATCGCTGGTTCTGGTGTGCAGGGAAAGTGGTGAGTTCATCCCATTTCCCTGGTATCTCCAGATATGAAAATTCCCAAAGCTCCAGATTTTCCTATTGCATAGTCTTCCTGTGGTTAAAAACCAGACACATATTTGTGTTTTAAAAGTGTAGAAACCAACCATCCTTGTAGATATTTGACTACACAGTTGTGCAGGGGCTGCTGCTGAGTGGCACATGCTGCATGCACCTCTTCCAGGAGCAAAGCAAATGTCTGTGCTTTAGGTAAAGCAAAGGATTTCACTGGAGAGCCTGGGACAGGGCTGTTGATTCACTCTGAAGCATCTCCTGGTGACTTGCTCCTCCTTGTGCCTTGCAGAAAAGCTGGGTGAAGAAAGAAGCCTGACCTTGATGGAGAAACTATGAATTGTGCTTCTTGGTAAGTTAAATACAGACATTCGTGGTCTCCTTTGAGAGTTGTCATTCACTTGAAAGCCAACTGAAGCTCTGGATGGATTCAAATACCTTTTGAGTGAGTACTGGATCCAAACAAATAAATCCTGTCAGTGTAGCTGACCTTGGAGATGTTTATTAGCTAATTAAGATGCTACATGCAAAGGATAGAACTGAAACTCCAGCCTCAGTTAAAATTTATCGACTCTATTAATTGAGTTGAGGAAGTCTGGTTTACATCCCAAGCTTCTGGCATCCTTTATGGCTGTAAGAATATTACCTTTCGTTTTACTGCAGAATACAAATAACATCACTGTCATACTGATGGATGGCTTAGCTTGTAACAGGATGGGGGGAAAGCTGCTAATTTTATAAAATGTTCTACATTTTGTGGTGGGGTTGGCCCAGCATGCTGGAGCTCTGCAATGCTCCCAAGGACACAGGATGAGCAGGGACCATTTTTTGTCAGCTGCAATGAAAAGAGATTCTTGGAAGTGGTGAGAAGGGAAAGCAATTTTCATGTAATTGATGTTGTGAAACTCATCAGAAATCCTTCACTTTTAGGACTGTTTCAACACAGAAATTACAGGGTTTTAAACCCTCCCACACGATGCACTCACACAGTAGTATCACTAACTGTTGTGATATAGTATTATTTACTCCCAAGCACCATCTTTCTTATCTCTGGTTTAAAGTACACGTGTATGTATGCTTGTATCTATTGATCTATCTATCTAAACCAAATCTTCCTGCTTAGCTTGAGAGTCCTACAGCTCACCTGAAGTCAGCCTGTGCCACAGCACCAAGGGGAATGTTGAGCAGCAACTGCAGAGCTATGGCTCAGCCGAAGGTGCTCCTTCTCTTCCTCTGGGTGTGGGTACTTCCATCACAAAGCCAAATGGTTTATGGAGAGATGCAGTTCTGAAGTGTCTAGGAGAAGCTGACACCTGTATTTCCATTTTTTTCCATTATCCATTTTTTTTCTGGAGTGTGGAGACAGTTTTAATTCTTTCTTCTCTATGGCAATCCACAGAAACACCATCCCCCAGAGCATGCTCTATGCCAGGTCAGCTAAACAGAGCATTCTGCCGTGCACCAGTATAGGTTAGAGGTTGACCTGCTGCAAAACAGCTCTATGGAGAAGGACCTTGGAGTCTTGGCGGACAATAAGTTAACTATGAGCCAGAAATGTGCCCTTGTGGCCAAGAAGGCCAATGGTATCCTGGGGTGCATTAAGAAGAGCATTAGTGGCAGGTAGAGGGAGGTTCTCCTTCTCCTCTACTCTGCCCTGGTGAGCCCACATCTGGGGTATGTGGAGTTCAGTTCTGGGCTCCCCGGTTCAAGAGAGACTAGGAACTACTGGAGAGAGTGCAACAGAGGCTATGAGGATGATTAAGGGTCTGGAGCATCCCTCTTACAAGGAAAGACTGAGAGACCTGGGGCTGTTTAGCCTGGAGAAGAGAAGACTAAGAGGGGACCTTCTCAATGCTTATAAATATCTGAAGGGTAGGTGCCAAGAGGACAAGGTCAGTCTCTTTTCAGTGGTGCCTAGCAATAGGACAAGGGGCAACAGTCACAAACTGGAACACAAGAAGTTCCATCTCAATCAACATCAGGAAAAACTTCTTTACTTTGAGGGTGACAGACCCTTAGAACAGGCTGCCCAGAGAGGTTGTGGAGTGTCCTTCTCTGGACACTTTCAAAACCTGCCTTCACGTGATCCTGTGTAACCTGCCCTGGGTGACTCTGCTTTGGCAGGGGGGTTGGACTAGATGATCTCCAGAGGTCCCTTCCAAACCCTACCATTCTGTGATTCTGTGACTTTTACTCCCAGTTTGTCTGCACAGCACAGATATATCTGGCTTGTAGATCCCACCTGTTAATTAATACTGTTTGTTTGAACTCTGGTGACTACTCAAGTGCACCAATGACTACTCCAGGGGGCCACTCTTGAATACAGCAGCTGTTCTTTTCACCTTATCTTCTAAGTTTTGCACCTGCAGACAAATATGCAGAGCCTCGAACTTTATCTCACATTTTCATGATGATCTTCAATGGCAGCAACAAAAAACAAGGGCAAAAAGCAATTAAATCCATGCGTTTCTTCCAGTTGCTTAATTTTGACTTATCTATCATCAGCACAGCGGTTTTAGGTTAAAAATGCTCAGAAGATTCTCTCCTATTAAATGAAAAAAAATAAATCTGTTTTTATGCATATCACCATGATATGAGAAATAGGAGTTTAAGTCCCACCTTTGCCACTATCTGGACAGGTTTCTACAACTTGGGCAGGTTCTTTAGTATCAGATATGGAAATAGGGGTCCTAAAAGTTTTTAGCTGAATCTGTTGGGGTTTGACTGCCCCACTAAGACCTTCTTAAAGGTCTCTAGTCTCTGTTACCAGTTGCTTACAGTGCCTGCACAAAGATTTCCCCAGTTCTGTTTATAAAGAGATGGCAAGAGGTCTGTCAGGCCATGGTTTGAGCCAGAAACCTTTGATTTCTAATTTGATTTGAAAGAGTTGAGGACTTTGAGACCTCAAAATGAGGACTGCATTTCATAAATTGGATTATTTTCAGAACAGAGAATTTTCAATCCTGTTCCTGAGGGGTCTTTGGAAGTACCTTTACCACTGTCCTGCCCTTTCAAGGACTTAACATTAATAGTAAGTGATGTAATTGTATTGTTACAGGTCTGCTAGGAACGGCAGCCTTTGAGAGAGGTTCACAGATGATCTGGGGAAGAGTTTACAAACAATGTGAACTTCTGTATATGAATTCACTCTCGTTCTCAGACATTTCTGGTGGACCAAGTTATAACACCGAGAAGTAATTTTTTGTTCACTTTGGCACTTTTCTTAGTCTTTTCAGTTATCCTCTTCAAATATGTGAAGCTTTGGATTTTTCTGTTTTGCTCCTGACCCTGCAAGATGAAGGTAAAATGTGGTCCAATTCTTTGCTGAAACAATGATACTAGGTTCTGAGAGCCAGTCCTGGAGCAGCTGAGGAGCTGTGTATCACAGGGCACAGAACGCAAACAGCATCTCTCTGTTGTCATCTGACCCCAAGCGTTGGGTAAAAAGGCTGTAAGGTAACAACTTGGCCAACCTGGCTGCCAGTCAACAGAAATACCTTCTACAACAGAAGCAAAGCCACATAGATATGGTCATAATCCAGCCCCTTAGCAAAGGAATCTTTCCCTCTTATTGTCTACTAATAATATTAGTCTCAAAGCCAAAGGGGAAAGTTTCACACCAGGCCCTTCTGAAGAACTTACTGGAGACCCAGGTTTCTTCCTGCTGCTTCTGCACCTGTAAGCAAGGCATGGCTGGAATCCTGCTACTCAGGGTATCTTTTGAAGGAAAAGGGATGTCATCAAAGAGCTAGTAGGCATAAAGTCTTACAGTTCCCATGACATAAACCAACATTCTCTTTATGAGCAGACATTATTCAAGCCATAAAACCCGCTGATGTTTCTGTACTCTATAAAACGTGTCTCTAGACCTGACCAGGAAATCACCACTTTCCCAGTTGATTTGTATGTGTGGAGTTGAGGCTACATTTAATGTTTGTTGCACAATCCCCTGCTATTCAGACTGACAGATCTCTGTCAGTCTGCCTGTGCCCTGGCCACATCCCACCCTGCCTAGAGGTGAGTATGCCAACCTCGAACCTGCCCTCCTGATACAAGGTGTTAACTGGTTGTATTTGTTCCAGTGACAGTCTTGCTTCCAGTCATGCCTGTAAATGCAGCAGGAGAACATGGGTTTTTCTTCATGGCCTGCTGGGACCTGGAGCTGCCTGGGTGTCATTGCCTGGTGCCCGCAGAGCACTGGCTGCCACAGGACAAATCCCCTCCACAGGCAAGCTGGCAAAGATGTAATGGGGATGGTGGCAGGTAGAGGCCATGCCCCTGCCTCAGCCCTAACTGCTTTTCTAGTATAAGTACAGGTAAATTCCTTAGAGAATTGAATAGGAAAGATATACACCTAACACAGCATAAATGCAGAGGACCCCTTGTAACCCTAGATGAACAGTTTAGTGCTTCTGTGTTTGGATATAAAGGTAGAAACATCTCCAGTCTTTGATGGTTTCCCTGGAAAATTAGAGTAACCCAGTTGTTCTGCCTTTGCTGAATATTTTTTTCTTAGAACATTTCTAGTATTAACGAGAAAAATAATCTCCCCTTTGTGAAAACAATCTTTTGGCAAAGGTGGAAAGTGTTTTGTGGTTGGTCTCTGCCAAACAATACTGTGAAATTTTATCTAATAATCTAGTGAGAAATTAGTTAGATGTGACTTTTTTTTTGTGTGTGTGCTTGATCAAGTTACAGTTGAGGAACAGATTTTCATCAAATGAAAAGGTTGTAGTTCTCTAAATTTAATTGTTGTCCTATCCTGTTATAGTGGCAAATAAATTATATCACTATCCTCCTTCCTGGCCATTTTCCTGTCCCACAAAGAGTTACACTTGTGAAAAAAAGGATGTTTGAGGTTTATTTGGTGTTGGGAGCTAGTAATAAAAAAAAATGAATGTTATAGAACTCTAAGCTGTTGACTTCAAACCCAGGGTATTTCATCTTAAATATTGAGTAATTGCAGTGTTGCTTTATTCCAGAAATAGTTTCAAGGTCTATAATTATCATGGTGAATTCTTTCCTATGAACCTTTCTGAGCTCAGTCTTTTGATAAATGTAACTTTGGTCTTCAGGAAGAATTGTGATTTGCCATTTCAGTGTTCCTAGTAACTAATATTCTGTTTCCTCTGGTACTAATAGCAGTGGAGCAGGGGCTATATTTTCTGTGTGTTTATGATAACATACACTATTTTTTTGAAAAGTACCCCCCAACCTGCAAAACAAATCTCCAACATGCACTCTATAGTCAGCATTGCTGGTCTGGCCAGAGGTATAATATGTCCCATGCTGGTTTAATTGCATGTAACATGTAGGACCTTAATTACATTTGCCTCTATAGAAAAAGGGGATTTCCCTTTCCTTCAGTATCTAGCGCATCACCTGTAATTGGTAAATACTGGTTGACTTGCCTCAGGTGTGGGAATGAAAGCTTTCCCACTCCATTAGTGTAGACACCTCTGGCATTTCACAACACGTGGAAGGCAGCCACTTCCATCACCAGCCCTGTGTTTTCTTTGCAAAATGACAGCAATAATAGTGGGAGATGGAGATTAGACTGTGAGACTTCTGAGCTCCATCAGCTAATAGGAGTGTCTTAGCTCTTTGCTCTAACTTACCCTGGGATGTGCAATAACAGCAACTGGGGTGTAACTGGAAATATACCACCATAATACCCATATAAATGTGGGGGGTTTTCTGTTAACCCAAGCATTACCATTACTCTGGTTCTATTTCCACAGAAGCTGGTGGCCATCTATGCAACATGCTCTATGGTTTGTATTGAAAAGTTGGTCTTTCAGCCTGGAGTATCACAAAGAGTGAGTTAATGCATTCATTTCACCTTTTGTGAAACATATCTCTTTCTTTTTGGAGTGTAGAGGTTCACAAAACAGAGACTATTTATAGTACTGCTGCAGCCAAGAACTTCAGGAAACTGAAGGAGGAAGGGTTTGATATGAAGAGCTAACATCTTTAGTTAGATCAACTGAAATCACTGAGACAAAAAAACAGGTGGTGTTCCAGCACAGAAGTCCTTATTATTCATCAAAAGGGATTGAGAGCCCCTAGAATTGTCTTTGTTTGCTCAAGCTTTATTAGATGGTGTAATAAGAGAAGGTATCACTCCCTACAAATGCCAGCTCTCTTACACAGGAATTGTCCCTCCACTCTGAGAATCCAGTCACAGATGTTATACACCCTTCCCCCAGCCATGGCAAACCATGCCTAGAAATAAAGCCCTGTCTCATGGCTGCTCTTTCTTCTACACCGTCTCCTCTGGGTCAGCCCTAACCACATAAACACATTTACTAATTCTAAGCAAGTGGTTAACAGCTCCAAAGCTGATGCTGCACAGCACTTCTTGTTGTTGCTGGGAAATCTCCTTTTAAAAGCCAAACCTTGGGGCCACTTGGTACTTCTGCAAGATCAGGCCTTGTAGCCTCAGCCTGTTACTGGTCCCAGTAACCACAGCCCCTTCCCTGCTCCAGCTCCTTTTCTGATCATTTGTTTTATATCCTCCTTTATGATACGTTACTGTGGAAACAAACCTTGAAAAAAAAATATTCTCAAGCAGGTGGTTTTGTTTTTATATATTATCTGTTCAGTTTTCACCTTTCCAGCTCTGCACATGTTGGGGGGATTCTTTTCTCCATCTGCCACTAGATGGTATTGCTCCAGCAGGCACCTTCCTGCCTGCTCTGCACCCTTGCTGAGATGCAGACCCCCAGAGAAGCTGGGGCAGAGCCCCCCATCCACACCAGCTCTGTCCTCAACCTGGACACTTCAAAATGTGCTCACTACATCCAATGAGCAGGTACCCAACCAGCTGCCTTTTCATATTGCTTTTAACCTCTTAAGGGCAGGTTGCAAGGTGATTCACAGGGACCAGCTGGAGGGGCTGCAGCAGGAATGAAGTTGAGGAGGAAAAGAAAATGCTCCGGCCACTCGGAGGTTCCCAGACTAACAAGCTTTCTCACTGCATTTGCTGGACAAGCAGGAATCTCTCCACCGGCAGAGAGTCCCCTCCATAGAGCTCACTGCTGGGAGCTGGGATGGTATCCCAGGAAAGGGATTGCTCTATACAGGCTTCATTTTTTATATTCTTCAAGCATCCCTGGTGATTGTTGTTGAGGACAATGTCTTAGAATAACATATCTTTGGTCTCAGCTAAATTGGCAGCTTGAGCTTGCAGCACAGTTTCTGCTTAAGGGCAAAGTTTGTATTTGCTTTATAATCCAGAAGGTAAGACAGGTCTGTGGTCTGCCTTAAAATTCCAGAATACTGGATGTGTAACACCTGAAGCAGACAAGATTTTGTATGCTTCAGATCTTTAAAATAACTGACAGAAAAATGCAAGTAAAAAGCTTTTTTTTTTTTCACAGCTGCAAAATTTTTCTAATAGTTTTGTATTTTCCTTATGTGCTCATGAAGAAAAACAGTTAAACATGCAGGAAACCATTCAGCAAAATTGTTGTTAGTCTGGTAGATGAAAGCATCAGTGTGATGAGATGTGAAGTCATTTTATATTAAAAATTAATGACCTGGCTAGTTAAGCCTTGAGTGATCTGCTACTTCCTAATGATTGATAAGCATCTTCAAGGCAAGTTTATGTGACGTGAGACTTATTCCAATTTTATCTTTCCTTGTTTTGTTATTAAACTGTCTTATGTCATTGCTTTTCCTACTGGGGAAACAAACGGGAAAGTCAAATCAGAGGTGGAAAGAACATCATGTATCTACTGATTAAATGTTCACCGCACCTACAATCATATTTCTCAGTCATCTGATTCGTATCTTAACTCTGACTGATTTTTTTGCCAAATTATTTTTGTTCATTGAGTAATCTATAAATAAACAAAACCTGCTCACGCATTTGGGTTGGATTTTGCGAGTCACTTGCTGGAGATAATGAGATGTTTTTAAGAACTAGTTTGAAGTTTTAAGCTCATGTTAGACAGCAAGTCCTCCTTCCATCCCCACCCAACTGGGTATGGGCTACAAGGAACCCCTGGTCCACACCAGCCCTCTTCTGCCCCCATCATGCAAATTGTCCCCCTTGTTGGCTCAGGCAGCAATGGAATCAAATGGGAGGAGAGCTGCCCTCTTTTTAAAAGAGTGTAATAGTGGTTGGTTTATAGTGAAAGTGGAACCATGAAAGCCAGACCTTTCTCCACAAGAACTGAACAGTCTGAACTGTGCTGCATCTTAACAAACAGGCTGACACAATTGGGCTTTTTCAGCCTGGAGAATAGAAAGCTCCAGGGAGATTTTATTGCAGCCTTCCATTATCTGAAGAGGGCCTACAAGAAGGCTTGTGAGGGACTTTTTACAAGGGCTTGTAATGATAGGACAAGAAGTAATGGATTGAAACTGGAAGACGGGTGATTTAGATTGGAAAGTAGTAGGAAATTCTTCACTCTGAGGGTGGTGAGACACTGGCACAGGTTGCCCAGGAGGGTTGTGGATGCTCCATCCCTGGAGGTGTTCAAGGCCAGGTTGGATGGGACCTTGAGCATCCTGGTCTAGTGGGAGGTGTCCCTGCCATGGGAGGAGGGGTTGGAACTAGATGATCTTTGAGGTCCCTTCCAACCCAAACCATTCAGTGAAACAGGAGGGAACTGCTGGCTGAGCTGTTTATTGCTGGAAAAAAAAAAGTTTCTAACAAAATTCACCTTCTTTCTCACATATACTGGAGAAAACATATTCAAAGGCCTCACCATT
>VYZX01023784.1:1811549-1888762 GCA_013401335.1 Brachypteracias leptosomus | reverse complement strand
GCCCCTCCGGCGGACTTCCGGCCGCCCAGAAGCTTCGGTTGGGCAGGTGGCGGAGGGGAGGCGGTAGCGGGATGGAGCGGTACGAGCAGGCGGCGCTGAATGCTGTCCCCGTGTCCGAATTCAGGCAGTAAGTCCCGGGAAAGGGAAGGGAAGGGCCTGGCGACGGGAGGGAGGGGGGGGCGGGCGGGCCGGCGCCCCGGCGGGGCCTGGCGGCGGGCCGCCGCCTGGCTGCGGGAAGGGGGACCTGCTAGGGCGCGGCGGGNGGCGGGCGGGCATCGCTCCCGGTGCCGCCAGCCCGGAGTGGGGGTGGAGCGGGGCAGGTGCAGATCCCGACGGGCACCCGGGGAAAGGTGTCTGCCCGTCCCGGCCTTGGCGAGACGGAGGCACCTGCAGCTCGGGTTAGGGGGAGTCAGGGAGGGTGGGGGATGCCCCAGGTTTGCTCTGGCCGTGCTGCGTAGCCCTGGGCAGCCCTGGAACCTGAGCGTGGAGGCTGGTCTGCAATTAAGCGCCGTGTTACGGCTGAGGTTATACACGAATATTTGTTTTTGCTGCGTAGGGAAGTGATGAGAGTACGTCAGTGTAAGAAAAGTCTTTGTAAACAGTAGAGTTTTTAACTGGCCATCTTATTCTTCTATGGGTAGGTGTTAAATAGAGAATAGTTCCTAATTTTCATAGAAAGTATTTGAATGGGGTTATGCTTTCCACTCCAACAGACCTTGGGACAAACTCTAGTAAAGCAAAAGATTCCAAATATATGTTTGGGGTTTTTTTCAATGCATATGCTACCTAAGTGTATGCCAGGACATGATCAGTAAAACATTCTGTTGGCTTTAGTGTTAAAGCTGTGTGTGGCTGCACATCACTCTCTTTTGGTGACTGTCAGAGAATGAGGTTATTTATTTTTACCACTTCCACTTATTTTTCCAAAGACACGTCAGGGATAAAATGTGATTTCAAGCAATACACTGTGGCACAAATATGTTTTAATAAAACTTTTTGAAACTGCTTCTACAAAAATTGCTGTGGAGGTGCCTGGGAGTTTTGGGAATTATGTATCTCTGACTTGAATTGTTTTTCATGCATGTTTGTCTTGCAAAGCCTTAAGGACACATGCCATTGAATCTGGTAGTCTTTGAAAGTCAGAAGGGTATTGCTTGGCTGATGTGTTTACTTCAGCATAAAGTAATGTAGTCAGCCAAGCAGAGTGAGGGAGAACTGGTGGAAGCACACACAAAACCATGTGGTGTTTTGTAGATACAAAACCTGTTCTAGCAGATCAGGAAGACCTTACCAAGTACATAACCCTTCTTTTTGATTCTGTTGCTCAAGGTCATCTAGGCTGAGGTCTGTGAAGGCAAAAAAGTTACTAATGTTTTGGTGTATTGGCTCTGTGTTCCAGTTATTGCTACAGTTATTTGAATTTTCTAAGTGGAAACTGAAAAATTATTTTAAATAGAGGAACAATACATAATAAAAAGGAACTTCACTTGCAGTAGTAAGCTGTTAGTCATTCTTTGTACTTCCCTATGTAGCCTGTAGGATTTGTCATTTTCTTACACTTGTAGGGTTTAAAAAAAAATAAAAATGGGGAACTTGGCAAGCTATAATGCAGAATCCTGTCATATGATAAGTGCATGTGTATCTAATATTAGATATTTAATAGTAATTTAATAATACAGCAATAAACATATTCATGTAACCCCCTTATGTTGTTAATGCTTGCAAAGCAGTAACAGGAAAAAAATCTAAAGATGGTTTTTAATCTTGCCTGCAAGCTTTGACTGGCAGAATCATTACATCGTTTTGGATACTGTGATTTTTCTATTGCAGCCAGCAAATGCACACTCTGAGTCTTTATTGCTTCGAAATGATATATATACTCAATTCTGGAAAAGTAATTGGCTTCTGTTTGGGACAAGTTCTTGTCCTGTTTCAAACATACACATTGTGACTTTCTTTGTGTAACTTTTCTTATTTATTTCAGAACTGAGGGTTCATTAACATCAACTTTAAGAACACTTCTATTCTTCACAGCTCTAATGATTACATTACCTGTTGGGCTATATTTTTCATCAAAGGCTTATGTATTTGAAGGTAATTCTGTTTCTGCCAATTAGTGTTACTATTGCAAAAAAAGAGGAGAAGCACAATCCTTTAATAGCATCTTTATTCTTCCTGAGTATTTGTTTCCTTATGCAGACTAAAGGCTTCATAATTAGAACAGAAAACTACATAAATGGTTGATGCATCCTTCCCACATTGTGGTTGCTATCTAATATTTGCTGTTTGTTATAAAATGGTTTATATAGTGTACAGGCCCATCGATAGAGTATCTGACACCACCCTGCAGCAAACTTTTATCAGCATTCACAAGAATAGGTTTCCTGCAGGTGTTGCACACTAATTGTATATTTAAGACAGAATAATGTTATTTACTGGGTTTATTTTTTGCTTTGTAAGTGTAAAGCAGTTAAATCATATACCCAGTTTCAAATGGTGAATGTGATTGCTTGTGGGGCAATTAAAAAAAAAAAAAAGAGGGGGGAAGGTAAGAAAAGAGCAGCTATTTTAGCTGTTTGGGGCAGTTCTGTCAAACTGCTGACAACCAGCCCCGTTCTAGCCTTGATTCTGCAAGGCTTTAATGACATCCTCATGCTGCAGGAGTTTTCTCCTTCAAAAGGAGAAAGCAGCTGCTTTTAGGAGCAGTTTGTGAATACATAACTGAGTTCTTCCAAGCTGATTCTCTTTTGGTGTGTAATGCTATGTGTAGTTCTGAAGGCTGAAGCTGAAAGCTTGTTAAGTAGCTTTCAAGATCCTTTTTAGCATGTTTTGTGGGTTTTTTTTTATTTTACCTGAGGTGTAGCAAGCAGAGCCTTAACTTTGCTGTATCAGTTAATGGCAAGATCTGTCAGCATTGATAGGACTGGGTTTGTGTTTGGAGGGTGATATTTTTGGTGTAGTGTGTGATGTGGGTTTTTGTTTGTTTGTTTTTGGGTTTGGTGTTTATTTTTTTTAATGAATAAAGAGAAATGATATTTTGGTATTTGGTCTTTTATTTGAAGGTTTATTTCATGTGAGATGCATTTCTGTATCTTAATTGTTATTGTGTATCTTTACTGTTTCACAGTTTAAATATAGATGGTAGGAGTCCTCTAAATCTAATTGTTTTTCTACTGTTTTATCCTGTTATAGTGGCAAATAAATATTTTTATCCTTCCCCTTCACCCCATTTTCCCGATCCACAAAGAGAGATACACTTGTGAAAAAAGGATGTTGAGTTTTATTTGGTGCTGAGAGATAGTAACAGAAAAAGTGAATATTACAGAACTTGACTTCAAACCCGGGGTATTTTACCTTAAATATTGAATAATTTCAGTGTTGCTCTATTCCGGAAATAGTTTCAAGGTCTATAATTATCATGGCAAATTCTTTCCTGTGAACCTTTTTGAGCTCAGTCTTTTGGTACAGGAGTAAATATAACTTTGGTCGTTAGGAAGAATTGTGATTTGCCACTTCAGTGTTCCTTATAACTAATGCTCTTTACTTTCTTTATTTCCCCAGGTACCTTAGGAATGTCGGACAGAGACAGCTATTTTTATGCAGCCATAGTTGCTGTAGTTACTGTTCACGTGGTACTTGCTCTCTTTGTATACGTAGCGTGGAATGAGGGTTCTCGACAGTGGCGGGAAGGCAAACAGGACTAGAATGAAGATCATCATCTGGTGGCTGCAGACTGTAAATCAAATTTTTGTGAGCTGAAGGAAAAGCATTCTTCAAAATGTATTATACACATGTACAAAGATGAGGCTAATGCCTCAACTTGCATTAGAATAAGACTTGTGCTCATGGAATGTGTACCAGTGTGTTTACTAATGCTGGTTGAAGTTCTTCAGCCAGCCTCTACTAGGTGGAGCTGAGGAGGTCTTCATGTGGAATTAGAATGAAATAATTATATATTTTTGAAAAAATCCTGTAGGTATTTTTGCCATTCCTAGAATTTTTCTGGCTTGCTCTGAAAATAATATTGGCACGAAGCAAGCATTACATTTTCAATAAATTAAATTGCTAGTTAAAAAAAAGCTATGTTACTATCCAACTACAGTGAAAAAGATGGGATTTCACTTTGCTGTGGATAGTTTCCTGATTTATGGTTATCATGGTTTAACCCAGCCAGAAGCTAAGCTCCACACAGCTGCTCACTCACTCACTCCCCCCATGTGAACACTCTTGTGTCCTGCTTCATAAAGGACAACATTTGCAGATGGCTACATTGAAAATTTGCTTCCCTTCATAAATACTAACTTGTACACTGTGAAATGAAACAATGGTGATTGTTTTCTTTTTCCCTTGGTTGTGTGTAGAAATGTTCTGTAATCTAGCCACAGTGAGGTTTTTTGTAGGAGAACCTGACTTTCAGTTCACTGTTGTGCTGTTGTTAGCAAGCTTTGTAGGTTGCAGGTAAAACATTCTTCCTAAGGTTCCAGCAATGCACAGAACTTTCCTAATGGCAATGATTGCTCTTGAGCAGTTGTGCTTGAGCTCGTTCTGTTAATTTGAATTTTCCAATGTGTTGTATTAGTTGAGCCGTTTTCGGAAGTGTCTTGCTTAATATAGGGCTTGGGATGGTTTTTGTGCTCTCTTTGTACATGGTAAAACTTATCCATAAATGAGACAGAAATCAGTTATCTGTGCCCTGTGGCTTGAAGAATGTGTTCCCAGGTCTCATTCCTCTCATCTCCACCCCAGTCCCAGGTGTGTGCAAGCTTCTACATCATGTCACACTAATGCAAAGCAGCTTTTACATCTTGTTTCTGAAACATTAACTTTTTTAATCTAAAGTCCATTGTCAGGTTGCTGCCAGCAAACTGGAGTACGTTCTCATAGTAGAATCATAGAATGTGTTGGGTTGGAAGGGACCTCTGAAGGTCGTCGAGTCCAACCACCCTTCTTGGCGCCCAACATGGGGCTCGAACCCATGACCCTGAGATTGAGAGTGTCATGCTCTACTTGAAAGACAAGTTTAGTTTGTGTGTTGGCACTTTGGCTTCTTCATCTCCAGGATATGAACTGTACATTGTAGAACAAATCCTGCCTTTTAATAAAACCTACCCCACAATACAAGATCCAGTAAACAAGCACGTGTGCTGAACAGTTCTTGAACCTTTAATACTGCTTACAAGTAGCTCATCTATAGCAGCAGCTTTTTTTTTTTTTAAACTCCATTTATAGTGGAGAATAAATGGGAACATAACTGTTGTGCTTTACTAGCTGAGTCTTGTACTGTGTCTGTTTTGTTTCACACAGTAGAATACCTAGACACTAAATTAATTTCCTTGGAATAATAGAAATAATTGCTCATTATAATTGTTTAGTTACAAAAATCTGAAAAGTTTGACTTGCACTATAATGTCTCAGCAGTTGGGGGTAATGAGCTGAGCTTAATCCATCCATTGGAAGATCTTTGAAGATAATGCTTTGATCCACGATTCTCCCTGAGAAAAGAGGCAACTTATGAGTCTCAGGATAGTAACAGCCATGTACTGGGGTTTATGTTGACTCTGCTTGGGAGTTGAGACAACCACTCAGGTAAATGCTGTGAAAAGAGTCAAGCAGTGGAATTACATCATGAGTAGGGAGCTCAAAGAACAGAAACTGCAGCTGTACATGGACTAGGTACCTTGCTGGGACTCCTGTTGTGCCTTACCAATACTAAGATTTATTGTATTTCAAGAGCTTTATTGTGATCTTTTTAGATTGTTTCTTTTCATGTATCTGATGTTCCTGTTAATGTCAAAGCTAATTCTCATGTCAATGCTTTGATGGTCGTTTTAATTTAAATAATACTGTGTTAGGTTTGCAACCCAGTAGGGTCTTGGTAGCTGGGGGGGCTACAGGGGTGGCTTCTGTAAGAAGATGCCAGGAGCTTCCCCTGTGTCTGAGAGAGCCAATGCCAGCTGGTTCCAAGATGGACCTGCCACTGGCCAAAGCCAAGCCAATCAGTGATGGTGGTAGCACCTCTAGAATAACATATTTAAGAAGAGAGGAAAATCAGCTCAACAGCAACTGCAGACAAAGAGAGGAGTGAGAATATGAGGAACAACTCTGCAGACATCAAGGTCAGTGAAGAAGGAGGGGGATGAGATGCTCCAGGCACTGGAGCAGAGATTCCTCTGCAACCTGTGGTGAAGACCATGGTGAGGCAGGCTGACTCCCTGCAGCCCATGGAGGTCCATGGTAGAGCAGTCTTGCATTGTCTCCCACAGCAGTGGGGGACCCACACTGGAGCATTCTGCTCCTGGAGGAGTCATGGAAGGGACCCGCTCTGACGTGGTTTGTGGAGAACTGCATCCCATGGGTGGGATCCCACACTGGAGCAGGGGAAGAGTGATCACACTTGTGCAGAGACAACATGTGATGAAGTGACCACAACCCCCATTTCCTGTCCTGTGTTGCTTAGGGAGAGGAAGAGAACTTGGGAGTTGTTGGTTTTATATCTCATTACCCTACTCTGATTTGATTGGTAATAAATTAATTTCCCCAGGTTGCCTCCTTTGCCTGTGAGTAGTTGCTGAGTGATCTCTCCCTGTCCTTATCTCGATCCACAAACCTTTAATCACATGGGTTTTTAACCTGTCCAGCTGAGGAGGGGGGGTGATAGAGCAGCTTTGGTGGGCACCTGGTGTCCAGTCAGGGTCAACCAACATGTACAAATATAGAAACTGATAAAGGTTGTGAAGAGATCAATATTCTTCTTCCTTTGGTTTTCCATTTCTATCAAATGCTGATGAACAATTTTTAATGGTTTAGGACTTCAGAGTAATACCATAAGTTTGTTCCTTTTATTACTAAGAATAGATTTGAGACAATTGTTAAAAAGACAAAATTGGGAAAACTTGGTCTGCATGAGCCGCTCCGTGCTTTGAAATTGCCTCTCACTTCGTAGTCCATCGTGTGTTTGCATAGGTTGACGTCTGGGCAGTTTGCTACAGCAGGGAGTTGGATCTGGCAGTGAGCAAATACCTTGAGACTGAGATCACAGCAGAAATTTTCTGGAATGTTTTTTCCAAGACTGAATAGTAAAGGTAGTGGGGGGAATTGAGAAGTGGAGATCAGTGGCTTCTCAAAATTAGTTGTGTTTTCTTCTGTACTTCACATCTCTGTTTTTATTTAAGTTTTTTTTTAAATGCCTGCAGAACATTGTGGTGGGCACGCAGCCTGGGAAGGCATGAGGATGGTTTGTGATTAGGGATGTCAGTCTTGATCCATCTGCTAACTGCTAGCACAAAATAGGAAGTCTTCAGAGAAAACGGTGGCGTTATTGTGTTGTCAGCAGGAATTGCTTGTCCTACCCTAACACTGATGGATGTATGTGAACTTTAAACAGTCCTTATGGTATATTTGAAACAAACCACAATACTGCCTACTTGGATTTTGCTATGTGAGAGAGGGCATAGTAATAACTCTGATTTAATGTTAAAAAAAACCCCACAAAATCCCCCCCCCCAAACCCAACCTCCTGTCTAATTCAAACCATGATTATTATTGGACACTATCATAGAATGGTTTGAGTTGGAAGGGACCTTCAAAGGTCATCTAGTCCAACCCCCCTGCAGTCAGCAGGGACATTCTAACTAGATGAGGTTGCTCAGAGCCCCATCAAGCCTGGCCTTGAACGTCTCCAGGGATGGGGCCTCCACCACCTCTCTGGGCAACCACCCTCATAGTAAAGAACTTCCTAATGTCTAGTCTAAATCTACCCTTCTCTAGTTTAAAGCCATTGCCCCCTGTGTTATTGCTACGTGCCCTTGTAAACAGTCCCTCCCCGGTTGCTGGCCACGCTTCTCTTGATGCAGCCCAGGATGGGATCGGCCTTCTGAACTGCAAGTGTGCATTGTTGACTCACGTCCAGCTTTTCATCCACCAGTACCCCCATGTCCTTTTCCACAGGGCTGCTCTCTCACATCCCTATCCAACCAATAGGAAGTTCAAGGATGAAGTTTTGCCAACGCTGCTACTACAGCAGGACAAGCTAGAGGGCAGGTTGTTCTGCCTGACCCCATGATGGGAGAGGGGAGGTTGTGAGCTGGCTGGAAAATGGTGTTCTCAGTGCATTGGCAAACTGTAAAATATAGTCCCAAGTTACTGCAGTTTTGATGGTTTTTAGACTCCTCAGACTTCTGGTAGCCCACACAATTGGACAGGGTATGCCCAAAACCTCCAGGCAGGGATAGGGTTGGTGATAGTTCAGATGAGTGAGATGGGGAAGGAGAGAGCCCTTAAGAGTGAACTAAGCCACATGTTTATTATTATAAAATAACATAACATGGGTATGCCTGAAATTGAGGTAGGCTGTAGCCCAGAGGATGAGGGGAGGAAGGAGAAGGGGTCCTGTGGAGTAAAGGGGTGACCTGGGGAGGTGGGGTGGAGATGAGGTAGGGCGAGGACTGGAATGTGCTGGCACAGCTTGGTATATGATGACTGTGGCACCGTGTGTTTTTATTCAGAAGTGTTTATTCCACTGTTCTCCAGGGGATTATGCAGAGCCGTTGATCTGAAATATTAAATGTAAATCATACAAAATAGCAAGCCAAATCCATTTTTTAATTTCCAATTGAAGTTGTTCATAGGTTGACAGCTTTGCAGCGTGTGATCTGGGGCGCATTTATTCAGCTTTGTCTTGTACAAACTAGCTTTGTTACAGGCTCTGAGTCATCTCTTAGGGCAGGGTCAAGCTTTTGGAGTGTAATTATTTCTTTAAAAATACCAAAGAGCGGCGTTTCATTAGCTCTAATCAACTGTCAGTTTAAGGGAGGCACACAAGCTTCTTGTTTCAAGTTCAGAAGAAACAGTGTCTGCTGTTCCCTGCAATGGGAGGAGGATCTCTGGGGCTTGAATGGGGCTTGCAACAAGAAAATGCTGTGTCTTTTGGAGCCCCCGCAGTCATTCTGTTACCTGAAGACAAGCTAATGTCTGAATTTCTGAGATGGTGGGATGCAGCTTGAGGCACTTGGGTAGGAGGACTGACTCACGCTGTACTTAAGAGATGGAGGTAAAATCCTGGGATCTGAGTGATGTTTGAACCTAAAATGGTAACAAAAAGTATGGGGGAAGTGAATGAAAGCAGCTTTTTTTAGGTGCTGGTTTCCCAGTCTGCATTCTGAAACCAATAGACAGAGTCAATGGTGGCCCTGTTTCTGAAGGCAGGGATACTGACTGGGAAGCTTTGTGGTGAAGGATGACCAGGGAGAAGAGCTTGGAAAAGTTGAGTAGTTACCATGGTGACTGTCCAGCTGAATGCCTGGCACTCAGTTTTCTTGGTGAAGGTTTGCAGCTACATTTCATAACCCTCTTTGTCCTACCAGCTTTGGCTGGCATGTTCTTGCTGAGATGATTTCCCATGGGTGCCCAGTGCTTCTAGGAGGGATCAGGTGCTTACTTGCAACTGTGCCTTTACAATAGCACAAACTACTCATAGGCCTGGAAAAAAGCTTTTGATGCGTAGAGTTGGCACATGACACAGTTGGCTTAATAGTTTCAGTGTAAATAGCCCTGGGCTTAGGCACAGGGGGTGTGTTATTAATTAAAACTGTTTTTAATTGAAGGATGATTTATGAGTGAGAGCAATAGCAAAGAACAAAACCTGCTGTGGGTGTGGGCTCATGCTGCAGGCACCACTGAGGAGCCGCTTCACACCTTTGCAGTTTTTCATCCTCAAGATGCAGAGTTTCTCTTAACTTGCTTGACTCACTAATACAGCTCTGCTGTTGGACACCAACTGGAAGCATCAAAGCTTAGCCCCCCAGATGGAATGCTCCATACAGCTCATTTCAAGGGAATGACTCTGTGTAGGTGGTTTTGTGGCTGATGGAGAAGACAGAAGAACCCACTTTGCTCTCAAACCTTATCACAGTTTGAGCCCTTTCCTAGAACAATTCCTATAGAACTAGCAAGTGTTGGATGGTTCTTAATTTGAAGCATTATGATAGAGCAGTTTTCTTTAGAGCTCGTGTTACGTTTTCAATACAGCAGGTTTTTCTGCCCCTGTAAATTATGCCCTCACCAAAAGCTCCAAAAGAGAGGTGATTCTGGTAATTTGGGTGTTGGAGCTGTTTTGATGGCTGTTGGTGTGTTAGGTGCAAGTAGCTGTGCTGAAACATGGAGTGGCTGTAGCAGATCATCTGTAGGTTTAGCCCAACATCCCTCAGACTTGCTGGGTGGGTATCAAATTCTGTGTCCCTGTGTTTAATAGGAGAGTCCTCTCTTTGCCTTAATGCTTAGTGGCTTCAACAGGGTTGCTAGAAATAATCTTGAATAGCAATTGTTTCACAGCTCCCAGTTCTACTAAGTGAAAACTGGACTTTACTTGCTTCTTAGATTTGAAATAAAATAATAATGGCACTTCTCTTCATGGTAATGACTGACTGATCTGTTACATTAAGCCAGTTCTTTTATTTCTAGCTAGCATTTTTCTAACCTGTTATACTTTCACAGGAAGCAGCAAGTTCCTCACTCTTTTTAGCACTTCTTCCTCTTTACCTCTTCTAGCTATTTGTCAAGTGCTTTCATTGAGAGCAAATATTTTCTATAATGTGACATCTCTTGAGATCCCTGGTCAAGATTACATTGAGTTTTGTAGGGAGAAATTAGGTTTTTATACCTCTTAGTGGGAATTGTGCTTTCCTGTCCAGGAAATTTCAGAATTGTTAGTGCTATCAGCTCTGATATTTGTGGCATGAAAACAATAGTGTCAGGGGAAAAAAGCTTCCAATTTTATAAATGATTCATAATCACCTAATTGTCATGGGCCTTGGGAGGAGTAATTAACAACAGTAAAGTAATAGCATGTTTCTATGTTGTCATATGCTTGTTAGATTCAACACAGTCCAACTTTGCGCTCAGATGTAGTTTATTACATTAGTTCATATATATATGATATGAACATATTAGTTCAAATGTGGCATATTACAAAACTTAACACAGAGTTGCATTATTGGAGTGATCCAGGCTGCTTTCACTTTTCCAGCTCTGAGAGAAAACTACATTGAGCCTTTTGGTGAGGAAATCTTGGAGAGCACCTGGGAACATGTGGTGCAGCTCTTCAAGAAGCCTGCCCATGCCAAAAAGCCATGTTTGCATTGGATCGAGCTTATGCAAGGGATTAATTTGGAAGCAGAGCTGAGTGGCTTGTGAACTTTCTACCTCAGGGCAGCTGAGCTCTAGCTGCATGGTCCAAACTGCAATTTGATGGGATAAACAACTTCTGTGTGCTTTTTATGGGCTTTGTTCAAAGAGTGAACAGGTAATTCTTCACAGCAGGTACTTCTGCGTGGCACCAGAACTCATTTGCTGCAATTTTATTCGGTTAAAGATGGAGCAATGCAGTAACATGGCTGATTACATAAACACAAGTTCAGTTGATCACATCTGTGTGTGGGTATAATATGTGAACTGATTGACCAGTAAGGCAGACACGGTAATTTATTTTGTCTTGTCTCCTTGAATTCTGCCAAGACAGTTTTCTTTCAGTTCAACCTCAGCAGTTTGCTCAGCCTCAAAGTTTACTGTACAGATTGGCCAGTAAGATGAATTGCTGTGTTTGTGGAAGCCAGTGTGCTCCAGATTCCTGTGATGAGCAGGTGAGGCTTTGCATTGTAAGGGAAGTCCTATTGCCTGTGATCCTGGCTTTTGCACAATTAGCAAGGGCTCATCCCAGGGCTGGGAGTATGAAATGCAGAAAATTTGTGCCAGGAGTAGTGCAGTATGGGTGGATAAGAGTTACCCATCAGTACCAGGACATTGACCGTCCCTTCTTTTTCTCATGTGCATTCCTAGCACTGGGAAATCAGTCTAAAGCCATCCAGCAGTCCTTGAAAAACACAATCTGTTCTTAATATTTCTCCAGGATAAAAAAACTACTTAAAGTGGGATTTTGAGACTCAATACAAATTTAAGCTACTTATTCTTTAGCCAAAAAAAGAGCTTTTGGATAAAATTCCAGTGTTGGTGTTGACAGACTTTCCTCCCCAGCATATGCTGTATATTCCTGTTGTACAAAAAAAGAGGTTAATATCACAGAGTACTACGTGTGGCAGCATCCACAGGTTCATTGTGTTGCAATGAAGTATTTAACCTTCCTAGAGATTGTACCACTAAGTAACCAGTTATCACCCTCCATAGCACTTCTCTTTCCCTGTACTGTTCTGCTCCTGGTTGCAGCAATACCCAAAGAACAAGAGAGATCTTTATGAACACACAGTGGAGGTTGATTGCTGTCCTGAACAAGTCACCAAATAACCAGATAGGTTGGGCTAAAGGGGTGTTGGGAAACAAACACAGCAAAGTGGAAGTAGAGAGGTGTTCAGTGCAGTTAGTTCATGGTAACTCCTGGAATCACTGAGCCTGACCTCTGAGCTGTGTCTCCACAGAAGAAAACACGTGTTTACTGTGTGTGGATACACTCAGAGGTAAAGGGATTTGCTTTGTGTGCTATAGGAGATCACAGGTTTAGAAATGAGGGGTGAGTGGGGGAAGGGGCTGGAATTTAATCTTTTGACACACTGCTCTGTCAGCAATATCTGCCAGTCACCACCATCCATCCACAGTGATTTTTTTAGAGACTGTTTCTGGTGAAATCTTGAATCAGTGGATACATGGAATGTTACAGAATTTTGCATAGCTTGACGTTCCCTTCAAAATCTGTGCAGCTCACACTGTAGTGCACGCTTTCCTTCTTTGTCAGTTCTGAGTATTCCATGAAGTCCCTGTTTCAGCAGATCTTTGGCATTGTTTTAGGCTTCTCTGGGTTTCTTTCAGACACACCTTTTCTCTGCCTGATCCTTTCCTTCCACCTCATTTAAAATCTTCAATAAAAATAATAAAGAAGGCTAGTTGAAATTTGCACACCACTGAAGGATGATGCTGCACTTGAACTATGTGATTCCATTATCCTTCCAGTAGTGTTAGCACTGTGCTTGTGTCCCAGTTCACACTTCAACAGCACATCCCTTCACTTGACCACAAGGTTGAGCTGGGAATGAGTTCAGTGGTCAGGGTGCAGAGCACGTACCTGGTGCTATCCTAGGGAAGGGTTGGCACTGCTGTGCAGCAACACAGCAGTGAGTAAGTGATGAAGCAGTTAACCTAATATACAGACCCTAAATTTTCATGTATGCCTTGGGGTATGTGCATGCCTTAGTCTTAGCTCTAAGCAGTGTATTGTTTAGGGACATAGTTCAAGCATGACTAATCTGCATTTGTCTCCCTCTCCCAAAACATTGTGCCATTTGAAATGTTTTATTTTTCTGTATTTAAAGAATATTCTTTCATAATCCGAAAGCTATTTTTCATTTTTTTCTAGAACAATTGGCTGAAGTGTTTTTATTAATCTTTTTATTGTTTAAGCACTCTATCTGAAATACACAATAGAGGCAAATGAATTGATTTTTTTGAGACAAGCTTGCTTTTTATCCTACAGAAATGATGACTCATGAGACTTATCCAACCCTCATCTGTATTCCTCCCCCAGCTAATAAGTTAAATGTGAGGTTTGTGTTTGTATTAAAAAGCAGCCTATGCTTACCTCACCAGGGAGCTTGTTTGAACATTGAGTTCACAAGAGGAAAATTCCTTGCCACAGTAAAACTGCATCTCTGGGCATTAAGGAGCTTTGCAAAGTTTGCTGCCGAAGTGAAGAAAACAGTATTTAATTCATTTAACTCATAGCTCGCATTCACAGCGATCCTACTCTGATGTGCTTGTAACTCTTCGTGGTGATGCTGGAAGGTTTGTGGCTCTGATACATGAGGAGACAGCAGAAGGCAGACACCTGTAATATTTTGTCTTTGGGCCTGTTAATCCTGCAGGTGGAGAGTATTGGGATGTCCAAGATGCTGCACTGATCTAGGATAAAAGCTCTCTAGTTTCATTCTGAGTGAAGCAGCCCTGCAAATGGTTGTGCTGGTGTAACTAAGGAGGAAGTGTGGAGGATGGAGGTGGGTGGAGGTACTTCAGGTCTGTGTTGCTGCTGCAGCCCTGTGCTAACTCCCACGTTACTGCAGCCAAGCTTGTTTAAAGCTAAAATGAGCCTTGTAGCTCTGCAGTGTGGATGCACCATGAGCTTTAGCTGAAAAGAGAGGCAGATCTTGGTTTAAGGAGGATGCTTGATAGGTGTGTGCAGGAATAAGAGGCTTTCTTGGTGTCTCCCAGCCCACATTTGGCAGAAGTTTCACCCATAGGATCTGGCTTCTCTGACTCTGCTCTTCCCTCAAAAGGTGCCTATAAACCAGGTGATGTGACTGGGGACAATATTGAAACCTGTGTCAACCAGTATCAATGAGAGAGTGTGAGGAAACAGTTGCAGTGTAAACTGGCTACTTTGGAGAGCTGACCCTGAAAGCTGGCTTAAAGGTGGGTGTTTGAGTTGTCCATTTAGCCTCAAACTCTTGGGCAGAGATACTTGAGTTCTCTTTAAGTAGCTGAGCCTGGTGCAGACTATGTTCCTTCATAAAGATTTGATCTTTTTATGATGTAAATACTGTGTAACCTAGATCAGAGTTGAACTCCTGAATTGGTTTTGCCTAGGTGCTGATCAGAGTCTGGCTGTAGACAGTGCCTGAAGCCAAAACAGTGATATGGCTGTGAATTCTCAGCCTAGACTGGTGTTTTCCCCTCTCTTGCCTACTGTTAATTATTCAGCAGCCTCACAAGAGCAAACTCTGTTTTTCCAGATGAAATCTGGAGAGGTAAAGCAGAAGCAGCAGCTCCCCACACTGTGAACATCATTTTTTTTCCTCTTTGGTCGCTGCACTCTCAATACTACTTTGCAGCTGTTGGGATGACTGGTACTTAACAAAGAAAATACTGTTGAGATTGGTTTTCCAGAAACAATAAAGACTCCATATGTAGCTATCTCCTCCCTTCACCGTTTCCTGGAATGGGAGGGACTGGCTGTGATTACAGAGGCTGCAGAATAGAAGTGTCCATACTCTCCATCAGCCAGAGCTACCAGCCTCTTTCTGTGTGACTCTGGCTAAGGCCAGACTATGTATCGATTCCTGATAAAAGGGGTTTGGAGGTTTTGCAGCACTTCTGTCTTCCTGGAACTCTCCACAGTAAGTGTGCTGCTGTGAGTAGACTTTTTGATAGAGGAACCTGCAAAAGTACAAGTGATTTTCTGGGTCATGTATAGCAAAGGGTTAAGCTTCTATCCCACAGGGTGCTAAACAGAACGTGTATCTGCCAGAATAATGGGTGGAAGCAACCTAAACCATCAGCTTCACATTTTCCAGTGGAGAAACCCACTTTGGGCAGATGCAGCATGTGGGAGGAAGAAGAGATTCCACCATAGCAGAAAGGGGAAGTTGAGCTGTGTGTTGAAGTCCAAAGACTGAAGGCTCTGGAGGGTTATTCATGCTCCTGCCTTACCAACTCCATTAGGATTTTAGTTGCATGTAGAGTGAAAACCAGAAGCTTAGGTGGGACCATTCTGCTGAAAAATATGTTGAGCAGCTCAATGCATAGGTAAGGAATGTCTTTATAGTTTGATAGGTAATATTTAGTTTCTGCCATCCCTTCTCAAGACAGCTGCAAGTGGAAAAATCCTGTGACTGACCACAGACCAGTAAGCCAAGAGAGATTTTTAATTTTCTGTGACAGAGTGGCTTTCAGATGGCTTCAGAGACCATGGGTTCATGGACACTTCAGCACTAGAACTGACCAAAGTGCAAGCCGGGTGAGGGGTTTTTTGGGTGGATTCCCCTTAGCTGGTAACAACTTTCTTTAATTTGAATTTCATGAATGACCTGTTGGCTTGATGTAATCCTGTGCATGGGCTGAATGTGATGCATCATTCCCAACTCAAGAGTGCAAGGTAAACAAATTCCCAATGCAAAAGGCAACCTCTGTGACTTCCAAACCCTCCCTTATGCTAAAAGTAATGTTAAAAGTATACTCTCTATATATAGATGTAGATACCTTATGTTAAAAGTATGCTATAATGGAGATAGTATCTGTGTGCTGAAAAATATCTCATTTCACAGAAAAGTAGCTTAAGCAGTGCATATTTTGCAGTTTGATGTTCCATATAACATGGTATTAGTTTCCTCATTCATTTGTAGATGTCTGCTCATTAAGATCTTCTTTACAAATTGTAGGGGCTGTTTAAATGCTTTAGGGGATGAGCATATTTATTACAAGCTGATAATCCGTGTAACTTGTTACATTAAAACAGAAATGGATTAGAGTATAGTCTGATGAGAAGCATGAAAGTGATTACTAAATCTGCGGAAATAAATGTGCTAGAACCCTAAACAGTGCAATAATCCTCTAAGGGAAAATTGCACCTTCATTCATTTGTAATGGTATTGTGACTGACTTTGTTTTAGTCCAACTTTGAGTCAGTGCCTCCATGAAAATCTCATGACTTGCCTTCCAAAATGACATCAAAGATGAAAGGAGAAAAACAGTCTTGACAAAACCAGGTCACTACATCAGCAAGAGCAGAGTGGGCTGAGCTCTGCTTCCTAAATCAAAGCCTTGCTGCAGGAGCACTGCTGCGCTCCTGTTAGTGTGGCACAAGTGCTGTCCTCGGCGATGAGGGACCAAAACGTGTCACAACAGCAGATAAAGCCCTGAAAGCCTTGGCCAAAGCCTGGTGCCACTCCTGTCTGAGTACTGCTGTCCTGAGATGAGGTTGTAGAGATGCTCAAGGCATCCCTTTTTGGGGGAATGTCCAGGTCCCAGCTGTGCTTTGTAGCCAGGCCCTGCACAAGTTGGGAATGAGGAGGAATAGCAAGTCCTCTGTGTCTAAATCAAGCAAAAATCCCAGCAAGGTGACTTAGATGTTCTGCTAGCCCTACCCTTCCAGAAGAGCATATGTCCTTTCATACTCTTGGCTAGGAACTCCCAGGGCTGGGAGAGACTACAGATCTAAAGCATGCAAATCTCTGATGTCTGTGAGCCATGAAAAAAATGTATGGGCCTGGAGCTCATCTTGGTCTGTCTACAGAGCTAGGACCTTTCAAGAAACCACCATTTCCCTTTCCTGCCACAGTTGCTGTGTATGCCTAGAAGAGCTACCCATCGAGAGACAGAGAGGGAGATCCGAGCACACAGGTACAGGGCCACACAGGCCACTGTGGAATTGCCATGAGGGCAAAATGACTCCTTCATGCACAACTGAGCTGTCTGCAATGATGGGGTGGGAGCTAGAGGGCATTCATGAGCAGGACTCTCAGCAACAGTGTCCTCCAGCCAGTTTTGTAGCGGGCCAATTTAGTGTGTACTAACCAAGATAATTAACTGCAGAGTCAGGTAATTAACATCTAGTCCAACGTACCATAACATAGTGATGCTTTTAGAGGTGTGCTGTGCAAAGTGGAAGTGCTGAGGGGTGCTGGTTTTGCTAGCTTGCTGCTCTCTGGTGAAGAGGGATGAAAAAAATAAGGAGGAAATGCATTTCCTATATTTTGGGATTTAAATTAAATAATCAGGAGTGGCAGCAATGGCAAAGTGCCAGGGCTTCTCCTGGGATGTGCTCACTGAGCAAGCAGGTTGCAGAGGAGAGGGAACCTGGCTGCAGTAGGCTCATGGAGGTGTCTGTGTTCATGGACAGCATCTGCTCTTGCCAACAAGCCTCACTCTTTGTGTTGCTTATTTACTTAATCAAGAAGAGACCTTGACCTGCAACTTTGACCATATGGGTGCAAGGCCAGAGTTTTGATGTTACCAACATGAAGAGCAGTAACAGCAGATGGTCTCTCACAGGTTTCACTAAAGGCATCCAACCACAAGTGTAGCAGATGCTAAATGGGAGCCACATGGCACAAACTTTACTCTTTCTATGGGACACCTTAGGCAAGATTTACCGAAAGCAAAGACCTAGTCTTGGGCTTGAAATGGCACGTTGCACAGTCTGTCTCCTAATGCACGTGCTACCAAGTGTTGAAAGCTGGAGTCTGCTCCTGTGCTCATGATCTGGTGTTCCCCTGGCTGCACCTTGTTGGCAGAGACACCCCAGCTTCTAGCAGAAGCAGCTCACCAAGGGGTTCAGCTCAGCCACCTCTCCCCACAGTGTCCTCCTGAAGCACTGCAAGCTCTGCAGGACCATGGAGAGGAACAGTCACCTGGGCATAGGTGGGGTCCATGTCCCAGGAGAGGTTGGTTGTGCCTGTAGAGGGCAAATGCTGAGCACGAGCTGCCCTGACCCAACAGGTCCTCTGGTGGGGTGAACTGAGGGAGGGGAAGTGAAACTTACTTTAATATTATTAGGAAGACCTGCCTTGGTTTCAAGTGAGTTAATATCTCAATGGCTTCTACCACCTTAGGCTTTTCTGCGTAGGATTTTGAGCAGAGCAAGCTAATAATGATTCTGGCTCACTGGGATTCTTAATGGCATTCTTGCTTCTTGGTGTAAACAGAAGGTGATAGCGTATGTGGGAGGTCTTTCATCTTGTCTTCTACATTTACATTTTGTAGGATTAGAAATTTCTTTTTAAGTTTTTTGTTTCATCTTGAGCATTGGGAGAGGCAAGCAGGTAACCAAAGGTACACACAGAGCATTTTAATGTGGCTTTTTCCTGAAATCTTCTGAGTAGCCAAGCCCCCTCTGACCACAGCCCCACCCTCCTGTCTGCATTTCGTAAGGGTATTATCACTGTAATTAATAGGAGTTGTATAACAGTACCTAATTAAACTCTGATCATATAGTGTATATTTAACTTGATTACCGTTAACCTCAGTGAACTCTGCAGGAGATTAATCCTGGTGATTCACTCAGCACAGAAAGCAACAGTGACAGTTTTGAAGAGGACCAAAATATCAGTGTATAGAAATGCTCTGGGCTCCAAAACCCTGCGAGGTGGGACCATGTACTGACCATAACACCCGTGTCAGCGAGGGGATTGCACTGCAACAGGAGCCTCCCCATTCCAAACTGGTTAAAAGCCACTGGGATGCCAGGAGGCTCCTACGGCGCAGATCTTAAAATCACTGAATAAGGAGTCTGAGAGGATTATGGCTTACATAAGAGTTTTATGTCTGCCCTAAAGCTACAGCCCCTGTGTGTTTGTGGGCTGATTCATGGATACCAGGGCATCCTGAATGACTACAAACTATGTTGTCTTCAAGATGAGATTTCAAATACAGAACCTGGTCCCTGTCTTACAAAAACTTTTGGGTTTTGTCTGTGGGAACAGGGTGAAGGCAATAATGTTTTTTATTTATCTTGGTATCTGCAGATTAAAGTGCTGTGGGCTTCATTTCTGCCCAGTGTGCTAGAGAATGTTTCCACTTTTCTTTGCAAAAATGCCAAATCAGTCTTTGTAAAATAATGTTTATTCCTGTATCTAGTTCAGAAGTACAGGGCATGGGGTTTGTCCTGTCTTTTGCTGAGCACATCTGTTTGCTGGCCGCTAATAATAGTTTAATCAATGGGGCTGATTCCTGCATATTTTCTGTCTGACAGTAGCTCAGAAGACCCAGATGACGACAGAAAAAGGTCTTTTGTACGTGTCACTTTGGTTTTTTTCTTAATTAAAAGCAAAGGGAAAGTTTTACTCTTGTTTGCATGAATGGTCACATCAAACGGTACAGGAAAATCTAGGCCAAGCTGCTTTCAGCAGGCTAAGGAACATTACACCATCACACCGTCCTTTCACAGTGGCAATGCCTCTTCACAAACACCAGGCACCTTTTGAACTTTCTTTGATCCCCTTAGCTGTGCATCCCCTGGGTACCCCGAAGCCCACCTTGCCCCTCCCTGGCCCGCTGTGGTGCAGCTGTCCTTAGGAGATGTGTCCGTGCAGGATGGGCAGGAGAGGGCTGGGCGGCGGGGAGCGCGGCTGGTGCATCCTCGCTGCCTGCGGAAACGGTGCCGCTTATATAACACCCTGCCGGGGAACGAGGTGAAACTCTGACAACTCCTCGGCAGCAGGTTTCAGAGGGGTTGGGGCTGCTGGCTGGCTAAAGGGTAAGTCAGGAGCGTGGCTCTCCCGGTGAGGGGGTGCAGGGGGTGCCCAGGTGTGTGTTGGTGTGAAGGCTCCAACATGACAAGCTGGGGTGTGAACACAGGCGATGGTACCTCAGGCAGGCACGGCCACTCTGCACAGTTAGCGCAGTGCCTGCCATGGATCCTTTTGGGATATTGCTGCTTTGTGAAGCAGCTCTGACTTGTTTGTGCTGTTCTAGTCGTCTCTAATGTGTCTGAAGCTGTGCTTAAGCCAATTTTCCCTTAATAGGGGCAATAACATTATTTGAGAGCAGGCTGTGCTCAGGCAGGGCGATGGTTTGCATTGAACAATAGCAGGATGGTGACACTGTTCCGAATTTCACTTGCTGGGGCTTTGCTGTTGTTTCTTACACTTGTGGAGTGGTGCCTGTTTGCAGCTCAGCTGGTACATTTGCTTGTCCAAGTGACAATGTTCGTGTTGACTGGTGGGTGCATGCTGGGTGACTGCGTCCATAAGTGCCAGATACCAATGTCTAGTTTGATTTAAGCTGGACCTGCAGATCTGGATTTGATTGCAAGTGTCACAGAATTGCTACTCATACGTGTAGCACTCACGTGGAGCTCCTGTCGATTGTGTCTCTCGTAGCAGAAAGCAATCTTGGTTTGTAGCAAGATGAACAACAAAGAGAATATCTGAGCTTTTAGGGGTTATGCGATGGGTTATGCTTACTCTATAAGTGCTATATGTGCTTAAAGTGTGCGGGAGGTCCTGCTGAAACTGATGGTTCCCTTGCAGAAATGGAAGGGCCGTGGAGAGGGGCTGTCCATCCGTAGCCCACTTAGCTGAAAGCTCAGAAGATTCAAACAGCAAGAAACAGAGCCCAACTGAACCTAAATAAGCAAGAGGTTCTGAATAATTCACAAAGAGAAATGTTTGCTCCTGAATGGTCAGGTGCCTAAATCTGGAGTAGCCTGAGGCTGTGGGGCTGGCATTGCAAGGGTGAGCGTTGTCCTAAAATGAACTGCGCAGCAGAAAAATTGCTTGGTATTAGATAGAAGCTCCTGTTCCCCTGGGACTGTGAATCTCTTGTGCTCAATTTTTAGGCTCTTTTTTTCTTACCATCTAAAAGGTACTTGCTGCCACAATTCCTGTCACTTTGGCTTTTGCATTTGTTCCTTGCAATATTCAGCTGGAATAGCAGACTGCTGCAGCCCACGTCCTATTTTATCTTTGTTCTTCTCTCACTACACTTGGATCTGGTGGTCCCATAGATCCTTCTGGTCTCTGGTTATGTGGCACTTGTGTGAGGAGATGTTTGCAAGCAGAGAGGACTTAACCTGAGGACAGTGTTTCACTCCAAACTCGTGTGAGCTGCATGAGGACTGGTTGCCAAAGGATTTTTACCCTGAACCTCAGTGGTGGTGGGCAGTTGGGTGTGTGGTGGCCACTTCTTTTGCATCTTCCAGAATCATAGAATGATAGGGGTTGAAAGGGACCTCTGGAGATCATCTAGTCCAACTACCCTGTCGGAGCAGGTTCACCCAGAGCAGGTTGCAGAGGATGGTGTCCAGGTGGGTTTTGAATGTCTCCAGAGATGGAGACTCCACCACCTCTCTGGGCAGCCTGGGCCAGTGCTCTGCCACCCTCAAAGTAAAGAAGTTCCTCCTCATGTTTAGATGGAACTTTCTATGTTCAACTTTGTGCCCATTAGCTCTTGTCCTGTCACTGGGCACCACTGAAAAAAGACTGGCCCCATCCTCCTGACATCAACCCTTTAAGTACTTATAAGCATTGACAAGATCTCCCTCAGTCTTCTCTAGGCTAAAAAGATCCAAATCCCTCAGCCTTTCTTCATAAGAGAGATGTTCTAGTCCCTTAATCATCTTTGTAGCCCTTTACCCTCTCCTGCAGTTCCCTGTTCTTCTTGCACTGGGGAGCCCAGAACTGGACACAGTCCTCCAGATGGGACCTCACCAGGGCCTCACCAGAGGGGGAGGAGAACCTCCCTCGACCTGCTTGCCACACTCTTCTTGGTGCACCTCAAGATGCCATTGGCCTTCTTGGCCACAAGGGCACACTGCTGGCTCATGGTCATCCTGTTGTCCACCAGGACTCCCAGGTCTTCTTCAATGGAGCTGCTTTCCAGCAGGTCAGCCCCTAGCCTGTACTGATACATGGGGTTATTCCTCCCCAGGTGCAGGACCCTGCACCTGCCCTGGTTTAATTTCGTAAGGTTACTCTCTGCCCAACTCTCCAGCCTGTCCAGGTCACGCTGGATGGCAGCACAGCCTTCTGGTGTGTCAGCCACCTCTCCCAGTTTTCTATCATCACCAAACTTTCTGAGGGTACACTTTATCCATTCATCCAGGTCGTTGATGAATATATTGAACAGGACTGGACCCAGTACTGACCCCTGGGGAACACCACTTGTTGTGGACCTCCAACTAGACTCTGTGCCACTGACCACAACCATCTGAGCTCTACCTTTCATCTAGTTTTCAATCCACCCCACTGTCCGTCCATCTGACCCACACTTCCTAAGCTTGCCTGTGAGGATGCTGTGGGAGACAGTGTTGAAAGCCTTGCTGAAGTCAAGGTGGACAACCTCCACTGCCCTCCCCTCATCTATCCATCCAGTCATTCCCTTGTAGAAGGCTATCACATTAGTCAGACATGACTTCCCCTTGGTGAATCCATGGTGACTTCTTCTGATAACCTTCTTTTCCTCCACGTGCTTTGAGATGTCACCCAGAACAAGCTGTTCCGTCATCTTTCTAGGGATGGCGGTGAGGCTGACTAGCCTGCAGTTTCCTGGGTCCTCCTTCTTGTCCTTTTTGAAGACTGGAGTGACATTGGCTTTTCTCCAGTCCTCAGGCACCTCCTGTTCTGCAGGAGCTTTCAAAGATGATGGAGAGCAGCCCAGCAATGACTTCTGTCTGCTCCCTGAGCACTCACATATGCATACCATCAAGGCCCATGGACTTGTGGATATCCAGTTTATTTAATTGTATCCTCCTCAACCAAGGGAAAAATCCCCCTTCCTTCAGATTTTCTCTATTACCTCCAAAGTCTGGGGTTCCTGAGGGCTGGCCTGAGCAGTAAAGGCTGAAGCAAAGGTGACATTCAGTAACTCTGCCTTCTCTGTCACCATGGCACCTGCCTCCTTCAACAGCAGACCCTCATTTTCTCTGGTTTTCCTTTTGCCTCTGATATACTTGAAGACACCTTTCCTGTTGACCTTGATGTCCCTTGCCAGGTTTAATTCAAAGGAGACCTTGGCTTTCCTCATTTCATCCCTGCATACTCTGACAACATTCTTGTAATCTTCCCAAGTGGTCAGTCCCTTCTTCCACATACTGTAAACTTCCTTCTTCCACTTGAGCTTCTTCAGAAGCTCCCTGCTCAACCACGCAGGTCTCCTGCTTCCCTTGCTTGATTTCTTGCTCTTAGGGACATACCTGATCCTGAGCTAANCTTCTTCTGATAACCTTCTTTTCCTCCACGTGCTTTGAGATGTCACCCAGAACAAGCTGTTCCGTCATCTTTCTAGGGATGGCGGTGAGGCTGACTAGCCTGCAGTTTCCTGGGTCCTCCTTCTTGTCCTTTTTGAAGACTGGAGTGACATTGGCTTTTCTCCAGTCCTCAGGCACCTCCTGTTCTGCAGGAGCTTTCAAAGATGATGGAGAGCAGCCCAGCAATGACTTCTGTCTGCTCCCTGAGCACTCACATATGCATACCATCAAGGCCCATGGACTTGTGGATATCCAGTTTATTTAATTGTATCCTCCTCAACCAAGGGAAAAATCCCCCTTCCTTCAGATTTTCTCTATTACCTCCAAAGTCTGGGGTTCCTGAGGGCTGGCCTGAGCAGTAAAGGCTGAAGCAAAGGTGACATTCAGTAACTCTGCCTTCTCTGTCACCATGGCACCTGCCTCCTTCAACAGCAGACCCTCATTTTCTCTGGTTTTCCTTTTGCCTCTGATATACTTGAAGACACCTTTCCTGTTGACCTTGATGTCCCTTGCCAGGTTTAATTCAAAGGAGACCTTGGCTTTCCTCATTTCATCCCTGCATACTCTGACAACATTCTTGTAATCTTCCCAAGTGGTCAGTCCCTTCTTCCACATACTGTAAACTTCCTTCTTCCACTTGAGCTTCTTCAGAAGCTCCCTGCTCAACCACGCAGGTCTCCTGCTTCCCTTGCTTGATTTCTTGCTCTTAGGGACATACCTGATCCTGAGCTAAGAGGAAGTGGTACTTGAATATCAACCATCTCTCTTGAGCCCCCCTGCATTCCAGAGCCCTAACCCATGGGATTTCTCTAAGCAGTTTCTTGAAGAGGTCAAAGTTAGCCCTCCTGAAGTCCAAGGTTGCAATCCTACGTGTTGTTTTGTGCCTACTACCCATGATCCTGAACTCTATCTTCTCATGATCACTACAGCCAAGGCTGCCCCCAGCCTTAATGTCCTCCACCAGTCCCTCTCTGTTTGTCAGTACTAGGTCCAGTAGTACACCTCTCCCTGTTGTACGTGCTGGCTGTGTGGCCTTCCCAGTGGAGGTGATTGAAGTCCACCATGAGAACAAAGGCGTGTGATTGTGAGGCTACTTTCAGTTGTCTGTAGAAGGCCTCATCAACTTCCCCATCCTGATCAGGTGGCCTGTAATAAACACCACAACAGTGTCACTCCTAATAGTCTGCCCCTTAATCCTTGCCCACAAGCTCTCAGCCCACTCTTCATCCACCCCCAGGGAGAACTTGATACAATCCTGTTGCTCTCTCACATGAAGAGCAGCTCCACCACCTTTCCCTGCTGGTCTGGCTTTCCTAGAAAGGACAGAGCCATCCATCACTGCATTCCAGCCGTGTGAGCTATTCCACCTTGTCTCAGTGTTGGCAATGGGATCATGGCCCTGTGACTGCCACAGATCTCCAGTTCTTCCTATTTATTCCCCATACTGCATGCATTGGTGTAGAAGCATTTAAGGAAAGGAGTTGATCATGTAGTTTTGACCCTTGAGGGGTGGTAGGCCTCCTTTTCACCCTAGGAGGGGTGCAGCAGGGCCAGCTGAGTCTGGTGGCCTGAGTCCAGGACTCAGACCTCAGGAAGGGAAATGAGGTCACGAAATCCTACTTTGGTGGCAAGTGTATCATACAACCATCTTTGCAGCTTCTCTGTGCTGCAGAAACACCTCACTGCTTCAGGAAACATCATCAATTGCCTGCTATAAATGTGTACAACTAATAAAAAACCACTATCCATGAAGATTGTGGGCAGGTTGAGGCAGGAGCTGTTTCTTACCAAACTATGTGGTGCAGTGAAGATCACTCCATGACTGGCCTACAACCATGACCCTCTCTGGGGTCTGCACTCACTCCAGGTTATGCCCTGGGGAGGACAATGGACTGGTGGTAATTCCAATATTAGATGTCAAGGTGTAATTCACTCTATTATTACACTGGACATGCTCCTAGATCACAGCTGTGGGTTTCTGTGGTGCTCCAAGAAGCAGGGGAGAAGGGCAAGGAAGGAGCACACATGTGATGCAATGGGTCTGTTAAAACCTGGCTTGGGGCTCTATTCTGGATCATCCCCTGGGACAGAAACAGATCAGAGTTGAAAATACCATTAGTATTTAGGAAGAGAGATCTCCCTCTTGCTGGCCAGTTCCTAGCTGATGCCAGCCAGAGGCAAACAGAAGATGGTTTGACCTGCAGGTTGTCTCATGTGCAAGAGGTTTAATGGAGGAGGTCTGGACAGAATGGAAGGAGCAGTTGAGATGCCCAGAGCCCTGAGCAGGCACAGGCTGCTGCCTGGCCAGAGCTCACAGCGTGGCACTGAGCTGCATGTTAACGGCGATTGTTGCTTTTTTTCCCCACAGGCAGGAACTGAGCCTGACTTGGGTGGGGTTTTTGGCTTTTAAAATTTTTAATCCAAACCAAAACACAATCAGGTTCTGATCCAGAATAGTGGTCCAGCTGAAAATTGGTATGTGTTAGACCTGTTCCCCAGAAGGATTGCCAGGACCTGAAGCACAGTGCCATGCTGTGCTCTCCTGTCCATCCTCTTCCCCTCTCCTGTGCCATGTCACTCACCGTTCATGCCAGATGTAGGAGTCAGAAGCAGTGGACAATATTGAGACTATAAATGGTGCTGTGCTCTGGCAAGGGGAAAGGAGATACTTGGGGATAGGCTGTCTCTGTTTCATTCACTTCATTTTCTCCATGTGAGCTTCTTTCTGCTGGTTGGAAGCCAACAGGCCAGTTTGGTCCTGGTCTTAAAACTGAGCTGGAACAGCTTCAGTCACACCAGACCTGAAAAGTCTGCAGTCTACCAGGGTCCCTGCTTCTGGGGTAGGGTGCAATTGAGTAGAAGTAGCACAGGACTGGCCAGGAAACAGAGACTGTTAAATGCACTTAGTTAGTCCTAAAAATCATTATAAGAATTAGAAGTGATGGGCAGCCTTGCTGGCAACATAAACATAGATGCCACCCCTTACAGACTATGCTCTACTGTCTCCTTGAGGTAATTTCTGCCTTGCTGGGCAGGAGGATGGGCAGAAACCTCTGCTTTCCCTTGCCAGGAGGGAGAGGTGAGTTAGTCCTGCGTACATCAGCAATGCAACTGTCCCCCTGAGCTGCAAAGGCAGCAATGGAGGTAGGCCTTCCAATGCTGCAATCCCACAAGCACTGGGTGCATTGTTGAGCACAGGTAGAAGGCCAAAAGTGACCATAGGTATAGAAATATCACACAGCTGCCTGGTTTTTCATACTTGATCATTGTGATGTTGCTGGCTTTGTAACTTTTGCAGACCCATAGCTGGTCCCATGGAGTCCCAGTTGCCACCTGCAGATGGTGAGCCTTGCCCTGTATATTAAGATTTCTCTCTGTGCACATGCCTGTGTTTAATTATCATTATGAAACGGTAATAAAAAATTAAAATGTCAGTGCAATGCGGTGCAGAGCTGGGATTTGCAATCCAGCTGCAAGTCTCCTCTTGGTGAAGCTGCTCCGAGGTTATCTGAACTTTGCTGTTGGACGGTTGTTCCCCTCTCTGAACCACTCTCTGAGCAGGCTGGTGGTGCTTGAGGTGTTTGTCACTGACTTGTCTGGGTATTCCTGTGTCAGCACCTTTCCTAAGTCTTTCCAACAGTGGATATTTAGTCTGGTTAAAACTCCTGCCAGCCAGATGCCCCAGCAGGAGCAGTGCTAGGTGTGCTTTGCCCAAGGAGTAGCTTGTTTCTTGAAGGAGTTATTTTCATGTAGACAAGGGTCATTAGGATTGCTTTGACTTCCTGAGGTTGGTACCCATTCTGAGAAAGTCCCCTGGAGATAACTTAATGCCATTGAACTCCTCTCTCCCTCTCTCTCTGAGCCAGCAGAGCCCTGGTGCTGGGTTATGTTGTGGGGCTGAGCGCTGAGCACATTTGCATCTGTTAGTTGACAGCCATCCTGCCAAAGGTACCTGCAGGTAGTTTCCTTTGCTTCCTTTAAAACATGAGGTGGAGAGATGCCCAATGAAGCAACTTTGGTATTTGCCTTTCTGTGCCCTGAGGAGTAAACCAGCCCAGCAAGCCTGCAGCAGGAGACCAGCACAGCGCTGTGATGGTGCTGATGTTTGCTGGCAGCTGCTGCAGTCCTCAATGCACAGTTCCCACCAGTTGTCAGTCCTTAGACTGAGCGGTTTGGCCCTTAATTTGTGGTGGAATGACTCTAATAGAAGCTGCCTGTGAAGTTCAGCTTCAGTGAGAGCACTTGCAAGATCATTGGGTGCCTCTGCTCAGGCATGACACTGGGGTCAGATACCCTCTTTCACACAACTGTGGGAGCCTGGCTCTCCTTGAAACCTCTGACAAGGCTGATCTGAGGCTGGCAAACAAATCAAAAGGTGACCAAGAAGAGAGGGTAGCTTACAAGACTGCTGAAAGAAGCCAGATAAGATGGTTTGAGAGATTTGCTAGCCACTTAAGTGTAGATTTGTTCCCAGCCATTTATAGAGTTTTAAATTCAATGTCTGAAGCAGACTTGCTGCATTAGAAACCATGTGTGCAGTGTCCTGATGCCTCTCATACGTGCTGGAGACAACCATCTACTGCATGTTTGGACATCAGATCTTATCCTGCTAATTGCTGCTGGAGAGTCTCCTTCAGCTCATTTATTGGTAGTTGTGCTGGGGCAGAGATGTGTTAAAAGACCAAGAAGCAAACTGGAAATGAAATATGTGATCATCAGATAGCAATGGCATTTGTCTCTTCTGGGATGAGCTGGACCAGAACTTGGAGTGGGCAGTTGTATTTCTCTTCCCAGCACCCAGACGATAAAGCTGGACACATCTCTCAATGGTCATGAGAAAGCAACAGGAAAGTGGGGTTTTTTGTTTGGGGTTTTTTTTCCCAATATCACTACCTGCCTGAAGTTGCTTCAACAGCTCTGCCTTGGAGGAGAGTTCCTGGACTTGTGTTTATATGATGTGTTTCTAGAATAAATCAAAGCACTACCTAGCATCCAGATGAGCAGAATGTTAAAAAGCATATGGTGAACACTCAAACCTAAAAACTTGCATTGTTAACCTAATTCTAAGATTATAAATAACCATGAAGACTGAGGTGAAGGCATCAGTGATAAAAGTAGTGGGACTGGATGGGTACTGACCACACACAGAAGAGGTTTTCAGATAATGGGAGGTATCTGGATGTTTCCTGTGGAAACTTTGACATTTTAACAGTGTGCTCTTCATGCTACCCTCTCAAACCTCCTTGCCTGTTCGTTGAATTTGAGAACTGTAAATGTTTGCACGTGTTCATTGCTGCAAGGGTAGGCAAAGAAGAGAAGTCCTTGAGAAGTTTTTGGGCTATACAGTGTAGAAGCACGTCACATAGCACAGAGAATAATTTGAAGAATTTGAACTGATGCCTTTAAAGAGCTCATTGTAAAATAATGGGATGTTCTTTCCCCACAGGTATTAGTTAAAATAAAAACATTTCATTTTCTCCACTTGAAATTATTATAGAATTACCTGGTCTTGTGATTACAGGGAAGACCTTTGGGAAATCATTCTCCTGGGCTGCATCACATGAGATGTGCTACAGCCACGCAGGTCCAGTGTTGTATAGCTGGGGGGGAATGGTTCAGCACAGTCTTGTCTGCCTGGCTCTAGAGGGGAAAGCATAGGTTGGACTGGGTTATATTTAAACCTTTTACGTCATCAGTAGTGAAACTGGTTCTGTTCTTTAGATCAAATTTTGAAAAATAAAAGTGAGGCTGTAATATGAGTGGTATTGTTTGCCATGCTCTGATTGACTCAGCCAAGATTTTTTTCTTGTTGAAGTATTTTGTTACAGGAATTAACAGACATCTAATTACTACCAGGCTTGTTTTAACGTTACAACACAAACATGTGCGCCTAGGAAGCAGAGATCTTCCTCTGTGTGCAGCCTTCTCTGTCCACCTGGAAGAGCAGTCTGGCTCTTGA
The DNA here is from genome assembly GCA_013401335.1 of Brachypteracias leptosomus. Classification (NCBI taxonomy): domain Eukaryota; kingdom Metazoa; phylum Chordata; class Aves; order Coraciiformes; family Brachypteraciidae; genus Brachypteracias; species Brachypteracias leptosomus. The sequence continues at coordinate 1,859,345 of VYZX01023784.1, read as the reverse complement.
CTGCTGGTGTAGAGCACCTTGGGGAAGATGCTGAGCCCCGTTGGCTGTTGGCCAGGGAAAGGAGTGCTGATGTTATCTGAGGCCTTGGGGGGTTGAGCCTAAGGCAAACCAAGACATCATGATGTTTTCACTGACTTCAGGAACCTTTTGATTATATTTCCATTCCCTCCCTAGAATAAGGGTAATGAAGGATGAGTAATAAAGGCAAGCGCAGCTCCTTAGCCATCCCAGTCCCTCCAACGTGCCAGTCCATTGAACCTATTTGCTGTTCTGGCCTCATCTTGGCTAGCATTTGATTTTGAGTCTCTATAGGAGGGGGAATAGGGCAGTCCCCTGCTCGAAGTACTGCTTCAGCTGGGTGGGAAATATGGTGCCAGGCTATATGTACATTAATAAGCTGATTTTGTAAGGAGGTGGTGCACCATGTCTGAGCTCTTGGGGCAGGGCTAGCTAATGATATTAGACAGCAAGCAACTGTCACTTTTGCTAAATCTGTCATATTGCAGGTAAGCTGCTTACAGCATGCAGTTGTGGTGGGCAGAATGACAGCCTAATCCACCTTAGGGCTCTACCCAAAGTCAAATTTGAAGGCTGCTTGTCTCAAGAACACAGTTGTCATTTGGAAACCTTTGTCCCAGAGGCACGTGAAGAGCTAAGGAGAAGAGCAGTCACCAGCTTTGCTGAATGAACTCCATGTGTCTGCTGAAGGGCTCGTAGACCCTCATGTCTGAGTGATGATAAAACAGGACTTCTGAGGAGCAGAAGAGGAGCAGGAGAATTTGTCAGAAGGCATATCCTTGTACATTGCTTGGCAGTGCAGCAGGGATTTGCAAGCAACCTGAGGAGCTGGAGGAGAGCCTTATATAGGAAAGGGGAACACTGTGAGACCTGGTGAGCAGTATAGGACCCTCAGCAAAGCTTTTACGGGTGGGAGCTGTGGCAAGTGGCACACAAAGAATCACAGTATTGCTATGGTTGAAAAAGACCTTTAAGATCATCAAGTTCAACAGTTAAGAGGCTCTTGGCTACCTCTTTCTGTTCCCTGTGTGGCAAGATGCCAATCCTTGACTCAGAGACCCTGCCAGGGTCACCAGTGTGAGTGCAGCCCATGTGCTCTGTGTCTGTATGATGGGTGTGGGGAGGGAGGGAGGTGTGGACACCTGCTTCTGCTGACACCTTCCTGCACCACCTCCCGCTGGCATTCAGCCCTGGGTTGTTCTTCCCTGTTGCTACTTTGGGCATGACTGTCCCTTCATGCTTCTGTGGTAGGAAAACAGTAGATTTCTCCCAGGTTTCTCCCTGTCTTTCTACAGGTGACACTTCACGCATGCATTACAAGACACAACAGATTTTTCAGAAATCATCCACGTTTTGGCCCTTATTTGGCCAAAGTGCATAGCAGATCCTTGTATTTGAGTAGATAAATAATCCTGTTGATGGAGGTGCTGCTTAATATTAAACTAATTTTCTTGCTGGGTCAGCTTGTTGATCTTCGCCAACCTTTGTGCTACAGAAGTGTTTATAGATGTAAATGTTGGATCATAAATACGGTTTCTAGAGGTGACACTGCAGCATATGGGTCACAGTGCTGAGCTTTATGGGACAATAAAACTCAGTGCTGAACACTGAGAATAGTTTCCTCTTTACAGGTCTTCATCACCTCTTAAACAACTGTCTCTTGGTGGCATTGAGGCATGTGAGGACTCCTTGGTGGCCATCATAGATGATGGGTTGTGAGACCAAGGATACCCATTCATGAGTAGCTGGGTTATGAACAAAGAAGGTAGCTCTGTCTTCTGCTCCCTGCCATCTCCACTGCATCTGTACAGTAGTGGCAAAGTAGTTGAAAGCTGGTCTTTTAAACACTTTTCTTCCAGCATTAGCTTTCAACCATGCAATCGTGATTTCCACACAAGGGAGACTGGGAGTGGTTGAAGTGCTTCAAGGGCAAGATGTGCTTGAGCTGGTCATGAAACTGTACCCTGAGGGCTGCTGAATCAGGCTACTCTTAAAAGTCAAGAGCATTTTAATGTATGAGATGTTTATGTCCTTTCTTGAAGTGTTATAATGAGGATAAAGTGATAGCATCACTGGAATGGGGTCACAGAGCAGAGCCCTGGGGAAGCACATGCCTGGTTCCTCTGGTGTTTACCTCAAGATGTGCTTTGATTACCAACTGCTAAACACAGCAAAGCTGGAGGTGCATTATCACTCTTCTGAATTTCAAAGTTTGTTGTGTCTTACTGGAGAGCACATCATTGGTGGTTTTAACCAGCTGTAATATAGAGGCTGTTGAAAAACAGTTTTGTTACCATAACTGTACTTCTATTTTTATCTTCAGGAGGAAATATTTGTTGAAGTTGCCTTTTAGATGCCAAAGTTGAAGACATTTCTAACTGGAATAGTACCTATGAGTACATGTAACTTGTTTTTTAAGGTAGAAAAATGTTTACTGATAGGCTTATACATTTGGTTTGTGTGTTCTTTGCTGTCTTCAGCAATTGGGTTGGGGTTTTCTTGGATGGCTTTAGCAATTATTCAGGAGGTGGTAGACGATCTGGGGTTTTGAATACTCTTTAGATGACTCTTTAGTACACGGCCTATGGAGAGATCTAATGAGGATGTATAGAAAAAAGGCTTTCCCCAAATTAGCTTGCCTACCAGATGGGAGATCCACCTGCTGAGGGCCTGAAGGCCTTGACAAAGAACCCATGGACAGTGCTGAAGAGGACCTCAAAATGTGGTTCCTCAAGGCATTTTAAGCCATGTGTATTCAGGTTGGTACTTGCTTACCACGATGGTTAAACTTTCATTGTCCAATTGATATAGAGGCTACAACTTGTGTTTAAAATTAAGCATCAAAGATGTAGTCTGTAAAATCCCTTCGTGGTCTACTCTCAGAAGATTGGCAACTGTTTGCTGCCCTGGTCCTAAACCCCATGTTCTCAGAAGGTCAATGGCAAACAATACTGTGAGTTAAAAGTACTTGGTGGGAAAGATAGGAATAAATCCTCCAAAGCAGTGTCTGACAGAGCTGTTTTAGGTAGCAAGGTTTCTCTTCCTTAATGCTGTGGTGGATTTCATTTTTTGTTTATGTGTTGTGTAAAAATTGTAACCAGCTCTAGAAAGTACTTTAAAAACCTGCAGAATTAAGTAGATTGAATTTATTCCCAAAGATTTTTATCTTTTTTTTTAAAGCATAGAGTAGAATTCATCCAAAGGTGTCATTCTGTTCATGTCTGTGCCGGTGGATCAGCTGTCCGTGCAGAATTCATCTTTTTCTCTATGAAGCTGAACAAAAAACCTCACATTCTTGAGTTGTCATCTTCTTGCTATATAAAATTTACTAATTACTGCTGTTCTACTGACGTCTTTAAAGGAACCTCACCCAAAAGTTTCACTTTGCAGGTGACACTCACTAATCCAGTTTCCCACTAATCTAGGGCTCTGCTGCCATCCAGAATAAATAAATAAAAACAAGAATATATGCAGACATCAAAGAACATGGGTAAATTAAATTACCAGGATTGGAAAGCTGGCAGTACATCCCTAAAAGTAGCTCATCTCACAGGAAGATGGCAGTTTAAAATCAGTGGCACATGAAAGCAAAGAGGCCCTAGTGACCATCTCGGGCAGGAGTGAGTCCTGGTTTATGTGGGTCCATTTGTTTCAGACATTGAATGTTTCTTGGAAACTGGGCCCTTTCCAGGCATTTCAGTTTGGACATCCTGAGATGCTTTCCAGAAGTTTAACACCATTTCTCTCAAGTTAATCTGTCTGTGGGTTTTACGTGCTGGTGCTGTGCACATTGTGTTCTGACAGTCCAGCTGGTCACTGAGTGCTTGGCCTGTCCTGGACCAAGGGTTTGTTGGAGGAATTTATTTTTAAATAACATTTCCACTGTCTAGACCTTTATCGTTGTTAGGAGATAACTTGCTCTGCAGGGGACACTGACTGCAAGCGAGCTGCTGCTGGCTCTCACGGGTGTGTTTACACAAGCCAGGATTTACTCCTGGAAAGCAGGAGGGTGGGCACTCTGCTCCCACCACTGTGCCCAGTTCTGCAGCCTGGCTTCATCTCGCTCTCTTAAACCTGAGTTCTCATTGGGCTCTCCCAGAAGGTATTTCTGCAGAGGTTCTGGTGGTCTGACATCCTCCAGCTACCCATAAATGCACGCTAAAGCTGTGGATTTTGTTTGGAGTGGTTTAGTTTGGTTGTTTTGGTGGGGACATCTGTGGTTTTGACCTTTTTGAGCTGGATGCTGTAGTTAAGGCTTCCTCATAAAGATACTAAACCAAGGAAGTTGAGCCGTGTTAAAAATAACATGGGTAACATTTACAATCTTGCCCCTTGCAGAATGAAAACTGTTGAAACAGAAAAGCTGTGAAAAGCTAGACTGAGTTTTCAACTTGCACAGCAGCACTTTGTCGAATAGGGATGAACCTAAGCAGGAGCCCAAGTTTCATTTTAGGATGAGAGGAAATGGCCTCAAGTTGTGCCAGGGGAGGTTTAGATTGGATTATTAGGAAAAATTTCTTTACTGAAAGAGTGATTAAGCATTGGAACAGGCTGCCCAGGGAAGTGGTGGAGTCCCCAGTCCTGGAGGTGTTCAGAAAACATGTAGCCGTGGCACTTCAGGGCATGGTTTAGTGGTCATGGTAGTGTGGATTGATGGTTGGGCTTGATGATCTTAGAGGTCTTTTCCAACTTTAATGATTCTATGATTCACTGCAGCACTTGCTGAATAAGGGCCTCAATAGCCTCAAGTAATAGTTGGTGCAAGAACTGGCTTCAGCTCTACAGGAAACTCAGGACTATATTTCCCAAACACCCAAGCCCATTGCATTGCAATGCCAACGTGAAAAATCCACTTTACCTTCACCAATGCTGAAATGTAGTGGGTTGCAATGGATTTGCACTGCAAACGAACGGCTCAGTAACAATACACTGGGTGACAGTGCTGTTGAAACAGAAGATAGCTCTGGTGTTTGGAAACAGCTCTTTTATGGGAGAAAAAAAGGCTATTAAGACATTCTTTTGTGAAATGGCTCCAGACAAAGCACCGAGCACACAGCAGTATGTAGGAAATGTGCATTAAGGCTTCTGTCTGTTGAATGAGTCATCAAAACCTATGTAAATATGCCTTCTTAAAAGCTGTATTTATCTTATTCATGTAGAGGAATCAACAGCAATGCTTCTGTCTTTCCTGAGCAGCAGAGGTATAAGTATGGGGTACAGATGAGCCGTGCTAATGTGTCCATTCTCCCTGTGGATCATGAAAGAAAAGAGACCAACTAAAAGCAATTCCCTAGAAACTTAAACAAAATCCCAGACCCTGTAATCCAGGGTGGTAATACTATCTAATTGGTTTTTGAAAGGCAGGTATGAGAGTCTGAGTAACATGCCAATTGAAAATAATCTTCCTTTATGTTTTTTCACTGGGTATGTATCTCTGCACATGCTTCAGCAGGGAGTCGATGTGAAGGTTAAGAGGCTTTGTTTGCATAGTTGCAATTTCCTTGAAACTTGTCAGAACTAAGTTGTAGCTGGCCAGTGAGAATGGGCAAGAGTCAAAATATGGTGTGACACCAAGAAAAAAGATCTCAGATTGTGTAGGTTCAAAGTCAGGAAAGTGCTGTGACAGCCTGGCAGTGATTCACATATTTTGGGAGTGCTTATACTACATGTCCTGTTCCCAAGTAGAAGACACTGCTCTTTTGTACATCTTTCAGCCTTGTGCAATCAGTCCATCTTCATTAAAGATGAAGAAAATGAGAGGGATACTAACAGATTGAAATTCCATGGGGTTTTAGGGTTGAACCTCTGTCTGCTGAAGTCAGAGGCAGCTTTGCCATTAGCCAGGGTATTTAGTCACTGTGAAGTCTAACAGAGTGCATAGCCTGGAGTCATCTGAAAGGGCAATCTGCAAATGTCAAACAAGGTTCAACTGGCATCCCTTGTGCATTTTATTGAGAGTAACTAGGTTTTGGACAAGAGAAGACATATTTTAGAAATCTATTCATAGGTGAAGTACTTTGGAAATTCATCTAAAGGTTCCTAGTGCTCGGACTTTGAGAGCTACAGGAGTCTTTAAAAGGACTGGCTTCTACAAAGGGGACTTTTTAATGTACTGTACATTGAGGTTTGGAGATAGTTTTAGATTTGGGCCATCCTTTCAGCCACTGATATAAACTATGCTACAAACTTTAAACCACACCGGGGAAAAAACTAAGGTCTTTGATGTTGTACCAAGATCCTCTGGTGCCACAGAGCCACCAGTGACCACTGTGATGGTGAGCCTGGCACCCGGCCTGTCAGCTTTATCCTGGCTGTCTCCTTTCTGATGTGTTTGCCCCATATTTGAACTCTGTGTAAGTTGACTCAGGGGATCCTAGATTCTCAGCTCTGGAGCCCACAATAGCAGAAAGGAGGCTCTTGACTTTTGGCTCCCTTTGTCCAGGACAGGCAAATATTTACGAAGTGCATGGGGGAGAGTTCATACACAATTTGTTGGCATTACATCAATACTGATTTATTCTCTTGTGTATTTTAGAAGTTTAATTAACATGGGCTTTGCAATCTGTACTGGAAAGTAAATAGCAGGCACATCCTTATTTACTTGACAGAAGAGTAACACTTCTTCAGAAGATAGGAAAGCTTTTCCTAGTGCAGGCCACTCTATTCCCCAGTACCCTAGAGGCCATTCCACAGTGCACACGCTTCTTCAATCCCCTGTAAGCCCAAATATCAGGCTTAGGGGAGACTTAAGTGCTGTGCAGATCCTGTGGTGAGGTTTTGCAGAGGGGGTGGGTTTCATCTTAGCATCTGAACACTGTACAAACAAGCAGGCAGATTCCAGAACAAAGGTGATTGACCCCATCAGTTTGGCTGTTGTGCAGAGCCATTTATGGGAAACATATCAGATGCACAGGCTGCTGCTGCTGTCTTGACTTTATCATGTTAGCAATCAAAAATATCCAACATGAGCAAAATATCCACAACTGAACAGTTTTCATTTGGAAGGACTTATTGGCTGAGAACTTGGACGTCCGCTGCATTATAAATCTCAGCCGGCAGCATTTTATAATAGGAGTCCTGATATAACCTTTAGCTGAGATTCACAGATGGCAACCATGTGAGAAGGCTACTGTGCTTTTGATGCCATCTGCATTGTAATCACCCCCATAAAAAAGTGACTTATCTTGTCAGTGATACATCAATCTCTGATGTCTGATCCATGAAGTCTGGTTCTGGAGACGTGCAGATAATTTACACATGAGATTTTCATTGCAGAGTCCAAGGTTCAGGCTGATCAGTTGTGAAAAGTCACTGCCAGTGGTGGGAGCTGTAGTTAGAGGTAAGAAATCAAGCTTTACTAGAGCTGTTAGACCTGTGAATGCTTTCACACGTTTAACGTTTAACCATCTGAACAATGAATCCTCATTAGCTTCCCTGGAATCGCCTGCATGCTCTGGGGGCCAGTTATAGGTGTACATGTCTTCAAAGCTTGGGCTTAGGTGGAAAAGGAGAAAAGCTCTGCTTTGGGAGAGACCCTTCCAGCATGATCATATCCTAGCTCACTGAGAAGATCTTTTCTCCCTAGATTACATCCTTCAATCTACTGCAGACATTCTTATGCTTCCCCTGGTCCTTTTGGTGCAGCATCTCACATCTGGGATAACAATGATGTGGTACTCCCTGTTGTCCAAGAGAAGCTTTCATCCTTTCATAAGCAGCACAGCCACTAACTTCACTATTAACATAACATTTACAACAGGCTTAACAGCAGGGACCAGATTTCTCATTGGTGGTTAGCCCTGTTGGGCTGAACTGAATGCAACAGTCAAAATTCTCTTACTTTTCTCAATATTTCTCCTGTTTGCGTGTAACTGACCTTTCCCACTCCTTCATTCCTATTCCTATTCCTATTTTGTTCTTCAAATATCATTTACATGATGTCTGATGTGAGCTAAGTGCTATAGAAATGCTCCTGATGGCTGCTCTGGTCAAATTTGCCAACTCTAAGGTGTCCAATTACTAAATGCTCTTCTAACACCCAGATACAATGAGTATTTTTTCAGGTTGTCATTATAGAGAGGTAGACTAGATGTATATTTTTTCCAAGGTTATGCAAGAATAGGCATAATATTTGATAATTGTCCCTCATCTCCCTGTACTAGGTTACTGCTCTGCTGCTGTGCATAGGTTGTTGCTGGTTTGTTTGTAGTCATCACCCACACTTTGATACAGAAATTGCAGCGGGTGATGTTTTTTCTCTAGACCTCTTTATAACTCATCTGCCTCCTGATTTTTCTCTATCTATTGAAATTTCACACATTCTGGGGGGCTGGTGGCCCAGATGTTTTCATGACAATAGTGTCTTTATCATCAGGATTTCATAATTAGGCAATTATTTTTTTTACAATACAGTCATTTCAAGATTTTGGTGTAATAAGCAGTTAGATATTATAATCTGCTAGAAATGCATTTTTGTGTAAGTATGGATTAGAATAGATTTTAATTTTACAATTTCAGAGCTCTAAATTAGACATTGTAGTAAAGAAAAATGACTTTCTATGTCTATTAGAGCATTTACTTTTGTGTTGTGCTTGTGCCAGCTAGAGTGAAATACTTCCATATGTTTTTCATCTTAGGTTAAGTTATAACTGCTGGTAAAAGAGATGGTGGAAGAATGGTTTGTGATGATGTAAGAAAATGTAGCTAGAATTTTTAAGATACTGCAGTGCCCTGTCCCCTCCTGCTCTGAAATAAGGAGGTCAAAGTGTCAACAGAAATAAAATCCTAGTCAGTTTGAGCCAGCTGGAAGATGAAATAACTTCAAGACATTTTGTTCTGATTACTTCAACCACTTATTTTCACATGTAGCTGAAATGTTCAACTAAAAGTTATTTCATTTCTACCTTTTCCTATTTTGTGTGTGTTTCAGCTGCGAGATGCACTGGAAGCAAGTGCCTGCAGAAATGGGCATATTCCAGTAAAGGATCATTTCCCATCATTTCCCTAAAGAGCACCCTCTGTAATTTCTCTCACTCTGGCTTCCTACTCTTACTAATTTTCCCTGATGTTCAGTAAAATATTCATCCTTTCAAATGTTAAGACTGGCTTTAGTTTTTCAATTTATCTTTTGCTTCTTAATGGCTAGTATTGAACACTGATTTCTGAGGATGTTCACAGAGGCAGATACAGTTTCAGACAACATTGGATGAGTATAATTTTCTGATTCTGTGCTTTTGTTATTTCTAATAGAAATCTGCCTGAAAACTTTATTCCAAGTCCATCTCTGCTTGTGTTTTGATAGGAAAACTCCTGACGGCTTTAGCTAAACAAAATGCTTTGAAGATGTGGCCTCAAGTTGCACCAGGGGAGGTTTCGATTGGATATTAGGAAGAAATTCTTTGCTGAAAGAGTGGTCAGGCACTGGAACAGGCTGCCCAGGGCAGCGGTGGAGTCACCATCCCTGGGGGTGTTCAAAAAATGAGTAGATGTGGCGCTTCGAGACATGGTCTGGGGGTCAGGGAGACGTTGGACGAAGGTTGGACTTGGTGATCCTAGAGGTCTTTTCCAAGCTTAATGATTCTATGATTCTGTGTAGACAATGTTTTGCTGAACTGGGTTACATTAAGCTCTCTCTGGTCCTGCAATGCCAGGGCTTTGCTGAGATGCCCTGGCACTCATGGAACTCTTGCAATGATGGTTTCTTTTGTTGGGCTTCTGTGTAGTTTTCCACTCATGCCTTCTGCCACAGCCTGCCAAGGGCTTCTCTCTATCTCTCCACCAGCACAAGTGAAATGTAGGCTACCAAAACACCCAGCAAGTCTTCTTGTTCCTTTCTGCTTTAGCATTGATGCAATGATCCAGCTCTCCTCTTTTGCTCTGTCAGAACAGCATTGGTATAACTGGCTTTTTTTTTTTGCCCCTGGAAGTCCCAGGAATACGATGTGAAAATAGATGATCCACATGCTGAGACAGATACTAACTGTGCAGCTGGTGTTTGTTGCCTGGCCCATTTGGGGACAGCAGGTATTCAGAATGGACACTCTCTGGATGATGAGTGCCACAGCTTACAGCTTTTCATATCTGCAGGCTGCCAGCACTGTATCCAAGTGCATTTCAACCATGATGCCACTTTTGTAATTAAAAAAAACGAAGAAAAATTATAACGAAGATGCAGGAGAACATTCCAGTACCTCAGGAGTTGCCCTGGAGTAAAGGGATGCTGCATATCCTTGACAATACATCTTTTCCCACCATAGTTAGCAGGTCCCCAAGGTTCTTCACTAACTTGAACAGAAGTGGCAAAGTGTACGAGCACAGGTTCAGCTTGGCTGCTTCTTGGATTGAAGGGAAGCCTGAGGCAGGAAAGAAATCTGGGAGAGCAAAAAGGGGCAGAGGAAGGCAGATTCCATCCCAAATCTGGAGGGTGTTGATGGCTGTTGCTTTTGCCCTGCTGAAGGGAGAACAAGCATAGGAAGCTATCACAAGAGAGCAGTTTTTGGTAGCCACAGAGGTCTATAAGTCTTCCCTGCTTTTAAAGACTGAGCTATGTGGTCTTGTGAATACCACAACAGGTCATGAGGAGGAAGCTGGAGTGAAAATAGCTAAAGCAGCACCATGGAGGTAAAACAGGTCTCCTTAATGAAGTGTTCCTTTGGACAATTTCTTTACCCGTGGCTGTGATGCTGATGGTGGCACTGGTGCTGTAGACAAAATTTGAGGTTGCTGTGTGTGTCAGCACGACAGAGTCCCAGGTCCCACTGTGCCTCATGGAGCATGCATGTTCAGACGGTGGCTTTCAATGACTTGAGGTTAAAAACCACTCTCCGTATTCCTGTCTAACCTACAATGGCTTTTGTGGCCAGAATGCAGCAAATGATGACCACATCCCATCTAACCCTTCCCAGCCAGACCCACTATTTGCCTCTAAGAAGTTAAGTAAGAGGTGACGTCGCAGTCTGAGCTAGGGGTGGCTTTCATGTTACGTGGTGCTCAAAAAGTAGGTTACTGGGTCAGGAACAGCAAGTTCTGACTGTTTGCCAGATCGGCCTTTTTTTTTTCTCCCCACAATGTTTATAGTGCTGTGACCTGCCAGGCTGAAGTGAGACTAAAATGAAGGCAAGCAGGGCTTTAAAACAGTGAGATGGGTTGGATTGAACTTGTCCTTCTGTACTTGCATCAGATTATCGGCTTGCAGGATGCTTGCTCGATGGTGCCTTCCTTTGCTGAAACGAAAAGTAAAGCTAATTGGAATCCAGTTGCTAGGAAAAACAAATCTGTCCTTCTTAAAAGATTAGCTTGAAGTCAAAAAAATTCTAAACTCACTGGAGTGTGCATAGACTTGGGATCGCTCAGAATTCAGTACAGGGAGAATTTGCTCCCAGATCCAGCAATATGATAGAGAAGATCTCTTGGGACATCTGCAAAATTTGAATCGAGCTCAGAACAGTGGATTTTGGAATAAAAGAGTTTTGATTCAGGCTCTGATCTCTTTGAAATGCTCCCCAGCTGCTTGAGGTGCTTTGTTCAAAAATGATTCCTACCCCAGCAAGAGTTCTGTCATTTTAAGCCTCTGCAGATCCAGAGCATGTTGGTGCTACTGGGCATGTGGATGGAGGGCAGGATCGGATCCCTGAAGGAGACCAAGGTGCCAGGCTGAGGGTGAACATGAGGAACACAATTGCAGCTGTCTTCCCAGTGAGAGCACAGAAGCAGTAGGATTATGGTTGGACTCAGTGATTTTAAAGGTCTTTTCCAATCTAAACCATTCTATGAGGCAAAGCTGAGTCACGTTGCACATGGGTTTGAACCTACCTTGAGCATCAGGCCCTGTGGTCCCTCGTGTGCTGTGATGGCAGCCTGGGAGCTTGTCCCAGTGCACAAAGGCAGCAGCAGCAGCTGCTTCATCCCCAGGGCTGGCAAGAGCCCTTTCTGGCCCAAGGTCACATCCAGCCACCAGCATGCAGCTGGACTGCCCCAGCCTTGCAGTTGGGCATAGAATGTGATATCCAAAGGGAAATTCCTTTGGTGTTGGAGGTGAGCATTCCCCTTGATCAGTGCCTTTGTGCCCAGATTCCTGCAGCCTCATCCTTCAGCCCTTCTTCCTCTGGTTAAGTGCAAAAAGTGTGGTACCCAAGAGTGGGGATGGCTGGCTTGGCTTCAAAGACTTGAATAATCTCACCAATATAAATATTACTCGAAGCAAAGCCTCAGAATATGTTCAGTGGCTCGCTGCCAAAGCTGACTTAAGAGGAAACTATGTGGGCCATTCAGCCAAGTGATTCATCGAGTTTTCAGTGCTTCTGAAAATTCATCTAAAAGAAATTAAAGAAAAAAGAAAAAAGACAGGATTTGAAGAAAGATTGCACCTTGCAAAATCTCTCTTAAATCACAGAGAGCAAGCTCTGCCAGACCAGATGTAGCAGGGCAGAGAAAGAACAGTCTCACTTAATGCTCCTCAGCAAGCTCAAATGGCATCTAATCACACCGCATCAGCAGCACACCCAGCAAATGGCTCATGCTGCCCACAAAGGCCACCTCAGCACTGGGGTTTTCACATGCCTCTTCATGTTTCTTGCCCACAACTTGAAAATATTTGACTTTCTGCAAGTGGAGGAAAAATCTGTTGCTCAAAGAAGGGCGAGGTGTGTAACACAGCTAATAAACCCACCATTTTCTCTATTTCGAAGTAAGGATCAGCTCATTTTCTTGCTGTGTAATGAAATGCAAGTCAAACTACAGCATCTCTTAGAAGACGTGTATAGTCAACCTCGGAGTTGCAAAGGTTCCCCACCAGCAACAGCTCAGCAGGGCCTCGGTTATCATCACTGACTTACAGTTCCCTCTCTGCTGGTAATCAGTTCAGTAACTACCAAAGAATATGTTAAGCCTCACCCTGAAGACCTCAGTCCTGTGAGGTGCTGCGTGCTTGGTGTGGGAGCGGCGATACAAGAGCAGCAAGGAGGTGAAGAGCTCACCCCCTGCATGCCCCCTTCTTTCTTAGAGGGCTGGAGCAGATCCTTAGCTGATAAAAATAGACATGGCTCTGTTGCCTTCAGAGGAGCTACGCTGATGTACGATGGATCAGAATCTGACCAGACATCTATTTAGAAGCAAAAGCTCTAAAGCTGTAAGGAGAAGCATGCACTCGAGATGCAAAATATCCACTATTAGTTTGTTTCTTAGGGGATTGTGTTGGTGCTAACTTGGCCTGGAAGTTGACCTGTATGGAAATCTGTGTCTTTCTCATGGGCACCAAGTCATTAGTGAGTTTGCCGTCACTGCTCAGCTCAGTCCTACCTTCGTCCTTCCCATTGCAGGGTTAGCAGAGGATGTGATGGTCTGTTGGTTAGAGAGTGATGCCACATCACACGTGCTCACTACTTCTTCTGCCCTTGCACTGCTTTGTTGGGTGATGTTATGCAAAGCCTGTAGCTGTGCTTGGCCTTGATTTGTCTCTGCAAAACACTGACGACAGCGCTATCTGAGTGCTTCTACCTAGGCTTTTTTGGGTGGAAAGTGACATAAAAGAGCAGCAATCTGTGTCTCTTCTTCCTCCCTGCTGCACAAATAGCTCTCCAGCCCAGCTTTGTCACTCCAACAGCTGGAGCATGAAAGTAAAAATATCAAAGCTTGATAGAATGATTCTGCTTTGGAACTCGCAAACCATTGTTATGGCAAAGGAATGCCCTAATAATACTCTGCTTCCAGTCAAAGAAGGTACATCTACCCTCTGTGCGTGGGATTCTGACCTATGAATCTAGTTACACTTAATAAGATGTAACAGTTGCTCAGGGGACTGATAATAGGATATAGAGTCCTTTATCTCTGTGTCACGCGTTGAAATCCAGACCAGGCCATTAGCAATTAAAACATCTTATTACCATCTGATGTCTGTCCAGTGGCCTGTGCAAACTGAGGCTCAGCTCAGCAGCCAGTGCATAAACTTTTGGGGTTTCCGGTTGTTGGGCTTTTTTCTCTTTTTTTTTTTTCCTTTTGAGGAGGGGAAGTGTGTTTTGCAATCCCATCCCTACCTTCATTAGCACCATGGCCAGCTGTTTGTAGGCAGGCAAGCAGCCAGGCAGACATGGGGCCGTGGCGTTTTCTTTCCCTAAAGATGTTTTTCCAAATCAAAGCTGAAGTATGTTAGAGCAAGGTCCTTGGGAGAGCAGCCAGTGCTGGCTCTGCTCACACTGGGTTTGTTTTGAGACTAAATACACAGTTGTGTTCTCTTGGCTTCTTCATACAGCAGCTATTTAGGAATATAAAAATAGTAGCCTGTAAAGAATGATGCATGGGTTTCCTCTCTTTCTGTCTCTCACAGGAAAAAATACCTCAAATATTTATTTTCAATAATTATTTGAAAAATTTAAGAGAACGAAGAAAACCTTTACTTACTGCTGCAATTTCGTTCAGACATAGACATGTTTGTATTCCATTAATTATGGTGAGGCTTTGCACTATATATATCTTTCCTGTTCATTTATACCTGGTATATTTTATTTTCCACCTGAAAACACCCGATGAGTGTGAAAGGTCCCATAGTTACCATCCACCCTGACAAGGGCTGTGTGAAAGGAAGCGTTTCTTTTTCTGTCATTAAAACAAGGCCACAGTAAGGTTCGCACACAGATGTTTGTGTTTGAGAGAGTTTTATAGCAGCAAAGACCTTTGTTATCAATGGCTGGTCAAGCACAGAATTCAAATTCCCTGCAAGCTGAACCTGGGTCTGTGACTTGCAGCTGTGGTTTGAGCAATCCCTCTCCGAACCAAGGCTTCTCAGGGGCCAGGCAGCTCCTTCTTTGTGGCCACGTGCCACCAACTGAATCTGGCTGGTTCCTCTGATGGGAACATCAAGGAGGATTCATGGCTACCTTTCCTTGTAGAACTGGGACCCAAACACCGACCCTCCCCAGGCCATGGCCGCCAGGGAGTCAGCCTCCTGCTGTGGTCCTCACCCAGCTCCGGAGGAAGGTCCCACCTCCCACGCCTCCAGGCTCCTGTGAAACTTCACTGGTTTTGGAGAAAAATGGAAAGAGGGGAAGGAGAGGACACAACTGGACCCCAATTGCCTGGGATATGTTAGCAGAAACTACTGCTTCCAAGCAGCTCTTGAGCAATGTCTTCCCGGGTGGAGGTCTCAATCCTGGGAGATTAAAAGCATGGCACAGCAGTCACTGCAGTCCACAGCTACTTAGATTGTTACCTTTTTGTCACCTCAAGATTTCAAATTTTGTCCCAAAACCTTTGTCTTCATGAGATCCAGGCTGGACACGAGCTGGAGATTTCTCCCTTTCCCAGGCATATATAATACAGTGTGATGTTCCAAAAATTGACAAGTGTTTTCCTTCTGTGTTTGTAAGGGGGACCCCTGTGATACCAAAGGAAGGCAACAGGTAATACAGCCTCCCTAAGTTTGTAGAGGACAGTTTCTAACAAATTCCTTTGGATCATCTCTTTATGTAAGCACTGTCCTGATGTACCTGCCCTGAGCTTCCAGATTCAGGGAGAAAGATTAGCTCACATGCAGCACGGTGACTGCTGGAGCTACGTGAGCTGTTCTTACGTGATCAAACCCCACCTTAGATTCCCAGAAGGAATAATGGAGCCACTCAGGAACTTCTGCAGGGATCAAGGTTGAGTCCAGCCTTGCTTAGTAGCTCAATGGTGGCCACACCAAATCTGTGCAGCTTCTATGCCAAGCACCTTAGCTGTCTTTGTACTGCACTTCCTCACTGGTCCTACTCCACCTCTGTCATCTACTCCCCAAGACACTACACCTGAAGTAGTTAAATTCTGTCACAAGACCAAGTTGAGCTTGATCCAAAGATCCCAGAAATATGTCAGCTCTGTTGCCTCCATCATCATGGCATGGCTAATCCGAGACTTCGACCAACTGCCTGCAGGTACCTGAGACGATGCTGCTGAGCGATGCTCCTGGTGACAGGAATGGTGCTGGTGGTCCTTGTTGTTCAGAGCCCAGAGATGTCAGTGGTCCCACTACATCCATTTCCTCTCTGGTGATTGAAGTGAGAGTCAGCTAACGCCTGGAAGAGCTGTTCATGGCATGGGAGGTGGTTTGCAGAGTTTACTTCAGACTACAATTAATATATCTGCAGGGAGAATTCCTCACAGAATGTTTTTGTTTCAGATTTTGGAACATGCCAAAGGCGAAGAGATTGAGAATCTCAACTTTGAATGAACTGGAGAATTGAACTTTCTTCCTTTCTGGGTTTGCTGTCCACCCATCCATACAGACAATTCTAAGACTGCTCTTGTGTTTTTTCATTTTTGTGTTTAATAGTCTGGGCTGATGATGATGGAGATGCCATTAAGATAAGCACCTGTACTGTACACAGAAGGATCACAAGCATCCTCTTGGATGCCCTTAATAAAATGTTCAGCTCTTTTTAAAGATGGAAGAGGACTGCAGCACAGATCAGATCATAAGATCCTCATCAGCCCTTGGCCTGCTCACCTCTCTGCAGCCCCCCCAGGTGCTCGTCAGTACTACTCCGGATGAATGAAGTGGACAAAGCCAAGCTTGAACATTAGCAACGTTCTCTTAATTGCACCAAAATAGGTATTTGTTTTCTTCTTATGAATAGAAAGTGATCAAGCCAAATGAATTCTAGAGTAGGCTTTTCTGTCCACCACAGGGAGTGATTAACCTTTTAAATACTAGACTCATAGAAGAGTCCATCTCCATGCCTGTTGCTTTTGGCTATTTAATTGTATTTATATTTCATCTGAAATTATAGAAACCTCTTTCATTTTTCTGCTGCCTCTCACCCCCTTCAGCTTTCTGTAACATGGTAACGAGGTTTGAAATGGGGTTGGTGTTGCAGGGGAGATGTTCAGAGGAGACAGTGTGGCTTTGGGGCAGCAGATGCTGCACGTGGGCACTCAGCTTTTGGAGCCATGGCCAAGCCAATGTGCAGCAGCTCAGGGCTTCCTGGGTTGAGGGGCTCTGACCACCTGTGGGATTTGTTGGCTGAGGAAGGGCTGTTCATTCCAGCCCCATGGCTGAATCCCAGTAGGAATAATTGTGCAGTGACTGCCTAAAGTGCTCCCTGTGATTTTGATGGGAGAACTGCTCTCCTGCACCTCCTGTCCTAGGCTGGTTGATTGTGCCCTTCTTTTGCCATTTCACTGCTGCCTTTTACCCAGGCTTGGCTGGACTTCACCAAGCCACGTGTAGCTGTCTGTCCATCTGGATTTTTCATTGCACTCCAGGTCTCCCTCAGCTGAAAGGTCTTGTTTCACTCTTGTAGGAAATTATTTAATTCCTTCATCTTCTGTGGCTTGAGGTTTTCCATAGGCAGGACACTTGCTGATGCTTCTCTGACACAAGCAGCCAGGGGCTACTTAACTACCCACATCTCTCTAAAAATAGAAGTTCATGGCTCCAAAGTACTTAGAGACATTTTTGTTAGTGTATACAGTGAGCTTTCTCCCAGCTATCCCAGCCTATTAATAACAGCTCCCAAGCCTTTGGTTTGCCTAAGCCTTTAGGAAAATTCACTTTTTCCAGACAGGAGCTGTTGGTATTTCTGTACTCTGAGATCAGAGCTCAAACACTGGGTGATGGAGAGGGGGGTGTATGGTTCATGCACCCATTTCTTTCCTTCCTGTAGCTGGCTCTACCCCAAGGAGCACAAAAGCATGGAGTGGGCTATGTCTTTTACTAAGAACTGGCCACAGAGAGGAGGACAGGCAAGAATCAAAAGATTCAGGTATACATTAAAGTGTAGGAAATGGCAGGGAGGGGAAAAAATAACAGAAAGAAGATAAGGAAAAAAGGTGCCTTTTTGGTGTGAAGGGATTAGCTGAGAGTCAGCTTTCAGATGCCTTTTAAATAAGTCATTCTCCTGGAAAATATGGATCCTGATCAATTATGAAACCCTCAGGGATTGCTGAGGTCAGAGCTCCCCTGGTTAAGGGGACAAACAAGACTGAGCAGTGGTAATGTTTGCAAATGGGTTTCTTACTTAGTGAGAAATGCAACCAAAAGATTTTGTGGAGAGTTGCTTTAGGTTTCAAGTGAAAATGTTCTTTTGTTATTTGTACATGTGCCGCATGAAAAACTAAAGGTTTTTTGAGGCTGGATAATGAGGTTTACCTTGGATGGTTAATACAAATAACCACACATAGATGATGTTGAGAGGACCAGGTCCACAGTGGATATGATTTGCACAGATACCAGCTTCACGTGGGCAAGGCACTGTCCTGAGCATCCTTCTGCCTCATGGTGTGTAGGTGCTACCTGTGGGTGATTTCTCCCTTTTACCTTTCTGTGAGGCTCAGGCCCTGAACAGCAGAAGTTTTCATTTTCTTGTTCTCCTGACAGTTTCCTCTACATCCTTCATTAACATCTGCAGCAACCCAGCCCTGAGGTGTTTGCAGCCTGCAAGGTGCAACTCCTCTGTGCAGAGCAGCACTCCCTGCCCCTCTGGCCTGCCTTAATTCTCTGCTAAAGACCCTTCTGCTAGAAAGGTTTAATTGACACACAAGCTGATTCCTGATGAACTCTGGAAAAGCTGCTCTATCCATTTGTGTCAAAGTTGTGACTCAGCCTGTGCTCTGGCTCTGCAGTCCTGATGCTTATTTGCATTTTTCTGTACATGAATATTTCCATTTCCACACATTAATCTTTCTTTGTTAAGACTCTCCCCCACACTGAACAGACAGGAGGCACAGATGGCTTGATGCAGGTTTGCTTTTTTTACTCTTTAATTTCTACAGTTCATTGAACAGCAGCAATGTTTAAGTTGCATAAACCTTAAATATCTTTTCTTTTCAATGGAAATCACACTTGCTTAGCCCAGCCCTCCACTAATTGCCTTGTATTCAAGAACATTTCAAATTTATTTTCCAGTGTAGCATTTGGTTGTGCTGAGAAAGGGAAGGACTTCGCACACAAGTCTACGAGGCTGGATGGGATCCACCCAAGGGTACTGAGGGAGTTGGTGGAAGTGCTCACCAAGCCACTTTCCATCATTTATCAGCAGTCCTGGCTAACCAGGGAGGTTCCTGTTGACTGGAAGTTAGCAAATGTGACACCCATCTACCCGAAGGGCTGGAAGGAGGATCTGGAGAACTACAGGCCTGTCAGTTTGACCTCACTGCCAGGTAAGCTTGTGGAGCAGATAATCCTAAAGGTCTCTTCCAACCAAAACAATTCTGTAATTCCATGGTTCTATGGAAATAATCTCAGGCTGGTTGGAAAAGGGAAGATTATTTGTTTCCCCTGGGGATAATTTTAGGACATCCTTTGGAAGTCCTGTCTCCTTGGCACTTATTTGGACAGGCTTCACCAGAGATTAGCTTCAGTGCCTGCTACAAATGCTGTGTTTCAGACTTTTAATGGTTGGTCGATGGAGATACTTCAGGTACCTGTGTACTATAGGTGAACACCTAAATTAGTATACGGAATATATGCTTTGAGTGTATCCCTTCTCTTTGTTGCTGAGCAGCAAGGTGAGAAGATGCACTCTTGGGTTATGATGATCCTCTTGTACTCAGGACAGCAGGTGCCCAGAGCAGCACCACATTCTGGATCCAGCCCAGTGCCCCAGTTAGGATCCCTTTGCAGCTTCCCTGGGCCCTCACTGCAAGGTGGCCACAGTCAAGAGGGGAGGCAACCTGGCTGCTTGTACTTGCCCACTGAGGGATGGACCATCTCCTCCATTTCAAACCCAAATCTTGGCTCAGCCACATGCTGCTCACCAGCTGGGGCAGCGTGTTTCAGAGATGGACCCAGTGTTTTGAATGCTGCTGAATTCCTTGTGAAAAGTTACAGAGTAGAGTTAAAAATTCCCCGTGTGCTTTATTGCTTCCCCGGTTGCAGGTTTCTCCCTGCACCTGGCACTCGAGCACTGTGGCAGTGACATTGTTCTTGGGTGGGGTGGGTGTTTGGGACTGCTCTTGACAGTGCTCCTCCTGTAGTACCCCCTATGGCCCCACTCCCCCCTCGCTGAGGTGCCAGGAGTAATTGGGACTGCTCCATTATAGTTTTAAAAGCTAGTTAGAGGCCTGATTTATAAAATGCAGATCTGTCACACTAACAATGTAGATTTTTAATGTACTCAAGCTTTAAAATCCTGTGTTTTGACTTTCTCCAAGGTTTTCTTTTTGGTACCTCAATTGCAGTGCTCCCTACTGGGACTTATTTAAGGGGGAGAAAGGACATGATGTACTTAAAAGTGTAAGTGATGTATGTTTATTCCCCTGAACTGAATAAGTGGCAAACCCAGAGGGTGAATAAGATAAGCTCATCAACTAGGTACTCTTAACTTTCTTTTCAGCAATTAAGATGAGGTTTGTAGCTCCCTGTCAGTTCTGCCATATAATAATACTGGGTAGTCATTTAGCTTTTATCCTAATAGCAGAGAGTGAAGGCACTTATGCCAGCTCTGAAACACAGAGCCCATTAAAATGGGATTGCAGGTGATTAATATCAATTGTTGCATTTTCTATTTGTATTCAAAAATAGCCAGCTTAATTATACGGGTCAAATTCAAACCCGTTCCACTGAAGTCATTAAGTCCAAGTTTACACACCCTTATAGACATGAAATCAGTTTCTCTCCAAAGTGTTCTCGGAAAGCTGACACAAGTTTCTTGTTTCTAGATGAGTTTGCTTACATTCAGAAGAACTTTTTTACATATACAGAGAAAGAGAGAGAAGGAAGAAGAGTTCCTCTTTCCTACCTCACAGCCCCAAGAGGCTGGGTGAGATGGGTGCCCAGAGCCAGACACAGCCACAGTACATGGGATGTGTCAGGATGCAGAGAGACATGGGTACTGGACCCTGGCATGGTCTGAGATCGTGATGCAGGTCCCAGTGCATGGTTGATCAGTCCCTCCATGCCAGTCATAGGAGCCAGTATGACGTGCTGCCCACTGCTGCCATCTCCAGCTCTGCAAAGAGCTTTCATGAGAAACTGGCTGCTTTTTAACCACTGCCTAGTCCTCTGGTCACAGCAGGGCTGCTCAGGCTCAATCCTTTCTTCCATTCACCCTCATCTTGGCTGTTGTGGCACGGTCTGTCAGCTTGAACTCTGCTTGTACCTTTTCCCTTCTGAGTTTAGAGATCCATGTTCTGGCACATCTCCTTGAACAGCTCCAGCCAAGTGTGAAGGGAGCCCCGGTGCTGCTCCACAGTGCTGCAGTGCCCAGGGATTCCCTGCAGCAGGCGTGACCCTGCAGCTTCCCACACACCTGGCTTTGCACCAAGGCTCAATTTACCCTTTCATTAAGCATTGGGGTCTGTCTGCAGCTCGAGGATGCTGACTGCATGTAATCTAGTCTTGGCTGAGACGTGATAAACTTCTGTCCTTCTCAACTGGTTTGTAACTGGTGACTGAAGTCTATACTCCTTTCTGACCAGTTTGCAGGAGATTGGTTTTTCCACATAGCAACCAGCTAATGGGCCCTCTTGTTCAGTTTTGATTTCAGTGCTGAAGGTTTCACATCAGTCCCTGGTTACAAGAAAGATAGTCATCATGCCCAGGGCCACATTTTCCCTTCTGCCTAGGCACAAACACATGAAATCCAGCCTCAGGGCATGAAGAAGGAGTGACAATGACCCCACAAAGCGTCTCTTCCTTTCATTCCCTGACTTGCTTCACTCACTCTGTGCAAGAGCAGTATAGGGGTTGCTGGGTGGAGGAGGCTGGCAGAAGAGACGGGAGCCATCAGGCACAGGAGGACCTTCCTCTGAACCTCCCTGCAGGAGGTTTAACTCAGAGCCCAGCAGTGACAACTCCAGTCCTTATAGCTCTCCTGCTGCTGGAATAACACAGGGTCATGGTTATAACTGAAAGGTTCCTATGGGTGGGCTGGGAGCCGATGCTGGCAGAGTTTGGTAGTCTCTTTCAAGACTGATTTCAGGATCAGCTGCCCTCTGAGAGCATGATGACACTCATCCAGCCTTCAGCTGGATTAGCCATCAAAATAATAACAGAAAAGGCTTACAAGGGTGCCGGTGGTGGCATAGTGATGCTCAGGAATGGCTTCAGCTTCCTTTTATGGCTCTGTGGGATATTTGGGTTGGTGTTTACCATCAGCAGCTGAGAAAGAGCTGCTGCATCTGGCTTTGCACTTCTTCCGTCTTCATGGTTGCAGGTAATAGCCACTTCTGCCCTTGTATAGCTCGCTGAGAATTTGATTAACAGATGACATATTTTGCTACCAAGCCATCAAAGGGAAAGGAAAATGAAGATATTAACATTGTTCTCACTTGTTGTCTCTATGGCAGTGAAGATAATACCTGGTCCATGCTGAAGCCCACACACTGCTTACTCCTTTTACCTACCTGCTTTAAGACCTGCCTCTACTTAGAAAAGACAGCCCAGATGAGGGAGAGAAGACAAACAATGATAAGACAAGGGGTAACGGGTACAAACTGGAACACAGGAGGTTCCACTTAAATATGAGAAGAAACTTCTTCTCAGTGAGGGTAATAGGACACTGGAACGGGCTGCCCAGGGAGGTTGTGGAGGCTCCTTCTCTGGAGATGTTTAAAACCCGCCTGGACGCCTTCCTGTGTAACCTCATCTAGGTGATCCTGCGCCAGCAGGGGGATTGGACTAGATGATCTTTTGAGGTCCCTGCCAATCCCTGACATTCTGTGATTCTGTGAAGACATGAATTGTCCTTCTGCTTGCTAAGGCCCAGGCAAGAGGCTTGTTTTCTGGTGAGGAATATTCAGATGGTATAAAGGTGCTGCTCCCAATAGTCTGCATGCAAATTCTTTTGAAAATTACTGGGCTTAAAAGTCCATGAACAAAATTCTCTCCTCACTTCGTTATTTATCTTCGTAATTTATGTTAGCTAAACAGAGAATTGTGGTTAGAAGCATACCTTACACACCAAAATCAAAAGAAATATGTGTAACCCAAAAAGGAAAGACCACAGCACAGCTGGGGCTGAATCCTGCTGTCCTTTCCTTTCCCAGTTGCATTTCTAAGTCCTGGGAAAAAAAAATGGACTATTCATTAGCTAGATTGCTTCTCCTTTTCTAAGAAGGCGATGCAGGAAAGTAAGATGTTCCTTCCTTTTCCAAATTACAGAAGCAAAAAATGCTATCTTTGTGCAAGCTGACTAGTAAAGTTTTGCAAGGCTGCTACTGTAAATACCACTTGAAAAGAGACTTGAAGCCATGGCCATATATATATATATTTACATATATATATATATACACACACACATACATATATATGTATTTCAAGTTCATTACAATTTCAGTATACAGCAGGTGCAATACACATTTCAAAATAAAATGTACCATCAAAGAACAATCGTGGGAGATGTGTGAAGATGAGGAAGTAAACCCATTCGCAATTGTTCTATTCCAGCAAGTGCTGGTACATTTTTAAGCTACTCACAAGCCTGTTAAATAACTGGCCATCTTTTAAGCTCAGGCACCCTGCGGTGTAGGAGGTGAATAATTCTCAGGGGGGATTTAACACAGTTATGTAAAATAATCTGAAGCCTTCCTGGTTGCTCCAGAAAGATTGTAATTGAGTGGGGTTGTGTTTTTTAATGTCTGTTATCATCAGTTGATTTTCCTTTGTAACAAACCAAAACAAAGGTCTTGTTCTCATTTGTTTGAGAAGCAGTTTCTGTTCCTCTTGTGAAGAGGAAGGGGGTTTGGACGTGCTGCTGAACGTGCTGCTGTGAGTCTGGGTATTTATGACACAGAATATCTTTTGAATAGTCATTTTTACCATCTGGTTAATCTTCCATCCTGCTGGAGTAGAGCGGTGCTATCACGCTGGGCTGGGTACAAAAGGTGCTGGGTGCTCACTAACCAGTGGTCACCCTGCGCAAAGGCTTTCAAGCAAAACCCTTGTGTTGGTTTTCAACCTTTCTGGTCGGGAGGTTGGCAATGGCTGGGCTTAATGTTGGGGAACCAAATTTTTCTCCATAGAAGCCCGTGATAAATAGTTTTTAAATCAAGCCTCTGGCATTCTAACACATATCTAGGGTGCTCACAGAGCACCACTTGTTACCCTGTGCACGCTGTGTCCTGTGCTGGCTGTTGAAGCGCTGCTCAATGGGCAGCAGGGTGAGGATGGGACCTCTGGCCCAAGCTGGACCTTCTCTACTTTGTTACCTTCTGGTTTAACCCATTTCTCTCCTCTCCCACAGCTATGTTTCTTCTGCTCCCATGTGTCTTCCTGCCCCCCACAGAACAAGTTTTCTTACATCATGGATAAAATAGTTTTTGTATTACCTGGCCCTGTCATGGGTTAAAAAGAAAATCCATTGATGCAGTGGGATTTTGGTGGTTGTTGTGCTGTTGCATTTGTCGCCACCCATGCTACACATCTGCAGACCCAGGAAGGAAACCCTCAGCTGGTGTTTAGCAAGCTCCTAGCCAAGGCAGATAAGTCACCGTGCTGGTGATGATCTCCCACAGCCACATGGTTAAAGCTCAATGGCAGGAGTGGAGGGAGCATTGTGGAATATATTAACTGGTACCCATTTTTTTTTTTTAGGAAGAGAGTGACATTTAGCAGGCCTAAAAATCAATGGTGCTGCCAGTTTTTATTCCACTATAACTAAAGCAGAACTTCTCACAGATGACTGTTTAGGGTCGTTCGGATACCCTGCAATATGTTCACATATTTTCCACTGCTGAATGAAAAGGAGAAAATGAGTGTGATGCATGTTGTAGGTGTCTGCCTTGCTTGCAGATGGTCTAGATTTCTGTGTAGCTGCTTCTCCATTACACAGGGCTTTCAGGTTTCACTATTGATTAGAGTGGTCGCTTTTCTAATTAAAAGAATTCCCAAGTCTAACTATTGACTTGGGCAGTAAATGTGCCGGGTTATTAAAGATAAGAGGCTTTAGTCAGAAAACATGTTACCCTCTCTTGCAAAAGAGGTCAGTGTAACTCGAGTAAAGGACTGTCCTAAAAATCAGAAAACAAGCAAAGGAAGCAAGAAAGCAGGAGCCAGGGAAATGGTGCTTATGTAATTATGGCAAAGCAAGTAGGACAGGGGAGAGACCGGGTGGCCGTGCCCGGCTGTTGCGGGCCCACTTCTCAGGGCAAAGTGTGACTGCACGTGTGCTCCATGTCCCTTCTGTACGGGGGTGATGTCACTCAGGAGGGGCTAAATGGTTGAAAAGAGAGCAAAGGGACTTGCCCATCATGAAATGACAGCAGTGACAAAGTGTCTTTCGATGGGATGAACTTTCACAGCGCTTCAGTGGACAGCTGCTTGTGGGGGGTCAAAGGGGGTTTTGAAGGTACACTTCAACCCTTTCTTTAAAATATTTCTTCTCAGCTCTTGGCACACACCCCTAAAATACTACAACCAGTGTAATATGCAATCATTTCTCTTATGGAAAGCAGAATTAGCTGCTATGTTGATGTCTCCTGGCAGCCACCCATGCCTTGTCCAGCATCTCTCCACAGTGAGAGATGGGCCCTGCCATGCAATTGTCATTAGAGGGCTGGAGCTGGAGTCTTTGAAGGAGCTTCTCCCCCTCCACTGCTCTAGAAATGAGCCTGCTCATTTAACCAGGAGTAAGCACTAAGCTCTTAAATAACTGAAGTCGAGGGAGATGAAACCTGCCCTGGGGAACCTGAATTCCTTAAGGTAACGCATAATTACCCCTGCTGGAAGTTGTTCTCACCTCTGGGCATAATAAGTCTTGTAGGTTGTTCTCAATGTGTAGCGGTAGTTACAGGATTTGCAACACTATTTGTATACTCACATCTATCACCTGGGGACGTAAAATTCCTGCTTATAGGTGTCAATAGACAGGCACACTGCTGGGCAAACAGATGAAGGGACATCAGCTACGGGGTTACAAACAGCCAGCCTTGGGCTGGTGCTGTCACTTGTAGCTCTGCTCGGTCTCAGGGCACATGGAGGCACTGGGCTCCTTTGGTGCTGAACAAACACAGAACAGAAAAGCAGCCAGGACCCGAGGGAGGGTCGAGCACAGGACAATGCAGGAGGCAGCAGGTAGGATGGGAGAAACGTAGGGTGACCAGGGGGTTTAGCCAGGGTGGCTCTGAAGGGCCATACTGAGCCTTTGTGGTGCAGCCTGCCTCTGAATTAGGCTCTTTCACAGTTGATGCCAGGATTGCTGACAGTCAGACTTTATCAACACACACACTTAGAGATCCATACCTGGAAGAAGCAAATGTATCTTTGGCCCTCCTCTTTTCATGTCATTAACTGGTCTCTTTTTTTCCATTCTCCACCTCAATTTTTTCAGTTTTCCTGTGCTTTTAGAGAGCTTTTCCTTACATCAGATGACTTTTTCCACTTCCTTGCATAAATTTTACCCTTGTTTCCAGTCCTGAAGTATTTATAGCTCAATGGCACACATAACCATTGGGCATACAGTAATTTCGCTTTGAATACTTTCCATATCTCTCCTGTGTGCTTTTCCACCCACACGTGTTCCATTGCCTTGTCCCGAAGGATGTCTTTATTCCTCCTTTATACTTTTGGTTTCTCTATTGTTTTTTTCATGCCTTTCTTCTTGATGGGTTGGGTGTTTTTGCACATCACACAGCTTGAAAAAATTTCCCCTTCAGACTCTTTCATTGAACCAAATCCTATTCATCTGATATGCACACTGACTGAAATTCAATCCTGACCAAGAGAGCAATCTACCTGCTGCAGAGAACCTATTTTTGAAGAATTTTTTGGCAAAAGCCTCAGATTGTCCTCCACAGAGGAATTAACTTCACCCACAGAGGAGCCCCACTGGTCACAGCACAGTCGTGACCTCTGGAGTTGTCATTGCATCTAGATATTTTTGTTGGCATTTTCTTTCCTATGGTATTTTTGCACCAAAGCAGAAAATTGAGATTCTATTTTTTTTTCTGAGATTGACATAGCTTTTTCTGATGAAAAAGCAAGAATAATGATGATTCAAATTGCGCAGTTATTTTCTCCCTGTTTTTATTTAGCCCTGTAAGGTAATACAAAGGGAATAGCTGCCTGTGGCAAAGACACAGCTCTCGTTTCAGTATGGACTGACACAGAGTCATGCCTCAAAGGACAAAGATGGGCAGGTAGGTTCACAGGATTGAAGGCACTGACTCTGAACAAGACTTTAAGAGTCACAGTTAAATAGCCACGGTGCTGCTGTTAGAAGGAATACAATCAGGGATATTAAGTTACATTACTTCTGTTATTTGGTGCTCATGGCAGTGCTGATGCAAACCTTCCTTTCATTCAAGAAGGGTGGTGAAAAGCTGCAGAGGACCAAGAGTGACAGAGGGACTGGAAGACACGTGTGTTGGTGAAAGGACTCCAAGACTTGCACCAGGCTGGCTTAAGAAAGAAAAGGTTTAGGGCTGGCTTGACTGCAGCTGATATTCCCAAGAAGGAACACATATCAGTAGGGAGTTCTTCTGCTTAGCAGATGAAGGCATAATGACATTCAATGGTTAGAAGGTGAAGATAGGAGAATTCCCAAAGCAATTCAATCTGCACAGTTCGTTGTGGTGTATCAGGGATCAGAACAGAACCTCACTTGTAGGGCAGTTCCAAGCC
This sequence comes from Brachypteracias leptosomus, assembly GCA_013401335.1. Taxonomy (NCBI): domain Eukaryota; kingdom Metazoa; phylum Chordata; class Aves; order Coraciiformes; family Brachypteraciidae; genus Brachypteracias; species Brachypteracias leptosomus. The sequence continues at coordinate 1,831,798 of VYZX01023784.1, read as the reverse complement.
CAGACAGACAGACTTCTTAAAATGCCAGTGGCTAGCCTGAAGGTGCTCCCAGCCATGGACATTGGGAGATTATCCTCATGTACCTTCATGTAAAAACATCTAGAGAGGCCAGCAGTCAAGTGCCACAGTAATTCACTAGTCTAACACTCTTTAGTGCTTGAGTACTAGTTCAGGCAGGAGTTAACCCAGACATCGTATGTGCTGCATTAATGCCCAGAGCCCTGAGGAGACGGCCAAGATAGATTTAGGTTCTAGGAGCAACATAGGAGCCTTTATAAATGCTGCAAAGAAATTTGACACTATTTGGCCTGATTTTGCAAAGATAAAGAGCACCAGGAATGAGCTTTCACTCATTTCACTCAAAATTTACTTCACATTTTTGAAAATCAAGCCATAACTAATTAACCCCTGCATGCCTATGTGCTTAATTATTATTTCCACTTTATTTGAGAGGAAAAGAGACACTTTAAGCTTCTCAAAACTTTTCAGCAAGTTTGTGGCATGATCAGAACTTGGAAGATCCTGAGTAATCTCCTCATCACTACTTCTTCCCCCTTTCTAATTAACTCAGCTTTTACTATCACCAGTACAACCTATTATATAACAGAGACCACATAAGCTACAGGAACAAACCCCAAGGAACACACCCAGCTGCATTCCTGTCCAGAGCTGCGACAAGCCAGCCAGGAGCACATCCTGCCTTTAATTATACTGAAGAAGTCTTGGTGATTTGGTGTCCTACATCAGTATTAGGAAGCTTGGGCATTGAATTGCTATAAATCAAGAGCTTTGCTGCTCTCACAACAAGCCCAGTGGGAGCCTGACTTTCTCAAAGAGCTTAATTAAAGAGTGCTTATTGTCAGCTCACCCCTGCAGCCCATTAGAGCTCCGCAGAGATTTCTGTTCTCCAACATCATTGTGAAAAGTGGGACAGCCCTTGCTTCTTAGGAAGCTCTGTGTTCATAATCACTTCCTCACATGTCCTGGTGATCTTAGAGTCATGTTGCAATTAGTTGGTGATAGGTGTGAACCGGGCATATCTGAATAACTGTTTATGGAGATCCTATTGACTAGACAGTTATTCAACACAGTCATAATTTTCCTCATAGCTAGTACTTTCTCTGGCTGTATCTCAGGGTGCTTGGAAAAGCAAGATTAATCTGTAACATTTCCACATCTCCAAAAAATGCCTATTATCTCTCCTCAGAAGTGCATACATGCCTGCCCTCTGATGAATGCAGCTCCTTGTGATTTACAGAATGAGAGGAACCCAGGTTCCCATGTCATGGAGGCCCTTCAAAAAGTTACTCACTTTTGGCTTGAAGTCCATGTCCTGGTAGAGTTGCACTGTGAGGTAGTTAAATGAGTTATTCAGACCATAACCTCTGCTAGTTGGGAGAACCAACTTGTTTTCTGTGTGCATAGGACTGGTGTACTTTGGCCCCCATCAGCCTCATCCATCTTGAACCAAGGATTTGTATGTCCTCCAATATTGATAAACAGCAGCCATCAGACATGGGGCTGCACAGCTAGAGCAGCAGGTAGACGAGAGCAGTGATGTTCTAGACCCGTACCTGTGCCATCCTTCTGTGGTGTTATCGCTTACAGGTGTGGAACAGAGAGGGTGGGGTTGTCACCTGGCTTTGACTTGCAGTGCAGCTCCCAGGCTTGTCCCACCCGCTCTCCCAGCCACGCTGTGTCATGCACGGTCAGCACCCACACGTGCCCCTGGAGTGCTGAGAAGGAGCTTTTACATTTGATTCAGAACGGGCACTTCTCTGCATTGCATGGGCACGAATGGCCACCTCCCTTTACCCTGGTCCTGGGTGGTGCTGCAGCAGGGCACGTTCCACTGCTCTGCCAGGGGATTGCACAACTGGCTCTGCTGGCTGGCCCACATCTCACAGGAGCTGAGAGGACTTGTTGATTCAGGTTTGTCCATTACTAAGTATTATTTACCAATGCGTTTATGGAGCCATCCTACTTCCAAATTCCAACCCAGAGAAGTCAGATGTTTGTAGGCTTCAGAAGAAATTTTGGACAGGAAAAATGAGAAGAACTCTCATGGGTCTAGAAGTTGTCCTTATTTTGCATGTTCTTCTTACAGCTTTCTCATTTTTCATTATTGCAGCAGCCATGAATCAATCTAGTACTAATTTTAATTAAACTCTGGGCACCTGTGGCAAATACAGCTGCCCTTACCAAAGACCTAATAAAGATTGGGGCCTTCTGGACATTAAAACCTAATTACTTTATTTCAGGCCCTTAGCCTGCTTTTGTTGTGCACTTGCTCCCACCTGATTAGAATGACCACAGTTAGGGTATAAAGGGAGGCTCACTGAAGAGATGATTTTGAATCAGCTCCTTCAGAACAAGTGGGTTTTGCAGTTGTGGACCCTCTCCTTACATGGAGACACCACCCAAGGAAACTTCCCAAGACTGAGTGAGCCCTCAGCACTACTCCCCCTGGAGAATGACTATTTCTTCTGGATGCATCCTTGAGTGAGCTCTCGCTCCCTTTCAGGTGAGACTTCTTCTTTCTGGGTACCATTGAGTGAGAGGTTTTCCCTTTTATGAATGACTATGTGTACATTTTGGTTCATCTTTCTAAAAAGAATATTTCTAAAGCTTAGGAATTATTTGTGTAGTAGTATGTTCCCACCTGACATCAAACTTGTCACTTACTTTGGTCTGTCAGAGTGCTGGGTTATTTTGGTTGCTGTAAATCTGCATTTTGGGTAGCTACTGCTGTCTGCTTCGTGGATGCCTCTGTGACACCAACTAAGTATGTCAAGGAGGTTAAGGAGCAAAGTGTAGGCTGTCATCCCATTCTGCCAGTGGCCATTCCCAGTGCAGAACTGACTTTAACAGAGCCATCTGATAGACAGAAAGCTCTTTGCAGCGATACCATGAGGAAAAGACTCCTCTGCCTTGTGTTCTTCACTCTTGCAGCAGTCTTTGTGACCACTGGTAGTTGTGGGTACTTGCATACTTCAGTGTATGGTTAAGGCAATCTACTGATTGCTTTAACCATGTGCATCTTCATTGCCTTCCTGATGTCTGCCTTCCCATGCAGGAAAAAGAGTTTGCAGGATCCTCATGGAGGAGTTCATCCTAGAGACCAAGTGGTCCTGGAAGGGAAGTTCTGTCTGTCAGCAAGTTATATGTTATAATATAGTTATATATTGTAATATGTAAAGCTGGCAATCACTTGCTTACACCGCATGGCTCACGTGGTGATTTGTCCAGAGTTCCCCACCCTGTGATGCCTTTTGTGCAGATACGGATCTGTCCAAACACAAATTCTTCAACTGCCTTTTGGCACAGGTGAAAAAACGATGCAAAGCCCAATATGCCCACACCTGGTCACTGGAGGGAGCAGAGGGGCTGCAGAACATCCTGTGTGATGCCTGCACACGTGCCTTAAATGCCTGTAAGATCAGGTGGCTTTCTGACATGAAGTAAACTGGTCGCATCCCTGCTGCTCTGTGTACAGCAGGTGCTGTGCCACGGTCTGTGACAGCTGGAGGTGCCAGCCAGAGCATGCTGGGTTTGGGTGATGGATGGAGCAAGGGGATGGAGCAAGTGGAACATCTCCCTTATGAGGAAAGGCTGAGGGAGCTGGGTCTCTTTAGCTTGGAGAAGAGGAGACTGAGGGGTGACCTTATTAATGTTTGTAAATATATAAAGGGTGAGTGTCAGGAGGATGGAGCCAGGCTCTTCTCAGTGATATCCACTGATAGGACAAGAGGCAATGGGTGTAAGCTGGAACATAGGAGGTTCCACATAAATATGAGAAAAAACTTGTTTACTGTGAGAGTGACAGACACTGGCCCAGGCTGCCCAGGGAGGTTGTGGAGTCTCCTTCTCTGGAGATATTCAAAACCTGCCTGGACGCCTTCCTGTGTAACCTCATCTAGGTGATCCTGCTCCAGTTGGGGGTTGGAATAGATGATCTTTCAAGGTCCCTTCCAACCCCTAAAATGTTGTGATTCTGTGAAGGGAAGTGCCACCCCTGGCCCAGGACACCTCCCTGTGGCAGTCAGTGCCTGAGCAGGGCAGCTCAGGGGGGCAGGATTTCCCCACCCAGCGTTACTATTTTCTCCAGTGAAGCTGGGGAGCAGGCCTAACTCATCAAGCACATGGAGGTGGAGATCCCCAGAGACCTGGCAAAGTGAAAGAAAATGTGACTCTAGTCCTCTTGGTGTGAAAGTGATCTGGTTTTGTGCAGGAGGTGGACCCCTGGTTTTGGAGAAGGGACACTAAGCAGCAGAGGAGTATCCCCTAGGATGGTGCCCAGTGACTGAAGGGAGAAGTTTTTAAGCAACACATGTAAAAAGTGATGAAAGTATAAAAGTATAATTGCCAGCTCATTTGGGTATAATATTTAGAGAAACAGCCAGTCAAACCAAACCAGCCCATTTTATCAGGCCAAACCTCACCCTATTCCTTTGTTACCAGAGGAAAGACTGTTCCTCTGATCCAGTTGAATTTTTAGGTGTCCAGTGATGCTGCTTCTCTGCCAGTGCCTACAGTTCTGGTTTGCCATAGAATTGTCTCCTCCATCGTGTATTTGGGATGTTATGGCTCAAGGAAGGGAGCCAAAACCCCAGGTAGGGTAACTCAAAAGTTATTGCCATGGGGAAGCACTATCATTTTTCTTCCTGTGTCTTTGTAAGACTTCACTTTGTTGATGATGAAAATACATTTAATAAGACTGAAAGAATCACCAAATGAGTGTGGAAGCATGTGAGAAAGTGAAGAGCAAAGGAAGGCACACTCCCAGCTGCTGGGAGGCTGGCCCAAACAAGTACAGGTCAAAATCCAAACTATTCCAGCAGCTCAACTTTTCTCATTCAGAGACTATGCTCTTCCAAGCCCCAAATGCAAAGATAGCTTCCTCTTGTTCACTGTAACATCCGTGGTGGTGGATGCTGATCTTTCTTTATTTTCAAGCCTTTACTGTATGTGGATGACTGTGTTCCATAGATGCCAAAATCCAGAGGTGATGTGGGCTAGTGCCATGTGTTTGCCTGCTCTCCTGACCGATATATTTTGTGAATGTTATTGTTGAATGTTGAATGAATGTTGACTGTTAGTCGTAAGTATGGCTGTGCCACATCTGGGGTTATTATCAATAGAAGAAAAGCCTACTTGTGCTGCTGGGTTATATAAAATGGAAAGAGCTTAAAACACACAGGGCAGCAGCACTGCCATTATCTTCTTAGCTTTATGCTTGTGTGAAGTAGAGATTTAAGAATGCACTTACATCAAAAGGCTGCAGGTATGAATTGAGGATACTGGGTTGAACTTCAGATTGAAGAACATTTAAGTTATTGAATTTCTACCTGAAAAGCAACTAATAAACAAACACAACTATGCATTGACTGCAAAGTCTGAACTGTTTGAACAAAAAGCAGTAATTTAGCTCAATTTGGGAAGTGCATTAATAATGGAAACCTAAATGCAATGGGTTTTTTTTCTTTTCAAGTAAATGTAACCTAATTTTTATTCTTCTGTAACTGGCATATGACAACAGTAATAACAATTTAATATGATATTAATAACAACAACAATAATATACTTGATAAGTGTCATAGGCCTGCTAGATTTTACCACAATTCACCCTAAAGCCTTTTCTCTGTCCTGAATCTATGAGAGAAGAAATCATGTCATTTCTAATAATTCTAGACTAGAGACAGAAGTTCTCATTTCCAATGAACTTCAAACAAGAATTTTATTGAGGACAATGATGACTCTCAGAAATAGTAACTCCCATCTTCACAATGCTTTATCAGTGTTCATCAGGGCTTCCCCATAGAAGAATAGCTAAATTGCTATTATAGTATAAATGTTAATGGTGTGTTGAATTCTGAATGCTTTTGCAATGGAAGTCCTGTGTTCAGTGCTATAGTAACGTTGTGGAGGTATCTTCTACATACTGGTTGCAGGATCTGGTCTGTTAGTTTTATTCTGGAATGGAGTGGATCAAACTGGCAAATGCGTGCTCTGTTCTGAGTATGTGATATTGACTCTGCTCTAGTATCCTGTGTACTTTGGGTCTCAGCTTCTCCTTTTGGAGAAGGATAATGACAGGCTGCTCGAGACTGCCTGCACTAGACTGCTCCATCTAGGCTGATTGTGTCTCAGATTGAAGGATATTGATTAATTTTGACAGTGCCTGAAATACGCTTCTGCATTAGCAATGAACTGCTCACTTGGCAAACTCATAGTGCTGTAGCAACATCTAGAAGTCCATTATTTAAAGGTAAAGAGTGAGAGCAAAACTCCATTCAGCATGGTGGTAACAGCAGGTAATAGTAGAGTGGTACATGGGATATGATGTTAGATATTGGTGGGCATTCACCAACATCCTGGTAGCACCAAAGGCAATGCTCTGCACCCAGTGTATCTGCTGGCAGCAGCCTCAGGGCTCTCTCCCCTCTCTCCTTAGGATGGGTTTTCTAAAATCTCCAGAGCTCTCTATTGTATGCAGTGTTCCACACACTTGCGCAGTTCCCTCCAATGAAACAATCAGCCCTCTGAAGTGTGTGTATCACCTTTCACTGCAGATTGGCAGATTTCCACCTGATAAACTGACTGAGCAAGTTTCAAACTCCTGACTTTTACCTGTTCCTTTTCCCCCAAAAGACTGAAAACTGAAAGCTCTGCTCCACTTATTGACTGTCAAATCCAAACTGAGGATCTGAGAGCCTGAGTAGACTAAATGTCAGGGTACTTCTTATCAGTGCACACCCAAAGCTACTCCTTCATCCCCACTTTAACCAGATAATCTATAATAGTAAGTAGGATAAAATCTTCCTCCTTATTAACTAAAATAATGCTGGCAAGAAAACAGTATTTTGCATGATCACTTCTCAGTCTAAACCACTTCTAGGCTAAATATATTCTTCTAAGATATGTGCTTTGGGCATCTGTTTTCATGCTGCATTCTCTTGCAAATGGCACAGAAGATGAGTTTCTTCACCATCACTGTGTACAGCGTGGGTAGATCTGAGAAGAGAATTCTGCCTGAAGATTTCTGCTGTCTTTTTGTTCAGTCAAAGGATATGGCTCTAATTTCCCCCATTTGTAAATTGCACCAAAAAAAAGCAGTCATAGGCCTGGCTGGAAGTCTTGGTTATACCTTCCAAGCTATTCTAAAAATACAACTCAGGCCCTGCAGTCCCAAAACATTAAATCCAGTGCTCCAACATGCAGGGTAGCTCAAGAGTGTGCTTCTTCATAGCACACAGTTATCACCCCTGCAGCCATTAGAGGGGAGAATTGATATTCACAAAGCATTAGTTCCCTTTAAAATTTTGCCTATTATGTGTTTTATGAGGACACAGGAGCAAAGGTCCTTTCTATTACCATTCTGAGAGGGTTTTCAGTACATGCAAGTAAGCTCTCTCCACACCAGCGTTTGTGAAGGAAGGGACGTCTTCCCACTCCCTCTGGGAAGCGTAAGCAATACCAGTTTTGGAATGAAAAAAATACTGCCTGGTTGTTCAGCTGTATTTTTACAAGTGTCAGACTTATGCAAAGTTTGATGCCTCACCTTTACAGTCAACAGTGCGTATTATTCCAAAAAGCTCTCCAAGGCAACTCTTTTCAATCTGAAGAGGTCATGCTCAGATTAGCCATCACGGAGAGGCAGTGAGCCCCACCCAGGCAGTCTTGCTGTGTCAAGAAAGCAGTGTTTGTTTCTAGCATTGCACCTGGGCTCTTGTCTGTCAGGTCAAGCAAAATGTTCATTTGTTTACAGTCATCTATATGAGGAAAGATCACAATACAGAGCCAGCAAGTCCCTTAGTAGTTGCAAGGAGAAAATGATTCTTCCAAGGATGACAAATAAGCACTGTTTTGGATGCCTTGGCTCTGCCAGTCAGCCTCAGGATGGAGAGTCTGTGCTGTAGAAACACACATTTCCAGCACCCAGTACATGGGATGTAAATGCTTTTGCCTCTTATTCTAATTTATTGCGCAATCTCTCAGTGCTGCAGCCTTTGTGAACAGGGGAAGTTGTGCATTCAAACCACTGCTTCAACCTTGGCCAAAGAAAAGCTTGCATCACTCCTCATGCAGACTTAGTTATGAGGGTGGCCTGGACATTTGAAGTCTGCTTTCAAGATGACTTAGTATAGAAAAGACCTATGTTCCAAAGAGTGGGCTCCACCTTCCCATCCAGAAAAGCAGCCCCCTAAAAAAAGCAAACAGACCATCCTTGGTTCTTCTTATAGGGCAGAAGCTGGTCCATCAAGGTCCCAGGGTCCAAAAATCTGAACACTAAAAGGCAAACTATCTTCCCAGAGAACAGAAGTTCTCCCAGCTCCCTCTTCCCCAGCCTGTCAGCACAACCTTAGACTTATCTGGGTTGGGTCACAGCCAGCTTGCCCTCATTCAAGCACTGATCCTGGCAAGACAGTGGGTAAGCCGATCAACTGCTCCAGCCAGCTCCAGCAGCCAAGACCTGAAATAGAAACAGACAGCAGAATGTTGGCCATGCACTGGAAGATCTCCAGTGTCCTCATGGAGGGAGGAGGAGGACACCTTCCTCTGAGATCATTTCATTGCTCTCTGGCCCCAATGATAGCAAAAGTGCCTGATGTCCACGTGGACAGTGGGTTTTGCCTGTGGCAAGCAGGAAATTGCTAAGTCAGTTGGTTCAGCCCCTCAAGCTGTAGATCCTTCTTTCAGAAGAAACCTGTTGAAAAGCTGAGGCTTGTCCATCCCCACCACAGGCTGTGACTTTTCCCTTGTGTACCAAAGTCTGAAGATTAGAAAAAAATAAAAAAGCCGTAGTCTCACAGTCACTAATCTGTGATGAAAGCTGCTTTTCAAAGAAGAGAACTGATCTGACTTCTGTGAAATTTAAAAGATGTTCTCCCTGCTCTCAGGGGCTGTGATGAAACCCTGAGATGTGTGATGAAACAGGCAGGAGCCACATGAGACCGCATGCCATGTTATCCCATCAGGAGGGCAGGTCTGGTTAAATCAGGAGGTCTCTCTCTCCAACCCTGGCACCAGCAATGAGTCCTGGACATACAGAGGCAGGCAGCTGAAAGCTTGTGCTTAGCCATGGCTGGGAAAAACTCATTGCTTCCTTCTAATGTAATGGATGTGGTTTCAACTCCTCATCTTTGGTCCCACCACTGTCTCTGGAGGCATCTGGGCTTTCATCCACCAGATGTGCTGAGGAGTGACTGCAGCACCCATGCTGGAGCTCACCTGAGAGCATCCTGAAATAGTGGGGTGGTGAGATACCAGCAGCTACACTTGCTGGGGAATTACAAAAGGCACGTGCAATGGGAACAGCCTCTTTCTTCCTCATCTTTAATAGGGAGTGAAGGTAACCTGGCCTCTAGAACGAAATCCTGATTTTTAGTGAAAAAAACTTATCTGGCCTTCTTATCACTTGAAGTATTTCAGCCAGTCTGCAGTTTTTTGCACTAGTTCTCATACCTCAAACCTTCCCAAGAGGTTTGTTCAATCTGATAAGGCTTTGTTCACAAGAAGCCACACATTTACTGAAGGGAAGACAGCCAGAGGGTTTCTGAGCAGATACAAACGTGTGAACAGTTAAGCAGAGACTATTCCAACAGCTTGTGGAACAGCACGATTGGCAGACAGGTAACATGTACTCAGCCTCCTGCTTGGGGAGTCAGGATGGGGAGTGCTTTGCTCCAGCACTTTCTGAGACATGGAAATCACACAGGCTGCTCCCGCCAGGGTTAAAGGGTGCCCGGAATGACTTGTGCGTTCATCTGTCCTCTTTACAGCAAAACTGATCTGTTCAGGGAATGTAAAACTTTGTCCTTTCTAAGAAAACACACATAGATGGTGAGCAATCATGATGTAACAGTGCACACTCTGGAGATGTAAAACCCCAACCTGCCATCTGAACTAAGGCCTGAAGTCACTGTTAATTCTTTGCAAAATTTACCACCCACAGAAGCATAAAGGGTTAAAGCCACCAATCAGGTAAAACTCCTTCCTGGCCATCAAGGCCACTATATTCAGGTGAAGCATCTATGTGATTTATATTTGTCTGTTACTCGCATGAACAGCATCTCATAAGATGCTGTTAGAAGATGAGTTGGCCCCTTGCAGCACATATTGGATTCCACATTTTCAGAAACAATGTAAAATGCAAACAACAACAAAAATTTGGAAAGTAAACTATTGCCTCCGTATGCGAATGGAAAATAATTGAATTATGAAATGAAAGGGCTGTACAGCACTGCCAAGAGGGCAAACAAATGAGAACTTCACCAAAAGGAGAAAATTGCTGCTGTTCAGAACAAAATGGTTATACACACTGAAAGACTGACAATTATGGAAATGTGCAGAAGACTGTTTCACTGATGATAAATCCGCAATATGTCAAGCAATATTTGAAGATTCGTATTTAATTACTGTGACTACACAAATTAAACAGTGGAAAAAAGTTGTCAACGCTGTTTTTTAAAGTAGAGAAATAGATCCAAAGCCAAAAGCAACATGGTTAACGTCGGTAACTAAAGGGGAGAGTTTCCCTCCAGGCTAAACCTTGTGATAAAGGAGAGAAGTCACTTATTATGCACTTTTGAACATGTCTGGAAGGTTAAGAGGTAAATAACCAGAATGATTATCATCTGGGTTAGTAATGGTTTTCTCAGCCACGTATTTACTCTGAGCACATTCTTTGTGTTCTGGGTAACTCATAACCGTTGATCACAATTTGCTGGGTTGTTTTTTTTTCCCCTCCAGAGATAATTTTAAAGCAAATAACTTCAGAAAACTCCAGGCTCCACTACTGGCCAAGGCAGGACAGAGCTTCGGTGAGTTCCTATCCCAAAGTATGTGCAACCCAGCCATACAGCTTTATGGTGTTGGTTTGTCCTTGGCGGTCCTGAGCCTGCAGTCACCCAGGTACACTACCAACCAAGGCCCAAGTGGGAGTGCTGAGGTTTGTTGCTCCTCTTTGATCAGAGGTGCAGATGCACTGAGCTCACTAAAATTTTCCCCAGCAGCCACTCTGCCCCAATAGTGCAGATTTTGGCTACAGAGTTCATCGGGTCATCCCACTCTGTTGGCATGAGAGTGTGCTCCTGTTACACCAGTGTATTGAGCCAAGTGACATGGGTGCAAACACCAGTCCTGATACTGCAGAGCTGTGGGGCTTTAAGTGAAATGTTTTGCCTGAATTGCTCATCTGTAACAGAAGCAGAGGGTTTTTTGGGTTTTCTTTAAGGATTACCTTTGCAAAGTGCTTTCAGGTGTAATAATGAAAGGGCTATGTAAGGCCCAAGTGATAAATAATATTAGACACCAGGCAATATCCCACTGTAAAATGCAGCAGAATTAATCACTGTGCCTGAAAACCCCACGCTGAATTGCTCTCAAGGACACAGTATTTTGTAGGATGCATGAATGGAAGCGGTTCCCTAAGAAGATGCTCTGTGTGAAGTGGATTTTGTGCCACACTCTGCTGCAGTTGTCATGGCGAGTGTTCATATTTCCCATAGCAACAGAACCAGTAAATAACTGCATAAAAAGCTGCATTAAGTGACTAGGGCACAAGTTAATTCTCTCATTGGCATCTTTAACTTGAGCACTCTTCTGTAGATGAAGCACTCCACTCAAAGCGAGCTTTTCCTTCAGTTTCTGACAAGTTTCCTCTTCATAGTTTCATTATGATTCACCCACGGGTTGCTAAGCTAGTGACACTATCTGTGCCGTGTACATACTACTGCGTGCTGTCTGAATTAACCAAAGGAGATGATGACAGGGCAGCAAATCCACAGTGAGTGCTGCTTTTTGTGCTGTCTAAAGCAGGTCAGCTGAAGTTCTGCAAGTGAAAGGACTGAAGCTCTACAGGAAACAAAGCACTTCTTAAAGAAATTATTTTTGGAACCTCTCTCTTGTTTTTCCGCTGTTGAGATGACTTGTTATTGTGCAAACCAGCACCACCACCAGTGTGAAGGGCAGGCAGATGTATTGAATAAGGGGAGGATGAAAACTGGGGGGGGAATAGGAGATGTCACTAAAATGCAATGATGCTCCAAAGCAGGACAGTCTTTCACTTTAATGAAAACAAATTTGTTGTAAGCCTGCATTTTCCTGAGCAGGGGTTTGCAGTGCTCGGAAGCCCTGGGCTCTGCTCAGCACAACCATGTTGGTTTTATACTCTGTTGAATGTGAAATTGGGTACAGAGGTGGAGGTTGCAGTGAGAAACACTGCAACTTGACAGAAGTTGGTAAGTGCAAAACAACTAGGAACTGTTTTTCTGACACACAGGCACCCCCTTGAAAAAAAAGAAATGCCAAAAAAAACCCCAAAACCCAAACAAAAAACCTCCTTGGGCTCATCTAGCTGCCCATAAATGTGCTGGGAATGTGCTGCTTGGTTCACCACAGAAAATGGATGCTTGGAGTAAAAAGGCAGAGTAGTTTCTCAATGTGGAGAGGACCAGCTAAGACAGTCAGTGGTGAGGGACTTGGGGGTCAGGATGAGAAGAGTGGCAGAACTTAGCTGCCCACATGGTCACTACCATATTGGGGCCAAGAAAATAGAGAAGCTGTCCAAAGGGGAAAAAAAAAAAATCCATTCTGTTTCCCACAGGTCTTATTTCTGCAAAATGTGGCCCAAGTTTCATGATGAGTACGTTCATTAGACAGCTCCTCTCTCCAGTCCCAGCCCCTCATCCACAAGCCCTGATCAAAACTAATCTTGATATTCCTGTTTATAGTCAGATGTTCCTGCCCTAACCCATGATGTTGAAAACTCCATCAGATGACAATGTGAACATGGCTCCTCTAAAAGCCAAAGAGGAGAAGTAGAAACTTCTCAGTGCAAGGAATAGTTGACCTGCAGAATTCCCAACTGCTGTGTATGAGACTGGTGTATCCATTTCCCATAGACACACGAAGTGTGATCAGTCACTTATAGCTGCATAATAGAAACTGATTTCACTGAGCCAGTCAGGGATTTACTGCCACTTATTAGGGCTGACTTTTTGCAGCACTGTTTGTAGATTAAATTGGTCACGTAATATTCATTTCTAGTATCAGAGTCAATTCATTGATAGTGTTCACCTCCCCTGTGCCCATGAAAACCATGTGCATTTCTGTGAATAGAGAGTGCGGTAACATCCAACACATTTCTGAATATCTTTTTACAAATTTTGGTATCATTTAGTGGTGGAACACAATGATAAAGTCTCACAGACTTGCATTTTAACTTGCTTTTGTTTAGATATGAGCACAGCAGCACAGCATCAGCACCGTGTGATGCTTTCAGTCTGTCCTGCTCCCAGGGTATAATCTCTGTTGAATACCATGAATTTATTTAGAAGGTTTCTGTGTTTTTAAAAAAGGCAGAAGGAAAATAGTGGAAGTTATCCAAGAACCCCATTGACTTTGGTGCACCTGGAATCAAGGACACAAGTTTTCTTTCCTGTGTACCTTGAAAGACCATTAAGGGAGGTGTTGGGAGAGATGTGCCATGGGGCCTGTGCTCTGGGCTCCTGTCCTTTATAGCGTCTGGGTTGTGTTGTCAGTGGTCCCTCGAGATGATCAGGCTGCTCAGTTATTCTAAAAAGCCACTGGCATAGCTTGTGCTGAAGAAGCCATTGCCTGACATTTATAATCTGGCTGACTGTCAAACTACTCCTGGTCTTTCCTTGGTGGTTAAGTACCTGCAACTGTTTGTGGTTAGTGAGTTTGCATGCTATCAGATACCTACGTGGATATATACGTGTTGTTTTCTCAATCTTTGCCAATCAGGGTGTGGTAGAAAGACTGTCAATCCCATGGTCTTCTAAATGTAGACACCCTGGCTGCTTTCTACTGGGTCCTTCTGCAGCCTTCAATAGTCTGGATGTTGATGTCTTCTAGTACAAGCTGCAGAGCTGGGGAAGAACCTCACTGGTCACTTTGCCTTGGAGAGGAAGATTTTGCTTTCCTTACAAAGCCAAATCAGGTGATAGCTTCTCTCAGCACCTCGCTGCAGGAGGTTTTGCAGAGGAAGGTCTCCCCATCAGCAAGGCTGCACAGGGCGCAAGTGGGGCTGCGGGAGCTGCAGTACTTTGTACCCACAGGTCACAGCCACCTTAATGCCACTCTCTGACCCAGTTACCCAGTTTCCAAAGGAGATTAGGATGTAGTTGGGAGCCCTCTGGCTGCAGCCCAGTCCAGGCAGAGGAAAGGAGGTGAAATGTCAGTAGCTGGGAGACAGACGGGAAGGTATGGATGGAAGCAGCTCCTGTCTCAGCGCAGCCTGCTGGGCCCTCCCAACACATGTCCTTTGACACCCACATGTGCAGCTCCGGGGGCTGGTCAGACCTGGGTTAGAACCCAGGGAGGAAGGTGAGGTGATCTTCCTGAAGGACAGCTTTCCCTCTGCCACTTCTTCTCTTGGAATCAGACATTGCTGCTCTAACCCATGGTGTTGAAAACTCCATCAGATGACATTGTTAACAGGGCATTTGCTCTGGGTAAAGGCCAGAGAGGACAAGTGGAAACCCTTTTGTGCAAGGAATAGTTGACCTGCAGAATTCCCAGCTGCTTTGTATGAGATCAAGTAAGAACAGGCAAGTACCAAAGAGGAGCTTTAAAGTGTTACCACCTTGTATGGATAAAGCTTAGCACCAGCAGAAGTATTAATAGGAAATATCCACATTTATCAATGTGGATTTAATGTGATAATAGTAACAACTGTGATTTACCAGGAAGGATGCACTTGCAGATGATGGACAGTAATTCTGCACTCACTTGCCCATTCTGTGCTTCATCCATGGCTGATATGACAGCTCTTGCCATTGCCTGGTGCTCCCTCTGCCCATTTGTCCTCTGACTGCAGAATTCAGGGGGATTTGGGCCTTTAACATAATTATTATTAAGTTTCTATTTTATGTCTCTGTTCATGAGGCCCCTCAGTAGCTGATTATACTAATCAGAGGTGATTATTGCCTGTGCCCACTTAACCCATATTTAAATGCAGCAGCCTGAATTTGTGTTCAGCACAGTTTCCAGGAGATAGGAACCCAGCATCAAAGAAAACTAATTCATAGGTACATTATCCAATGGGATCAAGCTAAAATGTGGTCAAAGAGCTTTAGAGTCAGTGTATGCTCTCATGGAAGGAGATGGGCAGAAGAAGTTGGCCGTGTTCTTGTTTGTGCAAGTTTTCCTCCCCATTTCTTTGGGTTAGGCAGAATAGCAGAGCACAAGAATACTTATCAGAGAATATTTTACTGCAAATAATAGAGAACACTTTTCCCTTCATAAAAATAATAATTATTGATGAAAGTATGATCAGCCACATTAAAAGTATTCTTTTACTCCTTTTTCTGGCTAGATCTCTAACTTGGACACCTCTCAGCTTTTCAAATAAATACATTTATCATGCTAATGCCATGCTATTACTCCAGCACAAGGAAATACAGGGCCTTAGATACACACAACATTTGGATACCAATCATGCCTCTACAAGAACCATCTTAAACCACTTTCTACAAAATACAGTGCTGGATGGTAGAAGTAAAAATATTCCAGTTTGTTCTCAAAAGCTTAGGTGGAATTTTGTCCTAAATGGTGATTAACTCATTTATATTCCTAATCCTTTTAAGCAGTTACATAAAGATTCAAAGTGGCACTCAAAGATGATGGGTAGGACAGCAATGAGCTCCTTCTAGCCCACAGGGATGCAAGATTTTATGCTAAGGGGGAAATCCTGTTCACACTGGAGTAAATGTGGTTTTTGCTCTGCCTTTAATGGAGTTTCCGTTCCTTTTTCTGAACTTAAATGAGAATGGGATTTTACCCATCATCTCACATGATTGTGGTGCAAACCTGAATTTTATTTTTGAGTCTTTTTAGTGGAGGGAAGTGAAGGTGAAACTCTGTAAGCCCAGAGAAGAGATGCATCTCCAGAGGGAGGAGGACTCTGATAGCTGTAGGGTTGTTTGGAGCAGAGCAGGGAGCTCTGAAGCAGTCCCACAGAGGAGCAGCAATGCCAGCACTGCTCGGGGTACTGGGGAAGTTGCTGCATACCCTGCCTTTGAATCTCTTACAGGTAGCAGAGTTGTACCTGGCCAAAAGGCAATTCCTCCTCTCCACCACAAGCTGGGGTGTTGGGATGAGGAGAAGGTCATAATACCACAGAAAGGAAAATGTGCTGCTATCTCCAGAAGTTTTCAGTGAAACTTTAGCATTCACAAACATAAGGATAGATAAGGAATTGCAGGAGGAGTTTCACTCTTGAACAGTATGTTTTCCTGTTCCAAGTAAATGTGACTCAAATATTCCAGAAACTTCAACTATATTGTTTACCTTAAACCCAATAATTATTTATTCATCTCCCAACTTTGATTTTGTTAAGTACCCAATACCATAATTCAGCAGCAAGAATTTAATCCACAGAAAATTCTGTCCTCTGAGAAGATCAAAGTGTGTCCTGTGGTGCTAAGCACACACCTACAGCACTTGATCTTTTAAAAAAAAATTAAACGCATGCTTCAATCAGCCTATCCCTTCTTACTGGTTCCCATGAATTAACCTAAGCCTCTGCCCAAACACTTTCCATGCCAGGATCAAGGACCTGTGGAGATCTCCACACTGGGAGAGCAGAGGTCTGAAATTGTAGCCCACAAACACACACCAGCAGCAGCAACCTCTGATGGCAGCGCCTGCTCATTCCCCTGCACCTACCAGTAAAAGACCGAAAGCCTCTTGGGTGTTATAAATGTGCAAGATAAGCACATACAGCAGGACACAAAGGTGAAATGACCCTGTTTATCAGGCACAATTAAAATGAATAGAGGATGACTAATAAAGAGGCAGTTTAAAATCTTTACATGACACAGTGTCAAGGCAACAGTGTTGTGCAATAGCACTGACACAATTAACACTGTGTCCGGACCAGGGCTCCCAGCACCGAGCCCTCACCCTCCCATGGTGGGTGCTGGGTGGGCTCCATCGCTTCAACTCTCCACTGGCTGCTGCATCCCCAGGGCACAGCAAGACCTGCACAGAACCAGCCTCTGCAGACCAAGGCAAGGGTATTTTTTCCACTTTATCTCTATTCTTTTCCCCTTTGGTTTGCATTATCCCAGTCTTCATGGTTACTGCCGTTTGGAAAGTGTAATATCGTATTGAAAAGTGTAATATTGTATGGTACAATATTGCATTGTATTCATAATACTGAATTTCTGGACGTGCTCCAGAGTGAGACAAGGCTGAGGTGCTTTATCCTGTATCAGAGCTGGTTCTTGACTTAGCACTGTGCAATACAAGCATTTCCTGGCTATGAATTCTTGCAGTATGTAATTTAAAGGCTAATTTGGACAACCCTTTGCTCTGGATGAAAGATTGTTCAAGAGAGTGCGATCTTGCAAAAAACCAGCCCAAGCTATGCTTCCATTTCCTTGTTTAATTATGTTACTTCTTAATGGTGTCTGCAGGGCTGCAGGATTCTCCAGTCTGGTGGGTGAATGTAGCAGGAACAGCCTCTTTTAGATATATGAAGATATATATATACACAGAGAGATATAGGTAGGTAGGTAGATAGATAGATAGATAGATATTCTTTGCTGTCCTTATTTTCTGGCCAAAACCAGTTGTCTCTTGCTTTTATGGCTGCTGGCATGTCTTTGCAACACAGCATTGTTAAAAACTAATAATATAAACAAATCTGAGGCTATGCCAACCATGGCAGAGTACAGCCAAAGCTGCTGAGCAATGTGTGAATTTTGTTGTGTCAGAAATGTCTGTTTCCCTGATCATTTTTTAAATTTGGAAAGATCTTAGTGGAGAGTGTGTTCTTCTAAACGAGATAATTAAGGTCATCAACATGAAAACTCTTTCAGCATGGCTACGGGAAGAGTAGTCCCTGTGTTTGCCCAGCCTGCTGTCTCTACCTGCCAGGGACAGCTGGTTAAAATACTTCAAATAAAACATGATTTCTGGTCAGAAAATCATGTTGTTGTAGTTAATGTGTAAAGTGGTATTTCTGAGTGTTTTGCTTTATTAGAAGAGAGTACTGATGCTGTTGGCTGTGTCTGCTGGGCTCATGGGATAGAGGTGGCCATAGAAGTGTCCCAGCTGCAGACCTGGCCAGGCAGTGCCAGCACTCCCAGTTGGCTGCCAGCACAACCCAGGGCAATGCTGTGGCACTAGGTGCCTTCAGGGGAAACCTGCTCTAGCCCCAGCCCAGCCCCTCTGGGGCCACATCCTGCCTGTGCTGCCCACAGCATCCGTCCATGGGTGCTTAATCTTAAGCGTTCCAGCTGCAGAGTGTGGTATTCTCTTTTCTCCTAATTTAATTCTCCAAATGTGTATTTGCATGGCCACATATGTGGGCAGTGACATCCTCTCAGTGACCATCACTCGGGCTGCACTGCAGGCTGCAGAGACAGATCTTAACTCCCTTAAAAAAGGAGAGAAACCCTGCATTTGATATCTATTTGTACCTTGCCTGAAAGGGGGCAAGGAGGATTTTCCCCACATGAATGAAGGAAGGGTTGCTGTGTTTCAGGTGACAAGGCTGCGCGCCTCAAAAACATGCTCTCTGTGGGAAAGTGTGGCAGCCAGCTCAGCCACATTATTTGCTTTGCCTCTGATAAGAAAGAAAATATACTGCATTCAAAGGTGCCCTTTCTCTTGCGTTCATCAATAACGGCCAATGCTCCTCAGGGTCATTGCTGTAACAACATCACTTCCCTTTCCTCTGTGGCACCAGGTCTATACGAAAAACCTCATAGCAAACCTTTTGTCTGTGGTCCCCTATGATTCTGCTCCTGTCCCCCGTGCTGTGCTCTGGGGCACTGGCATAGGCAGGGGATGCCCGCCTGCTCCCTTCCTCCAGCTGGGCGAGGGCTGGGAGAGGACCAGAAATTTTGGCTGAGCAAAATGAGCCAGGGATCAGGTATGGCAGCTGTGGGAAAGGGCTACTGGGCAGGAATGTGCTCCCAGAAGAAGCAGATCTTCCATTATAGCACAGGTTGAGGAGCAGCTTTGCAAGAGGAGTTGAAGAGGAGAAAAAAAGAAAAATCTAACCTCTTAGTAAAAGAGAGCACTCAGTTTTGGAGGGGGATTACATGATGCAGCTGCTTGCAGCACCCTGGGGCCTGGATTAGGGACCCAAGTGATGCCCCCAGCCCCGTATTCCCCCGGATCACCTCATAAAACACGTGTTAGCGCCCAGCGAGTGCTAATCCCCTCCCGGGAGCACCTTGAGAAGAGAGAGGACCAGCCTTGATGGCACAGCTTTTGGAAACTCCTGCTTCCAGAAACAAGAGAAGTATAAATCAAATCCCCGGCAACCGGTGTTACCTAATGAACAGTGAGAAGCGGCCCCAGCTCCCCGGGGCTGCCGGGCACCGGCTCCGGCCCCTCGCCTGGAGGGAAGGGGGGCAGGAGCAACCCACTGTCCCTGGAGAGGAGGGAAAATAATGACGGTAGAGAAAGGGAAGAGAAAAAAGAGTCGTGCGAGGAAGGAAACAGCAAATGTTAAATCAGTGAGTCATGGTTCGGGGTGACTAATCCCGTCAGAGCGCGGCTCGTCTCGGGCATGGAATTGGTGCCGAACGCGTCGTAGGGAAGGGGCCGGGAGCTGGCAGGGGCGGCCCGGGCGAGGGGCCTGATGCCCGGGCTGGACAGCCGGGGCCGTGCCCCGCTCCCTTCCGCACAGCGCCCGGTGGCAGCCAGGGAAGGGTGGGAACGGCCGGTCCCGGCGAGGCTCCGCTGTCGGTGACCTACTTCCCGCCGGCCCCTCCCGGCGGACGGTCCCGCCGCGCACCTGCCCGGGCTGCGCGCCCCCTGCGCGCCTCTTGCGCTCCCGCGGTCCACCCGCGCTCTCCGCCCCCGTGCCGCTCCCGCTCCCTTTCCGCCGGGGGGGGCGATGCGGGCGGGTCGCGGCCGGCCGGCGGCCGCCGGTGTCAGCGGGGAGGGGAGGAGGAGCGCGCCTGTGCAGTGCCGGGGGGCCGGGCTCAGCCCGCCGCCGCCGCCGTCGCGTTACACAACCGGCCGCCGCAGCGGACGAGTTTCACAAGTCCCGCCGCAGCTCGCCGGCAGCCCGCACCCGCCTTGCCTGCCCTCATGCCATGTCTCCTCCGGGCAGCGGGACCCTGGGGCGGGCGGTAGCCCCTGGCGCTGGGGGGGCTCCGCGCCGGGGCCGGGCATGGCACTGAGAGCGGCTCCGGGCCGCGCATCCCTGTAGACGGTACGTACGGCCCCAGT
The DNA here is from genome assembly GCA_013401335.1 of Brachypteracias leptosomus. Taxonomy (NCBI): domain Eukaryota; kingdom Metazoa; phylum Chordata; class Aves; order Coraciiformes; family Brachypteraciidae; genus Brachypteracias; species Brachypteracias leptosomus. Next base: position 1,811,575 of record VYZX01023784.1, on the reverse strand, counting down.
GCCGCGAGGGGTGTGGGAGGGGGGGC